>JAHRHZ010000064.1:6332492-6438322 GCA_024137785.1 Ginglymostoma cirratum
GGCCTGCTGTGTTCATCCAGCTCCACACTTTGTTATGTCCAACTTATCTTGCCTGTTTTCCATATAACTTTAATCCCTCATGCTTGGATTCATTCTAGAAAATCTCATCTCTACCCCCTCCATCAGCAACATCCCTGTCAATACTAAAACCTGTGTACATTTATTGAATGAGTAGGTTCCATTTCTATGAAGAATTTCATTCTGGTTCACCAGAATTGCATCAATCAGTTACTACTAATCAATTATTTGAGAGTGAGATCAGCCTCTCACTGCGATCAACAAAACATCAGGGTCTCAAGAGAAAGGATTTGGGAAGGAGAGATGCTTTTAACTCTGCAACAAATGTCCGTTGCACCTGGAAAACATTTCTCTCAAAAGCATTTCAACACAAAGTCATTAAGGATGGGAAGGTAATGTCAAAATAGTCACCTAAGACCTCCTGAACTTTGACATGTCTCAATTTTAAAACTCTGACCAATATTTTCAAATAATCTGTGGCCTCAACCCTTCATTTCAGTCTAACCTCTCCAGCACTAGAATCCTCCAAGACCTCTGCACTCTTTCAATTCTGTTTTTCTTGTGTCTCCCTAATTTTAATAGTTCTACTATTCCTGGCTTAGGACCTAAACTCCGGAAATCCCTCCTCTACCCTCTCCTTCCCGTTCTTCCTTTAAGATGGAAAACCTATCTCTTTAACCAAATTGTTGGTCATCTGCCTTAATAATCAGTGTGGATCAGTATCACAATTTGTTTCATAACACTGGTGTGAAATGCATTGGGATGTTTTGCAGTGTTAAAGGCAGTGTACAAATATAAGCTGTTGTCATTGTTGATTGCCCAATAATCCTACATCACCAAAAGCCAGCATTAAAATCAGAAAGCATATTCACTTAAGTGCTGGATTTAAAAGCTAATAACAGGAATTTTAGACTTCTTAAACCAGGAAAAAGTAGATTACAAGAACACACGCGCATTGCTCCTGGCAAATTTTGCAATTTAATAATAAAGTTGAGCAAGATGACTGCTTTCTGCTATCATATCTCACAAACTGTAGATCAGAGATAAGTTCAAGGAGGAACAAAGAGGAAAAGAAACAGGAAAAAAAATTGTCAACTTATATTTCAACTTATTTGTTGTCAGCATTCTTAAAATTTTGCAGACTCCAAGTACATTTCTTCAAACTGTTACAATATTTCTGCAATTTGTGTTCAGCGGACTCGGCAAGTGGAGAGACACTCTCCAGGTGGCTTAATAGGCAAGATTACAACACCATAAACAGAATGAGTCACACTGCGGTCAAGTATTAACGTGACAATTTCTGTCGGCAGTAAAACGTATTTCCTGGACTTTGTGATCAATTCACTGAAGTGCAGTCGGTCAGAAGAAGATAAAAAATACCAGTTTCCTGGCAGTTGCGCGTCTCAGGATTCTAATACTGAATGACTCACAGGTAGGAATACCTTGTCTGTCAAGTGTACATGTTAGAAAATCACGTGCACTGGGACGAAGCAATATCTCCGATTTATGAACTCTCCTACTTAACGAAGGAGATTCCATATTACTGTTAATTTTAAGGATGCAGCATGCGATTATTTGCTCATACTTACAAACCGATATTTTATATTATAGTAAGGCGAGGCAGCGTCAGAGGAGCAGGAAAGCTGGCGTTTCGGGCCGGGACCCTTCAGAAATCTCTGAAGAGTCCAGACCCCAAACGTCAGTTTTCCGGCTCCGCTGATGCTGCCTGGCCTGCTGTGTTCATCCAGCTCCATGCCTTGTTATCTCAGACTCCAGCATCAGCGGTTCCTAATATCCCTTTTATATTATTGTGTTGTGACACACTTGCATACAAATCGACTTATGGACGCACCCGGGAACAGAACCCATTCATGACCCGGGGATTGCCTATACAGAGTTAGTAATGAGGTTCCACCATGGCAATGTTAATTGGTCCTTTTTGTCTTCCATCATTTACCAGACAGAAGAAAGACTTGTATCTGTGTAGCGGCAATGGCCTTAAAGTCAAAGGAGAACTTTAGAAGTGTAGTCACTGTTCATAATGTTGGGAAACGTAGCAGTTAATTTTGTTGACATCATAATCTCAAAAACAGAGACACACGATCAGATCAGAGATAAAAGGTACTGCAGATGCTGGAGAATCCGAGATAACAAGCGTGGGGCTGGATGAACACAGCAGGTCAAGCAGTATCATAGGAGCAGGAAAACTTGACGTTTCGGGCCTAGACCCTTCATCAAAACACACGATCAGATCATTTGGGATAGTGATCTTGGCTGAGTCACAGAGGGCCATACATCACAGAAACAGGCCCTATGGCCCACCATGTCTATGCTGACCAACAAACATCAAACTACGCTAATCCTATATATCTGCACTTGGTCCACAGCCTAATATGCCATGGCATTTTAAATGCTCATCCAGATGCTTCTTAAATTTTGTGACAGTATCTGCCTCCACCACCCTCTCAAGCAGCACGTTCCATTTATCTCCCACCCTCTGGGTGAAAACCTTTTCTCAGCTCTCTAAACCACTTGCTCCTCACCTTAAACTTATGCCCTCTGGTCTAATGAGATGTTAGTGGGATAACATCCCATTGATTTCTATATTCTCTATACATTAATGCTCTTTATCTGGTTACACAGAGGTATGCAGGCACTGCCTTAAAACTTCCTGCCCAACTAGAATTAGGTGTAAAACTTTGTAAATCCTTATCTTCCTATACATAAGTAGAAAAGACACTGCCTTAAACTTCCTGCCTGAATAGAATTAGGTATAAACTTTGTAAACCTTTATTTTCCTGCACAGGGGTATGTGGAAGCTGTCTCAAATAAGATTAGGTGGCAACGTTTGTAAAGGTGTGAGACTTCTGAAATCCTGTAAAGAATGTAACTTCTGTTTCTGCTAAAGGGGCCAGGACACTGACCTTTGTTCAAGCCAGACACTTCGGCAGCTTGAAAGTACATTCTGCGACTTCAGCAACTTGAAATCGTCTCCGGCCGTTAGCAGTCACTTTGAGAATGATCGATACTGTATCCTGCTTACTTTATGTTTTCGATGTAGGAATTGTTTGTGTTATCATGTCATTGTCCGATGTAGTGATTGTTTCATGTAACATGCTATCGTGAGATGTAAAATTGCTTGATGTACTATGCATTCGATAAGGTATAAAAAGTGGGGACTGTCCGCTGCTTGGGGAGAATCGCTTACGAGACTCTGCACTCTGTGCCGGGTTGAGTACAGTGATCCTCCACAGCTTATACTTGCTTTGTAATAAAGGATTTGTGTTTTTCTAAACAGGTCAGTGTCTTGTTATTGCATCAAGTCCGTGAGGGTCTCCGAAAGCTGCCCCACCGAACTCATTTCCACCTACCTAGACTCCATTTTCACCCCCTTGGTCCAGGAACTCCCTACCTACGTCCGTGACACCACCCATGCCCTCCACCTCCTCCAGAACTTCCAATTCCCCGGTCCCCAACACCTCATTTTTACTATGGACGTCCAGTCCCGATATACCTGTATTCCCCATGCAGATGGCCTAAAGGCCCTCCGCTTCTTCCTGTCCCGCAGAACTGACCAATCCCCCTCTACCGACACCCTCATCCGCTTAGCCGAACTCGTCCTCACCCTCAACAACTTCTCTTTCAATTCCTCCCACTTCCTACAGACAAAAGGGGTGGCCATGGGTACCTGCATGGGCCCAAGCTATGCCTGCCTACCTACACTGGCCCTAAACCCCACCTCTTCCTCCGTTACATTGATGACTGTATCGGCGCCGCCTCGTGCTCCCACGAGGAGCTTGAACAGTTCATCCACTTCACCAACACCTTCTACCCCAACCTGAAGTTCACCTGGACAATCTCCAACACTTCTCTCTCCTTCCTGGACCTCTCTGTCTCCATCTCGGGTAACCACCTAGAAACCGATGTCCATTTCAAGCCCACTGACTCCCACAGCTACCTGGAATACACCTCCTCCCACCCACCTTCCTGCAAAAATGCCATCCCCTCTTCCCAATTCCTTCGCCTCCACCGCATCTGCTCCCAGGATGAGACATTCCACTCCCGTACATCTCAGATGTCCTCATTCTTCAAGGACCGCAACTTCCCCCCACCACACCCGGCACTTTTCCTTGTAACCGCAGGAAGGGCTACACCTGCCCCCACACCTCCTCCCTCACCCCAATCCCAGGCCCCAAGAAGACTTTCCACATCAGGCAGATGTTCACCTGCACATCTGCCAATGTGGTATACTGTATCCGCTGGACCCGTTGTGGCTTCCTCTACATCAGGGAAACCAAGCGGAGGCTTGGGGACCGCTTTGCAGATCACCTGCGCTCAGTTCGCAACAAACAACTGCACCTCCCAGTCGCGAACCATTTCAACTACCCCTCCCCTTCCTCAGACGACATGTCCATCCTGGGCCTCCTCCAATGCCACAGTGATGCCACCCGAAGGCTGCAGGAACAGCAAATCATATTCAGCCTGGGAACCCTGCAGCCCAATGGTATCAATGTGGATTTCACAAGCTTCAAAATCTCCCCTCCCCCAACCGCATCCCAAAACCAGCCGAGCTCATCTCCGCCTCCCTAACCTGTCCTTCCTCACCTATCCCTTCCTCCCACCTCAAGCCCCACCCCCATCTCCTATCCACTAACATCATCCCGCCCCCTTGACCTGTCCGTCCTCCCTGGACTGACCTATCTCCTCCCTACCCCCCCACCTAAGCTCACCTTTACTGGCTCCATCCCCGCCTCTTTGACTTGTCTGCCTCCTCTCCACCTATCCTCTCCTCTATTCGCCTCCCCCTCTCTCCCTATTTATTTCAGAACCCTCTTCCCCTCCCCCATTTCTGAAGAAGGGTCTAGGCCCGAAACGTCAAGCTTTCCTGCTCCTACGATGCTGCTTGGCCTGCTGTGTTCATCCAGTCCCACACCTTGTTATCTCGGATTCTCCAGCATCTGCAGTACCTTTTATCTCTAACACGGAGATACATCTGACATGGGAAAGGGATTCTCAGGATCTACTGTGTATGCTTCTCATAATTTTGCATACCTTAGAACCAATCATCAATCTTCTCTGTTTCCATGAAAACAAACCTAGACAATATTCTAGTGAATCTCCTCTGCACTCTCTCCAGTGTGATCATGTCTCTCTGACAGTGTGGTGACAAGAGCCACAGACAATATTCCAACTGTGGCCTAACCAATGTTATATAAAGTTGGAACAAAATTTCCTTGCTCTTACATTCTATGCGGTTACTAATGAAAGCAAGCATCTTGTGTGACTGCTTCACTGCCCTGTCTACCTGTGCTGACACCTTCGGAGATCTATGAACTTGTACACCAAGGTCCCTTTGTTCCTCAGTACTCCCTAGGGACCTACAATTCATTGTGCTTATCCTTCCTTTATTAGATCTCCCAAAATGCATCACCTCACACTTTTTGGAATTAAATTCTATCTGTCATTGCTCTGCCCAATTTACCAGCTGATCAAATCAGAATATAGCCGAAGACCATTCTCCTCACTATCAACAACACTCCCAATTTTCATGTCATCTGCAAACTTATTAATTAAACCATCTACATTCATATCCAAGTCATTAAGGTACATAACAAACAGCATCACCCTATCAGTTAAGCTTGTTGCTTTTAAATAGATACAGCTTAGTTCTCTCGACTTCCCATATTCTTATCTGCCCATGTGAGTGATAAACATTGGCTGAGTCAATTTATGCTATTCATCAAATTCATCAAGTAACTGAACACACTTAACTTGATCATTTTCATAAACAAGAGGACCGAAACAGCACACAATTTTTTAGGTATGATCTAACTATCACTTGGTACAGTCTTTGCAAGATTTCCCTATTTTTATACGCCACTCCCTTTGAAATAAAGGCCAACACTCCATTTATGTTTTTCACAACCTGTTGAACATGCATGGATGCTTTTTTTTGTGATCTATGCAGAATGACTCTCAAGTTCATCTGTGCTGCAGTTTTTCTTTACATCCTTTCTACATTTAAATAAAATTTAGCTCCTTATTCTTCATGCCAAAGTGCATCACCTCATATTTTCCCACATTATATTCCATCTGCCAAATTTTTCCCTACTCACAACTTGCCTATATCCCTCCCAGGTTCTGTGTCATCCACAGCACTTGCCTTCCCACTTGTTTGGATCATCTGCAAATTTGGTTATAGCACATTTACATCCTTCATTAATATGTATTGATTAAACAAACCATTAATAAATGTTGTAAAATATATATTCTAAGTAATTGTGGTCCAGCATTGCTTTCCCCATCCACTGCAGCTAGCTTTGCTCTCATTCCTTTATAATTGCCCTCAAGTTTAACACAGTTGTTTCTGACCTAAGTTTCTCACTCAGAAACTGAATGCTAACATCTACCATTATGGCCTGTTTCCCAAGAGATCTTTTACTCTGAGATCACTTATTAACCTCTCCTTATTACACATCAACATATCCAAAATATCCTAATCCCTGCTTATAACATATTGTTCTGAAAAAAAACTGTCTTGCATATACTATGAACTCTTTCTCATGGCTGTCTCTTCCAATTTGACTTTTTCAATTTGTGAAGATTTAAGTCACCCATGACTAATATACTGACTTTTTTTCTTTACATGTCCTCTACCTCCGGATTTATTCTACCTCTTGTACAGCCTTAAAGGAGCCTATAAACTACTCCTACCAGTCTCTTCTTTCCCTTACGTTTCTTTCTCCACACATATGGATTCTACTTCTGCCAACCCAAGATCATTTCTTACTATTGCATTTATTCCATCCTGCACCAACAAACCTACCCCACATTTCCTTTCTGCTTGTCCTTTCAAAGTCACATGCTCCTGACTATTTAGTGCCCAGCTTTGATATCTTTGTAAGGTAAACAAACAGGAGGCTGGAAGAACACAGCAAGCCAGGCAGCATCTGGAGGAAAGGTGAAGTCAACTTTTTGGATATTACACTTTTTCAGGACCTGTCTGGTTTTCTGTGTTCTTCCAGCCTCCTGTTTGTCTACCTTGGATTCCAGGATTTGCAGTTTCTTTTTTGTCTCTTGATATCTTTGTAACTCTGTCTGTGCTTTGGCTATTACCTCATACCCACTAATCTCTATTTATTCCATTAATTCACTTAGTCTATTCCAAATACCGTGGACACCCAAGTAATGAGACATTCATTTTGCCATTTACTCTTTTCTCTCCACTTTGACTCTATTTGCCGCTTTTCCACATTTGTATACTCTGGGCATCATTACCTAAAAAGCTGCCTTGCAGTGCTGGAATATTCGTTTGCTTTGTGAGCTTACATTTACCCTTTCCCCATCTCTAATTAGTTTAAAGCCCTCTCTCCAGAGAAGGTACTCAATTAGTCAGGACATTGGTCCCAGCATAGTTTAAGTACAGCCCACCCAACTGGAACCCATTCCACTCACACCAATCTTTGAGCCACTCATTTAATTCCTTGACTTAATATTTAACCTATGCCGTTTGCCTATGGTTCGGGTAGTAATCCAGAGATTGAAAGTTCTACATTTTAATTTAGTTCCTAAGTGTTCAAATTCTTTCAGCAGACCTTTTCTAGTGGAACAAATGTCATTAGTATCAACGTGGATGATGACAACTAGTTCCCACCCCCTCCCATTACGAGTTCCTCTCCAGCCTCGGGGGGGGGGGGGGATTTCCCTATTCATACTGCTCCCTACCACTACTAATTTCCTATTTCCTTACCCCAACTTGAATAGCTCCCTTATGCTATGGTGTTGTGGTCAGTTCACTCATCCTCCTTGAAGGTCACACACACCCACACAACTTGTACGAAACTCGACAGCATTTGACACATATGGAAGCCAAGGCACCCCAAATGTAACTATCTGTATCAATACATGTCGCACACTCCTGTCTGTAATCAGAGATCAAATTTGAATTAGAGATAACACAGTGTGGAGCTGAAGGAACACAGCTGAGGAGCAGGAAAGCTAACGTTTCTGGTCGGGACCCTTCTTCAGAAATGGGGGAGGGGGAAGGGAGCTCAAATAAATAGAGCAAGGGCGAGGCTAGGGAAGGTAGGTGGGATGGTGATACGTGAGTGCAGATAGACAGTGTTGGGGATTGGTCAGTCAGGTGGGAGGAGCAGATAGATGGGAGAGAAGATGGACAGGTTGTGTCAGGTCAAAGGAGGCGGGGATGAGAGGGAGGGTTGGTCATGGGATGAGGCCAGGGGTGGGGAGATTTTGAATCTAGTAAAGTCCACATTCAGACCATTGGGTTGTCGGCTCCCAAGACAGAATATGAGGTGCTGCTCCTCCAATTTCCAGGTGGCGTCATTGTGACACTAGAGGTGGCCCAGGATGAACATATCATCCAGGGAGTGGGAGGGGGAGTTGAAGTGCTTCGCGACTGGAAGGTGTTATCATTTGTCGCGAACAGGGCACAGGTGCTCTACAAAGCAATCTCCGAGCCTCCGCTTGGTTTCACCTAGTCTGAAGGGTGCAACTGCCTCCTGGAGGAAAGTGTTCAAGTAACTTTCACCTTCCCTGATGTGCTGTAATACCTACAGCTCAGACTCTTGCTTCTGAGCTTGGATCCAAAGTGCCTCAAGGTGTAAATGCTTCATATAGATGTATTAGATCTGGATTACTTTGGTGTTCAGCAGCTTCCACGTGCTATGGCAGCAACGTATTATCTATTCTCCAAATATCATCCCAAGTACAGATGAAATTCCCAGTTTTACTCTTCAGGCCTTTGTCTAGATCAAAGACAAAAGCTCCACTATGCTGACTGCGCTATACAGGAAAAATTTATTTTTTTTTTAAAAATAGGTTCTGCTCAAAATCACTTCTTAGCTTCAGTAATCAGCACCTAACTTAGACAAAGGATTTCAACTAGCACGCTAGCAGCCACTATCATGCAACCTCCTTCTAAAATTAGGCTAACTAAAAAAGATTCTACCTCAGGACATCCCAAAAGAAGCAAAATCACAATAACCACCATAGGAAACAGGGCAAGATCTCACCAACAGTAATGAGATAATAATCAGATAATCTGGGTTAGTTACATCAGTTGAGAAATAAATATTAGTCAGGACTCAGAACTTGTCTGGAACTATTTAAGTGTGACGGAGTCCTTCCACTGTCATGGGATCTTATAAGCTCACTTGTAAAGATGGTGCTTTGTTTCAAAATATACTGACACTTAAGGAGTGTTAGTGTTATAAGTTAGTTTACCCAAATGTGCGCCTTGCCACAGTTGGCAGAGTTACCTTCCACACATCGTTGTGTATGCAGTCAAACATGACAGTCCCAAACAGCAAATGACGCAAACTAATATTTTTAGTGGGGTGGTTAGTGCTTTGCAGAAATGGCTTGAAGACTTCGTTAAATCCCTGAATCAGCTGTGATTGTACATTGCACCCTGCCTCATTTTACCCCATGTGTTACACGTGGAGTGGTACCCCATCACTACATTTCTCTTCAACGGACCTAGATGCCTATGGTTCCTCATAGAATATGGATATTTACTTACTTAATGTTAGTGACATTACGGGAACAATCCCAATTACTGTACTGGGACAAATCCTCATCTTTCTTCAAAGGTCATCAGGGTATCTTTTATGTCCACCTGACACAGGCAGATTAATGACTTGATTTAAAAGATCACAATTCCAACAGCACAGTGCTTCCTCAGTATTGCATTGCAATATCAGCCTACATGAATCTCGTCTAGAATGCTAAATCGAGCTTGCAAAATTTGGAACACATTCCCAATAACTCTCCTAGAAAAAAACGGATTTTTTTTTTTTTTGAGACTCAATTCTACATAAACATGCTGGGAAACAACTGTGTTCACAGATTCAGATATGGTAGATGGGTATAAAGTTTTTGTTTCATGAGCCACCCATCAAGTGGCAACCTTGGCTCCACACCTCTTTTAGGCAGAGATAATGGCCTGCAACAAAAATAAATTGGGAAAAAAACTCAGCAGCCTGGGCTGCATGCATATTATTTTGTTGTATTTCAATAGTGGATTCTGGGTCCGTCTGCGACTTTTACACAAAGTCTAAGTCAATATCATGCATGGGTATTGTAGATGAATGTTAAACCAACATAATGGATGGACAGGATCTAGTGCGAGTTAGGATATCAAACGAGCAACAATTTTTAAAACAATTACATTTCAAATCATTTGTAAAAGTCTTAGGAGCTAATGGGGAAAAAAAATTTGATTATTCATCTCTGATAAGTTATTGCATTGAGTAGGAAGCTAGATTGCTGGTTCCTGGTTTTCACGTTGTAGAAACAAAACCATCCAGTTTTCCCCAAAACATTAACTCCTCTTTGAGAAGAAAAGTTCAGGCTTTCCTGTCAACTTTGGGTCTGTCACTAGGCTGCAGGACAGCCTTACATAGAATCATACAATCCAAAATGAGGCCATTCAGCCCACTGAGTCTGCACTGACCCTCCAAAGAGCACCACACCCTGATCCAACCCCTCTCCCCTTAACCCTGCAATTCCCATCAATCTACCGAACCTGCATGTCTTTAGAGGAAACCAGAGCACTCAGGCAACGCAGACACAGGGAAAATGTGCAAACTCCACAGTCACCCAAAGGTTAGAATTGTACCCGGTACTGTGAGGTAGCAGTGGTAACCACTGTGCTGTCCCACATTAGAACCACTGACACAAACAGCTGCAATCACAAAAACTCAGGTTACATTATCATACCTGCACTAAATGGTTACCGATTGATGGATGTCAGCATGCCCAGAGACGCTGACCTGACGATGCAAAAAATGGATTACAATGATATTCATTGCGATCAATAAGTAAAACGGTTTGGGGAAACACAGGGACGGAGGGTGATTCTCACAGATCAGTTTAGATACCAAAAGGTTGTTAACGCACCCATTAGCAGCAGAATTGACTGATGAATTATAATTCTAAAAAATGCAAATGAAAACAAAGGCATGAGAAACTCCATACCACAAAACAAGATTTTATTTATGAACAGTTACGCACAGAAATACAGAGGTATTTGACATGTCAAATAATATGGAATGTTTGTGAAATATTTAAAATAAATAGATATCTGTAAGTGCCTTTTTCCAGGCACCAACTGAGGAAATGCCCATTCTGTTAAGTCTCCTGCCGATGAATGTCTACCACCAGGTCCACGAATGTCAAGACCTTAAGATTGGTCAGTCGATAATCTGACTACAAATAAAACCCATTCACAATAGCGTTATGCTTTTCTAGTTTATTCATTGTTGTCATCTCTTATTTCTTTAATAATAGTTATTAAATTTTGAAGTCCAAAGATATAGCCAGTGTCCTGTCCTTCATGGACTACGCTGTCTTCACCAAAATACTTGCATGTTGTGTGAGCGAAGTCAATCACACGGACATCAACCATACTGCTGCTGGAGTTTGAGTAAGCATATGCTCCTGCAGATTCATCAGCTGACTCTTCAGAAAGGTCTTCAGAATATTCAGAATCGGAATCTGTAGCCGACTCTTTGCCGTCATAAATTATAAGCAGGGAACTGGAGTAAAAACGATATGACTCCTGTTTCTCCAGGACAGATTTTAGTTCAGACAGTTTCTTAAGAACAGGTTCAAAAAGGTCCCTGCGTAAATACTTTCCATTATTTAAAAATTGGTAAAGTGCTTCTTTAAACCCTTGTACAGAAAGCTTCCTTCCATGGTATTTATTCATGAACATGAGCTGGCCAGAGTCTACTTGATATACCTGGAGAGAAAATATAACATTAATATCAAAATACAGTTTTCCTATGACGTCATATGAAGCTGGTCCACATTTAAAAGAAATAGCATCAAGTTTGTCAGTCATCATGTAGTATGTCAAACCAGCAAGTGCCAAGGAACAGGTGAAGAATCCAGCTTTTAAAGAAAGCAGAACTGTGGGATGTTGCTTTCTATCTCTTCAAACATGTGCATAACCAACTCTGACATTGCCCCAAATCACAAATACATAAGTACTTCTGCATTTTTGTTCAATATGGTACTGTGGAAATCTATTTCCTGCCTGACAGAAATTTCCCAACAGTTCTATTACCTGAACTACTGAAATATATTTGTTACTTAGAAGTGGCAAAGTGAGTACTAAATATAAAGATCCTTTGTCCAGAATGTTGAACATGAATATTCAACACTGAATACAACAGGATGCAACTTTCGTTAAGACCACTAAATTTGGCAATAATTGTACTGCTCCCCTTCAATTTGTTTTAAGCAATTAAAGTTGCACAGTCTAGTTAAATTGGGGATTGGACAGAAACTAGAGTTGAGATTGAAGTTCAGCTGCAACATTACTGAATAGCTCAAAAAAGGTGCGTACTGTCCACTGTAGCACTAATTTCTCAACCTCCAAATTTTAAATGTGCTACACCAGATGTAGCTGTTTGAAAGAGCCCAAACACAGCATTCTTCCATTCCCACTCACTAATGTTCCTTGCTAGACTTCTTCCTGCAACCAGAACATTCTCTCAAGGCACACACACAGTTTAGCCTCTTTCAAGTTTGCACGCACATGGAATGAGGCAAAAAAATTTAAGGGCCTACACACAATTTTAAAAAACGGTATAATTACTTTCCACTTAGAATAAAACTATGACATAATCATTAGCATACACACCTGCATCCCACAGACTCGAACACCAATAATGGCTGAAGTGCTTTGCTGACATTTACGGATTTGGTTAGCTTTCTTTTCCTCAGATGCATCATCCCCATGTTGGCGCGTTCCCATTTTCAAGTCCAGAACACAAGGGACTTCATAACGGCATGTTAAATTCTCCAGTAAAATAAATTCTGATTGTAGCATTAAGGAATTCACAGGAATTTGAAACAAAGACTTGATGCATTTAGAAACAAATAGATTTATTAGCCATAGGTGGCATGGTTTGTGCAGGCGAGGTCATGCCTCACTAACTTGATTGAGCTTTTGAGGAGGTGACAAAGATGATTGATAAGGGTAAAGCAATTGATGTTATGTACATGGGCTTCAGTAAAGCCTTTGACAAGGTCCCTCACAGCAGACTGGTACAAAAGGTGAAGTCACATGCTATCGGGGTGAGCTGGCAAGATGGATACAGAACTGGCTTAGTCACAGGAGGCAGAAGGTAGCGGTGGAAGGATACTTTTCAGAATGTAGGGTTATAACTACTGGTGTTCCACAGGGATCAGTGCTGGGACCCTGGTGTAAAAATAAATGAATTGCAGGAAAATGTAGCTTGTCTAATTAGTTTGCAGTGATACAAAAGTTGGAGTCGTCGCTGATAGTGAGAACTGTCGAGGATACAGCAGGATATAGATCAGTTGGAGGCATGGGCAGAAAAATGGTAGATGGAGTTTAATCTGGTCAAATGTGAGGTGATGTATTTCGGAAGACTAAGTACAGGTGGAAATTATGCAGTGAATATACAGTATTGATATGCAGAAGGACCTGGGCATGCAGGTCCACAGATCACTGAAGGTGGTAGCGCAGGTCAGTAAAAAGCAGTTTAAAAAAAAAGGCTTATAGCGTGCTTGCCTTGATCGGAAGGGGCATCGAGTATAAGGATAGGCAAGTTATGCTGCAGCTTTACCAAACTTTAGTTAGGCCACACTTGGAATACTGTGTACAGTTCTGGTCACCACACTACAAGAGGATGTGGATCTGTACCCTTCAGAAAGGGTACAGAAAAGGTTTACCAGGATGTTGCCTGGTATGGGGGATTTTAACTATGGAGGAAATGTTGGATCGTCTGGGTTTGTTTTCACTGGAATGCAGGAGGTTGAGAGGCAGCCTGATAGAAGTTTATATTGTGAATGGAATGGATAATGCGGAAAGTATGAGACTTTTTCCTAGGGTGGAGGGGTCAATTAATAAGGGACACAGGTTCAAGATGTGAGGTGGGTGGGAGGGGAATGTTTCAAAGAGATGTGCGAGGCAAGTCTTTCACATAAAGCATGGTGAGTGCCTGGAATGCATTGCCAGAGGTGGTGGTGGAAGCAGACAATAGCAGCACTCAAGAAGCTCTTGGAAGAACACATGATTAGGCAGGGAATAGAGGGTTACAGATCCTGTAAGGGAAGACAGTTTGAGAATCCAAGGGCAAAATGTGGCGATGCAGGCTTGGAGAGCAAAAAGGCCTGTTCCTGCACTGTATTGTTTTCTTCTGAATAGAAATGCAAGTCTTGAAGCCAAAAAATAAAATCTCACGGATGGGGAAAATCTTGCTCCTCCAAATCTCTTCAAAGGCAAAACAAATGTCTTATATAGCCGAAGACCACAGCATAACTGGGTCATATGACAATCAAAACAAGTCATGCTCACTCTCCTAGTGGAAGCGCGCAAGTACCAAAGTCAGTCTGGGCTCATTCAGGTGGTTCACCCAGGTCAAATCACATGAACCATGAAAGGCAACAGGACTGAAAGGCAACTGATTGCAAGCAGACCTCTCTGTCTTTCCAACTACCTCAAATCACAAAATAAATGGCCAAAGATATCTACACTGTTTGAACTACATCAATGCACCCTCCGACACAAATCATTTATATAACGTTAATGCACACTTCCACAAGTGGTTTGCAAATCCACATTTGAAGATCCACATAAAATTCGGATTGCGGCCAGTGGGAGAGACAGGGAAAACATGTTTAAATACTACAGTCAAGAAAAGGATACTGTATTGGTTTCTGTGCTTGGCATTATCCTTCATATGTTTCAGCTGTTGCTGGTGACACTTCATGCTCCAGGGGTTATGTTTTACTTTCCCAGACTTCTTCTCAATACTATAATACAATACCTCCGACTTCTTAGATTCAAATTCCTCATCTAGTTTATGGCTATAAAAACAGAATTAACAGTTTAATTTTTAACTTCACTGTCTGTTCTGAGAATTTCATGGCATATATACAAGATGATTTAATTTTAAAGAAAAATTACACTTTATCTGTACACCACAAAAAAAAACTGTCCAGCGTCTGCATCTCCCTACTGATTTTAAATATGTGGGCAGTTTTGTAGTTTAAAATTAATAAAAGTATACTTTTCATTATTAAATGAGTCAAATTGCAATTACTACTTATGTGGCAGATTGGAACAAACTAAAACCTTTCATGAGTATAAATAAGTGAGCGAACAATATGTGGGGGAAAAAACTTGACTGGCTTGTCGAACTAAAAAAAACTCTTCAGACGTTTTTGGATAAGAACGGAGGACGGCATTATTTATTTAGAAAACAATATTGAAAACAGAAGGTCCAAAAGGCTGTGATAACTTTAAACTAATAAACACAGAAAAGACAAAGTATTCTACTGTGGTGTAGATATACTAAGAGATTAAGACATTATACAACTAGCCCATGGCTTTAGAGACCAACCTTTTCATTTTTTCTTCTTTCCTATTTTGCCTGACCCGTTCTTTTCCGTAATTGTCATTTTCTAGTAACACAGGTTTCTTATTACTCCATTTTATTAGCTTATTTTTAGGTTCACATTCGGAGTTATCTACATTTTCCAAATCAGCTTGGTCCCCTGATAATGGGTAGGCAATTAAGCATAGATTTCCTTCTTCATCTTCCTCAAAACTTACAGAAACGACTCCTACAAGAAGAACAGAAAATGAAATAATTGTCAGGTAGGTAGAAAGCAGACACAAAAACCTTAGCAACTAAATTAGTCACTTGATTGCACAGAGTAACAGTGACAACAAAAACAGCCTGTTTGCTTACCCAAGCCTTCAGTTTTTATGCAGTTGTGCCGGCTTTCAACCTAACAAATCAAAAAAAAACTAGACAAAGACACCTCTATAATCTGGAAAAAAAAAAAAAACTTCCAATTTATACAAAACAACCCTCCCCAGCTCAAACACTGCACATACATCAGCATATAATGAAATAGGAGTCAATAAAACAAGTGAGACAAATAGACTTGAGGAAGTTGTTTATTGGAACTGAAGTTATTTTTGTGCAATTTATTGAGAAAATGTATCCAATAGAGCAACATGGAAAACACCACTTCATTCAAATCTTGGAGGCCAATGCACCATAATTCTCCAATTATGAAACAGAGCATAGCAATGCAATTCATAAAGCCAAATGGTAAAAAAAGGCTGATGCAGAATAGTGAATACAAAGCTTGCTGCAACATTCTGACACAGTGAAATACAGAATCCTGTAAAGCTTTGTTAAAACCAAGATAAACTGCAATTATGAGACACACAAGCCAGCACATAATCTCCCATAAGCTGTACATACAAATAATTACAAGGTTTAAGTATTACATTCCAATTTTTTTTGCTAATTATGTAAAAAACACCAATTCATAATTCCATTTACTGTTCTGCAATTCATTGCAAATGTAGTGCATTTCCCCCTCACCCACAACGCAGTCAATGACCTGTGCTTGCTGCTTCGCAAATTCATTGAAGAGGTCTGTAAGTATATCTGAGGCCAGTCTTTGGTTTGGCTTAATGAGTTTACAAAGAATTTAGTTCAGCTGTTGGTTGACTGCTGCTTCAATCCTAACTTCGTCTTTTTTCTCAACAGTCCAACAGCAGTCTGAATGGGTCTTTTGTCATCCTGCACGACTGCCAGACAGAGCATTCTGGATGAAGGAACCCGTAGTTCAGATTCGTGCACTGAGCAGCTGGCCATGGAGTAAACATCAAGAATGGATCTAACCAGGGGGGTGGCAGAACCCAGGTTGTCCTTCAGACAGACAGGGTTAACCGAGGGAAGCTAGGACAAGGACTAGGGATTTATCCTGGAAAAAAAAACATGAGGGGACGAAGAGGAGACATGAGCCCCAACCTTCCCCAAAGCACAAGACAACAAATCCCTGAAAAGAATTCTAAATTTACATCAAACACATGCTTCACATATTAACCTAAATTAGTCTCTTCTAAAATTTCATTTTACAAAATTCTATCTAAAAAATTACAATGCACGATTAAAACCTTATTTTTCTGAAAATATACAATTTAATGTTTCACATTAAAGCATTCCAAATGAATGTTATGAGTGCCATAAATTAAGGAATTAAAAACTATGCCCATAACCCAGTACTGAAGTAGTTAACCTATTCATTTTATAAAAAAAAACTTTATTCCTTAAATACTGATAGAAACTAAATCTGTTAACATATTTCCTCGACAATTTGTGCACATTACTTTCTTCCCTCTTAAATAAAAAATGCATGTGAGATTGCAATGTCCAAATGTTGTCACTTACTGTACTACGAACTTTCCCAACTACAGTCTACAACAGAACTGGCTGACTCTCACACCCTGGTGGAGCTAGTTGTTCCAGTCGATCCCGTTCCCTCTAGGTGTAGGGCGTCAGGCTCTGAATGCTGCTTTTCCAGCTCTTACCTCAACTTTAAAAAGCCTGCTAAAGCCTACTGAAATCGTTAGAGAGAGAAAAGCTCCAGCGGTTTCATTTACACTTTAATAAAAACATACAATTTTGCACATTGGCAAGTCTTCAGAAACTGTACTTATTAAAATCTAATTCATGTTCAAGATTAAAACCTGAAAAAAAAACTTTACAAATATTTTACATTTTATCCTTCTTGGGTGAACTTACCTCCATCAGCAGACCCACTAAAGCATAGCAGAATACAGGCTACTCAAGCGGCACGCAACTACACTGCGATCTAGTTGGCAACCACGGCTTTCATCTGATAAATTTGAAACAAAAACAAGAGACAAATATTCTTCTCCCCACCCTCCCATGGTAACCCAATACCAGTGAGACTTTGTACAAGAACAAGGAGGAAAGAAAACAAAAACACAGAACACGTATGCATTGTCAGACTAAAAAGAAAAGGTTTTGTACTTACCTTTATACTTTGGTGTAAACCGGCACATCTCTGGTGGCAGTGTTTCATAAAACTGATGTTCCCGTTGAATGAGGGGTTTACAAATGGTCTTGTCATTAAAGCGGAGGACACATGAATGTCCTCCAACCTGGTGAACAAATGGCTCTAGGAGGACTCCCTTTGCATAGTTCTCCACTTCCATTGCTCCTAGTGCTGGGCTCATCCTTAAAGCACATTAGACAAACAAGTACTGCAGGCTGTATGAAGACTGTGACTATAACCCAGCTGGAGATTCTTCTCCCTCGGGTGGTGAATTCACTGCCAAGATCCTGCAATAACAATTAAATTCCCAAAGTTTAGGTTTTCTCAACTCGATAACCGAATCACCTCTTGAAGTATGTCAGACATTCCAGTAAACAATTTCTTGAGCTGCTACTCAACTATACCGACACACTGGGAAGAGCAATGAAATACTAAGCTGTGAGATCACACACAAAAAATAGCTGATCCAATTATATCCCACCTACGTCACAAAAAGTGTGACCAATTGACAACCACTTACTTTCAGTGGGGAGGGAATGGCAGCGTGTCAAACAGGGAAGGAACTGGGCTGGGGAAAAATGCAGAACAATGCTGCCCTCAGCTGGTTTCTAGCTATTTCACAGTAGGCCCCTAACCATAAAGGATCAAAGTACAACAAAATGCAATTGCACAATTCACACAGAACAAAGCTATCCTTAAAAAGGAAATAGTCTCGTTTATTTTTAAAACAATAAAAGATTAAAACACAGTTATTAAAAAGGAGAAAATCACTCATGTTTTCTTAAATATAGAAGAGGAAGCAAGATCAACAAGCACATTGAAATAGAACTCTTTAGTAATATGCAGTGGAACTCTTTGGTCCTTAAGGTTAAATAACTAAATTAACACTTTTGCAATCTGCGCGTCTAGTGTTTCACTGCTGTATGTGCTGGATGGTTACAAAATAATTTGTAACAACTGCAGAAAAGTAAAAGGAAAATAAATTGTTAAAAGAAAATGCCTATACTGTCAGATTTTTAGTCATTTTGATACAGTCTTTATAGTTGTATATTTAGAGTAATCAAATACTGGTTTTAAATTACTATCAACTAGGTGTCAAATCAGGAGACATGCACTTGTGCCATCGTTTTTTTGCAGAACAAATTCCGCAATTTTAAAAGCAACCAGCATTGTATAGACTCACATTGTTTCAGGTAAAACTACCATAGCAAAACTCTGAACACAGCAAAAAAAATCAGTTGTTTCTAGGCTTTACACAGGGTTCAAACAGAGAGCCCTCCTCAAAGATTACAATTTAATGAGCACAAAATCTCAGGATTAACTGGTGTGCTTCAACTAGCAAAAATTCATCTACTGCATACTGAATGCAGTACCTTTAACTTTATTCTGTTTTCAATCATTTAACTTCAAGCACAGGTCTCTTTTTGGCAAGGCGGGGAGAGCGTTAAGGGCAAAGAGCTAATACTCCACTTGGACAAAATACAATAAATGCTTTTACAATTCTGATTCAGCTCAACACCAAGACAAAAGACTTCATAAATTTCATTCTGGGCACAAACAAAGTGATGCCATCTGCTGAGTCACAAGCTAATGAATCTGTTTGCTGAATACTAATTATAATGAATGCCAAAGGCTACAGCTCTAGCTGTAGAAAAACATACCCTCGCAGCAAGAAAACAAGTCATATTACACCCATGCCTCAATGATGACACTAATGCAACCACATACATTCCTTGTCAATGAGATTAATGGGTACAAGGATGACCAAATGGCCCCATTGTTGCCAAAGAATATATGCAGCTTGTCAGAAGCATTTGCTGGGGATTGCAAGAATGCAACATTTTACTTAAATATTATGCAAACATATTTGCACATTGTCAGAAACATTTCAAAGCTTCACATACTTGGTAGGTTTTACTTGTTGGTGGTTAGTTAACTTCCTGCAGATACAAAATCTAACTCATTCCAAAGATTTAGCAGGTCTTTTCAAGGAAAATTCGAGACTAAAATCTTATAGATAGTAACCACTGCTTGATGTCCATACACGTGGTATAAGTGACAAATGCAGATTACATTTCTGCATTAAGTTGTACTGAGCAAGACATTACCAGTCAAACTTCTGCCTTTTAAAGTTCTTTATCTTCCACACTCTAATTTTGTCAAATAATATATTTACATAAATATTGTCTCTTCAGGTTTTCTCACTAATCTCAATCTTGCTTTGATAAATTTCACAAAAGGTCATCAAATCAGAAAGCGTATTTAAGGATTTTTGTACTGGCATGACTTTTTATTAATAAAGTACAGAAATAAATCCAACATCCTACAAAGTATTACATGATGGTGACAGATGTCCACAAGTTTTCATGTGGGGGGCCACAATATTAGTTTATCACTGATCCTTCATCTAATGCCCTCTAAACATTACTGCAACTTGACGACAATTTATATAACACCAGTTGCCCTCTAGTACATCTCCTTTCATACACATGAAATCTAAGCAACCTACTTGGCGTTTTTCCTCCCCCTTCTAATTGTGCTTTAAGGTAACTTGAGGTACAATCAACAAGGGACACTCATTTAATCTATAAAACTAGTATGCTGTTACTATTGCAAGAAGAGCCACTGAATGGGATGAAAACTGAGGATAATTATGCAGCAGTAGGGAGTTAAACAGGATATGAAAAAGTGCATAATACATTCACTTTAAAGGACTACGTATACATGTACAGGAAATTATGCCATGCTGCATGAATATCAACAAATATACAGCAACCTATAGTTTGCAAAAAATTTTATTTGTAGAACCAAGACATTTAGAAGTCAAAGCTTATATCAGAACTATTTTATATAGATGCCAAAAGTTTGCAGTTGATGGCATCAAAATGTAACATAACATTCCATAAAGTTAACAATTTTACAAATAATGAATACTTAAAATATTATTTAAATTATTTGAAACCTTGTGGTGCAGCACGGAAGGCTCCAGTACCAAACTAATACAGACGCCTCTGAAGTAATGAGTTGCCAAAAGAATATTTATAAAACAATATTTATGTTTCAAATGTAATAACTCAATAAAAACGAGAATATGAAAAAAAAACTTATTTCACCGTTGCAAATCTATCATGATCATTTAACAGCCAAAAGTTCCTAACAGCAATGCTAAAATGCCTTACATTAGGTTTACACTTCATTTTCCAAACCTGCAATAATGGTTTGATTTGAAACTCTGAATATTTCTTTTGATTGAGATTTGAAATATATTAAATGCAATATTATGCAGAGAGAAACCCAAATGAAAATAGTACATGAATGCAAAGTGAGCACACACTCGCTACACTGTTTCCATTAAGTCTCAAGTATGATATCTGAAAACCTCAAAATTCCAGACGAACAACAAATTGAATTCTAAGGTTATGTTTTGTACAACTGGCACGAGGTTCAAGGTTACAAAGAAACATTTTAACGATGCACCACACAATGAAACCTTGAATAAGTTCGAGAATTAAAATTTGACATTTCAAAATAGAATATTTGGAAATAAAAGTATGAAACTTGGGCACTCATTTGAAAATTCTGATATTATTTCAGAGACAATTGTTTTTATCTTTTCAAGCGAGAAATTCTGTAATAAAATTTTAAAAATTAGCCACAAATCTATTTGGCATAGACCACAGCTATTAGTTGCTGCTAATAAAAACAACTGCTGGAAATACTCGATAGGTCTGATAGCATCAGTGAAGAGGGAAGTAAAAGATCAGATTTTTACGATGATCGGCAATCTTGATATTTTTTGATGAAAAAGGGAGTTCTGCACTTCTTAGGTAATTGCAATCAGGGCTCCCTTAGAAATGCAGAGTGGTACTTCCATTCTGACAGTTCTTTTGTAGTGCAGAACTGTCAGAGGAAGGCAAACTGATACCAGTTTTCATAGCAGTCAGGAGCCAAATACTAAAACTCAAAGACCCTGACAGCCACTTTAACAGCCTCTATCAAACTTAAGGAGAGTATGACATCAGACTGTTGAGTGGATAGAGTGCTAGGTGAGCAGGGAGTTAAACAAGTACGGTGTCAGATGGGGAGGATGCAAGGTTCCAGGGATAAGATGCTAGCTGAGTCAGGGGTTAGGGAGTGAGGGTGGAAGGTAAGTGATGCTGTGTTTACATTCGGTCAGGGTGGCAAGTGAAGAGAGAGAATTCGGTCTGGACAAGCAGGAGGTTTGGCAGGTCAGGATCTGGGGAGGTGTAGCTGGTGACATGAGAGATCGGTGTGTGTTGTGAGGGGACGGGGAGAATGTGTTGAATAGTTACTCAGGAGTTAAGTTATGCATTTAATAGTCTGGCCTTTCCCGAGTAACTATTTTACTCAATTTCATTGGAACCCATCAGATATCCCAATTTAAGTTGAGGGCTTCAGGTATACAGGAATTGCCCAGCAAAAAATTCAATTTCCCAGGCAACTCCTTTGGAATGTACCACAAATGGAGGTTCCATGAGGTGTCATTCACAACTCCTAGCCACAATGGAATAATGAGTGCCTACCCAGTAGAAAACACACAGACCAAAAGTAAACATTGAGGAAGAGCCATATTTGACTCTGTTCTAAATATGAGTCATATTCCATTTAAACCAGCTGAGTATTTTGAACACTTACTGAATTTTATTTTAAATTTACAGAATCTAATTTCTATATTAGATATTGCCACCTAACAGTTTCATGCATAGGAGTTCTGAATTTTTCAGTGATTATGCAACATAGGCAGCACATATGGAAATGAAGTGCTGGAGCAGGAAAAAAAAGTTGTCAGTCAGTCAAGGAATAAAATGATGCAATGTATAAATTAAATGTGAGGAGTAGATTTAAATGTCAGTTGGAAATTCTCAAACTTATTTTGAAAGGTGCAATTGACTTAACATAATGGGTATTTTTAAATAGCTATAAGATGTGCTTCAGTATTTACCAATTGAAAATACGAGTAAAATCAAAATTAAAAATGAATTTTCTATTTAAAATATTGATGGGACATTTTATGACAAAAAAAATTCAAGATTCAAAGTTATGAGTTTAATATTGCATTTCTTTTAGATCTACAATTTACTATTTACCTCCACTGCAAGATACAATAACACGATGCTAATGGAAAAGTGGACCAATGACCGTCAGAACCATTTTAAACTGTCAATAAGGTATTTGAAATGTAAACAAGCTTTGGGAAACTCAGATCAATGTTGATCACCTGCTCACCATCTGTCAAATTTATTCATGCAACGACAGGAGGTTCCTTTTCCTTCCAGATACATGTTGAATTGCATACTATTTTTACATATGCATGTGTTTTAATAAATGGATGAGTGTTGTTTGCTGTTAAGAGTTAATCTAAAACCTCAGACAAACCGGCTAACAAAAGTTTAAAAAAAAAGGCGCTCTCCCTACAGTGGGGGCACAACTGTTAAGAGATATTTCAGACACCAGCGGTCTCCAATCAATCATTCTGGAGAAGGTTAAACCAATTTCATTTAGCCAACAGGAAAACTTGAACAGCAAGGTTTAAAACAGGAAAAGAAAGTGAAGTAGCAAAAAGCAGGCCCTACCTAACTTGTAGATAATATTTATGCAATCCACTAAAATATATCATTGACAAAAACGGAGTACACAATTCTGGCTTCTGAAAGCGACTACAAATGATTAATGCAAATCAATTCAACAAAACATGCAGAATCAATTTTGCAAATCGTTTTTAACGTACATCTACCAGTAAATATTTCTTCAGTTAATGGAATTGGGACCATCAAAAAATAAATTACAAGGCCACTTTTCCATTGTAAACATGTATCATAGTTATTCCACAAGATTCTTCATTATGCCTGATGTGCTGCTTTCTCCAAAAATCATCTTTTTATTCTTTCTTGGGAATGTTGCCAGCAAGGTCAGCATTTGCTACCACCCCTAGGGCACTGTCTGTTGATCAACCATTTATCAACTATCATTTACACTAATGCATAATACAGACAGGAATATTTTTGTTTAGCTACAAGAAATATACTTTCCATTGCTTGGAAATGGTAAAAATAGCTGTCTCAGGTACAGACAGCCTGTGACATTTTCACAATCTTTCATGTGGTTAGTTATAACTGACATTTATAATGTCCACCCTCAATATTTAATTGTCAACCAAGACTGTTTTAACTCTTCACAGCTCCACTGTTGATATAACTAGAATTCAATTAACTAGCAAACAACCAAAAAAATTAAAGCGAAAGCCTAGTCATTAAGAAAAATCTAGTTCAATGAGCAGAAGAGTACTCTGATAACAAGATAAATATCCCTTTCAGATGCTGATGTGTTTTTTCTCTTAATATTTATACAAAGTTTATACAAATCAGCTTCCATCTTTTTTGATAGTCAAGATATCCTGAAATGGAAATGCTTCATATATCTTAGTCGGTGAAGAATATTTGCTACAGAGAAGCATTTTTAAGAAATGTAATTTCAGTTTGTTCCAATTCACCCTGCTGAAACAAACTAGATTCTCAACTACATGCTTAATTACCACTGTAGAAATCAGACAATGGCAAAATCCACAGTTTGAATTCTGAGATAACTATGAATTTCAGTTTTGAAAGTGGTGAGATCCAATACTTTAACAGCTCCACCAGCGGTTTTGGTTATAGCCATTTCCCACAGAGAAACCACAATGCACAGATGAAGTTTCCAGACTTGTTCTTTGCTTTGTTCGACCTCAGGCTGCACAAAAATTAGAAGATTTACCAACTGCTTAGGATATAGACAATACAGCTAAATTTTGTTTTAACTAGCACCCTTGATAAATCAACAAAAATTATATTGAAATAACTAGACACTTACTGTATTGTCACAATCTCCACCATGTCCAAGTAATCAGGTGAGGGTGCAAATGAGAAGGCTCTCTGCCAGTAAGTTTTACATAAGGCAAAGTTGCATTATTTAAGTGATTTCTGCTGTAAATAAATTATAACAGTTATGTGCATACCCCTGCATTACAGTTCCATCACTTAGTATGTTTTTACATCAATTATAGTGGTGTAGTGGACAGCGAAGCTGGTAACCTCAGAATACAACAGAACTTTCATCAGATGGGTTAAGGAGTGTCAGATGAAGTTTAATTTAGATAAATGTAGGTCGCTGCATTTTGGTAAGGCAAATCAGGGCAGGACTTATCCATTTAAATGGTAAGGTCCTGGAGAGTGTTGCTGAATAAAGAGACCTTGGAGTGCAGGTTTATTGTTCCGTGAAAGTGGAGTGGCAGGTAGACAGGAAAGTGAAGGTGGTGTATGGTATCCTTCCCTTCATTGGTCAGTGCATTGAGTACAGGAATTGAAGGTCATGTTGCAGGGGTTTAGTTAGACCACTCTTGGAATACTACCTTCAATACTGGTCTCCCAGCTGTAGGGAGGATGTTGTGGAACTTGAAAGGGTTCAGAAAAGATTTACAAGGATGTTGCCAGGGTTGGTGGGTAGGGGTCAGCTGCATACTCTGGGGCTATTTTCCCTGGAGCATCAGAGACTTAGAGGTGACCTGACAGAAGTTTATAAAATCACGATGGGCACGGATAGGGTGAATGATCAAGGTCTTTTCTCCAAGATAGGTTTAAAGTGAAAGGGGAAAGATTTAAAAAGGAACCAAGGGCAATTTTTTCACACAGAGGGTGGTGCAGTTAATGAATGAGCTGCCAGGAAGGGTTTAGAAGGATATGGCCAAATGCTGGCAAACATGATTAGATTAATTTAGGATATCTGGTCAGCATGGACAGTCCTGGTTGCATTGTTGTACTACCTAAGCAGTTGAATACACAATTGTAATGCTTGTACATTAATCCTTCTGACGGATAATTGGACATTAAAAGGCTTTGTTTTATTAAATTATTAAATCTTAAAAGGAATGGACACAAGTTTCTAAAAGTGAACAAATGACCTTTTTTTTAAACCAGTGGGAGATATTAACAAATACAGCTGACAAACACTGAACATCTAGGTTATGCACTTATTTATAATGTGGATCTTATACTATTCCCAGTTTTGACAAAAATGTATTCTCTGGGATTAAGCAGATTATACTGATCAAAACCCCAGAATTAGGTCAGTGATGTAAAAATTACCAGATTTTTTTCGAAAAAGAACTAGGCAATCACACAATGCATACTTTTTTTCCCCATTGTAAGCCCCACAAATATCTGCAGTTCCATTGATGTGAACGCCCCATTTGGTCTGTAGTAGACACAAGTACACCAAATGTAATATTTACACAGCAAGCAAGACCGTTTAATTCATAAGGATCGAAAGATTGTGGAATGCATTTAGGTGATTATCAATATTTTAAGAAGCCAAGTTGATGAATAAACAAAATAAAAGGACGGGGAACAGAGAAGATACATTGAATTAGAATCACTACTGTGGAGCATAATCAGCAACTTGTATGCATTCTTAAATTGTAATTTCTAATCAAGCTTAAAAAGCGTTGCTGCAAAATCCATAACAGTTAAATTGAACAATGTCAAAATTTCAACTCCATACTAATGAATTCAAATAGTACAGGTTAAACACAAAACTCAGCTGACATGTACTTCATTTTAATCAACTGTTTTAAAAATTGGTAATGAGAACACCAAGAGTGGATGACAAAGGAGGCAGAAGAGAAAAGAGAACCACCTTGGAGTGGAACATAGGTAACAAACGACACCTCCTCACAGCAGCACTGGGTGAATGGCGCTATTATTCTCAATGTGTAATGGCACTTATCACAAAAAGTTAAAATTCAAAAATGCTGCTAATTCTTCAAGTTGGTCATAAATTATATCAGAGGGAAGATATCAATTATGGTTGGGGTGGGAAGTTGCAAGTTGCATATATGCACAAATTGCTGAAAAATTCACTTGGTTTTATGCTCGTGAAATCCATTCTAAATACACAGGGTCCATCAATGGAAAGCAAATATTAGGTTGTATTATGCAATTATTATATAAATTAGCATAATTCAATATTCAAGTACATCTTTAAAGACACAGTTTCAGAAGACTTATGTTAATCAAAAAAACCTCAAATTACCTGTTTGGATGGGTTCAACAAAACCTAATTTGGATCTAAACTGCTAACTGAACACTGGCCCAGATCTTCCTCATGGAAAACATTTATTAGCAGCATAAACAGGAGTTGTGCTTAAAGGTCATGCAGAGGTTTCAATCCTTGAATTGCCCAGGAAGTTACAACTTCCAATAAATAATCAACCAGCATCTGACACCTCTGAGAAAGTCCACAACTCGAGTTAAGAATCAGACACTTTTGAGATTTCCAACTGACCTGGTTTAATGAATACCCAGTAAACATTACAGATATTAATACCTACGCCAACTCCTAGGTAACAATTAAAATGATCCCCAACTCATAACTAAACCACTCTTGGTCACGTCAACCTCCTGAAAATCCCCACCAAACACCTCCCCCTCCCCACCCCCACTCCCAATAGATCCAATCTGATTCAACTCTATCCTGACTGTTCTCACCCAACTCCTGCTTGCACCAGCCTTAACAGCCCTAAACATACCCTAAGCCCTCATATACATGCCCGACAGTCATCTCACCTCAGGCGGGGGACAAGGCTTCGGTGAGACTTTCATGGCATCCTCAGACAGTGCAGGTATTGAACCTGCGCAACTGCTGTTACTCTGTATGCTTTAAAGTAGTGCCCCAAAGAACTCACAAATAGCCTTCGAAATAAATGGAGACATCGCACACTTATAAAAGGCTACACACAAATTAGATGATCCAAATGATATGAGTCAAATCAAAGCACAGTCAGGTACTAAGGTTTAACTTGCATTTGTTTCACAATACATTAAATATCTGTCCCTTTCAGCTTTTTCAAAGAGACTTTTGGCAATCATTATTTTCTTTACTGTTTCACAGCATGTTGGGATGGCTGGCAAGTCCAGCATTTGTTAGCCATTCCTAATTTCCCTTGAAATGAATGGCAAGCTAAGGCCACTTCAGAAGGCAGTTGAAAATCAACCACATTTCAGTGGGTCTGGAATCATATGTAGATCAGACTGAGCAAGGATGACCAACTTTATTCCCTAACATGACATCAGTGAATCAGAGGGTTCTTTTAAAAACAAAAACTGATGATTGTTGCTATGATGACCATTGCTGAGACTAACAACTACGTGAATTCAAATTCCACCTTTTGAACCAATGGCCTCAGAACATTAGCTGTGGCCTCTGCATTATGAGCCCAGTGATAAAAAAAAATTCAAGTTTAGGTTCAACACAGCGTGAAGCTGGAGGAACACAGCAGGTCAGAGGAACAGGAAAGTTGATGTTTCGGGTTGGGACTGGAACACACTGATCTGACTCCAGCATCTGCAGTTCTTGCTATCGCTGTATCGATTTAGGTTGCTCATTTACAAAAATCCACAATAATATACTCAATTGGATTATCTCCACGCACCTAGCATCAGAACTCTAGTATACTGTTCCCATTAACTTGCAGTGCCTTCACATCTACACTTTCTTAAATTTGAGCTGCAAGCAACATGGGCAATAACTTCATTTACTTATAGACTAGTTAGCAATAGTGCCTTCCAGGATGAATTCCTAGGTTGTACAAGATGGTTTTTTGACCATGTAATAAACCAATTAATTATTGATTTAGGTTAACTACATTTAGGATGTAAAGAGAAACAGCTAACTAATGATCTTGCTACAGAGGAGCCTTTTGGGAATAGTGACCAAAATATGATTGTACGATTTTTGTATCAAGTTTGAAAGTTAATTAGTATCCGTTTCTAAACAAAGAAAACTACAAAAGGTAAAAGGGAAAGCTGGCTACGGTAGATTGGGAAAACATCGAAGGACTGGATGGTAGACAGGAAATGGCTCACATTTAAAAGAATATTACATGGTCTATTGCAAATATAGTCAAAACTCCAACAAGAAAACATGCATCAACCATGGCTAACAATAGTTGAAAATTTCACAGATCAAAGGAAGTAACTCATTTGAGTTACCAGAAATAGTAATAAGCCCAAGATGTGGAGCAATTCAGGATACAGGATAGGATGACCAGAAACTGATTTTTTTTTGAAAAAGGAAAAACGAACATGAATTAAGGGATATCATGTTTGACAAATCTGTTGGAATTCTATGAAGATGTAACTAGTAGAGTTAACAAGGAGGAGCCAGCTGATGTAATATATTTGGACTTTCAGAAAGCATTTGACAAAGTACCACATATGAGATTAACGTGCAAGATTCAAGTGTGTGGGATTGGAGGAAGTGTTTTGAGATAGATTAAAAAATGGGTTGGCAGAGAGGAAACAAACAGTAGGAATTAATGGGTCCTTTTCAAATTGGCAGGCAGTAACTAGTGGGATGCCACAGAGATTGGTGCTGGCACCCCAGCCATTCACAAAAGATATTAATGATTTGGATGAGGAAACAAAATGTAACATCTCCAAGTTTGCAGATGATATAAAGTTGGGTGGGAGGGTGAACTGCGACAAGGATGCAGAGATCCTTCAGCAGGTTCGGCGAGTGGGCAAATCAATGGCAGATGCAGTATAGTTTGGATAAATGCGAGGTTATTCACTTCGGAAGCAAAAACAAGGCAGATTACTACCTAAAGGGCTGTATATTGGGAAAGGGGAGTGCGCAGTGGGGCCTGGGTGTCTTTGTGCACCAATCGCTGAAGGTAAGCATGCTGGTGCAGCAGGTGTAAACGCGGCAAACGGTATGTTGGCCTTCATTGCGACAGGTTGAGTACAGGAGCAGGGATGTGTTGCAGCTATACAGGGCCTTGGTGAGGCCACATCTAGAATACTGCATGCAGTTTTGGTCTCTTTTTCTGGGGAAGGATGCTCTTGGGTCCGAGACAGTGCAGCAAAGGTTTACCAGGCTGATTCCAGGGATGGTGAATCGACGTACGAGGAGAGATTAACTAGGTTGGGATTGTTTTCACTAGGAGGTCAGGCAAATGGGGGTGGGGGGAGATTTCAGAGGCTTGTAAGATTCCAACAGGACTGGACAGGGTAGACGCAGGGAGGATGTTCCCGATGGCATCCAGAACCAGGGATCACAGTATGAGGATTTGGGGTAGACAATTTGGGATGGAGACGAGGAGACACTTTTTCACCTAAAGAGTGGGGAGCCTGTGGAATTCATTATCACGGGAAGTAGTTGATGCCAAAACATAGGATGTATTCAAGAGGCAACTAGATATAGCACTTGGGATGAATGGGATCAAAGGTTATGGGGAGAAAAGGATTAGGCTATTGAGTTGGATGATCAGCCATGATCGTGAAGAATGGCAGAGCTGGCTCGAAGGGCTGAGTGGCTATGAATCTCAGCTAGCAACAAAGGCATTCAATCAAGGTATCCTTAGGTATGTGAATACAAGAAGATTAGCAAGGACAAGTGAGAGTTCATTTCAGGCGCAGACAAGAGAATAGGAAGTAGCAGAGAGGCAAAGCTATTACTTGGTGTCTGTCTTCAGAGAAAGGTACAGTAAATTTCCAAAAAAAAAAAAACTACATTCTGGAAAGATTCCTGCATATTGGAAAGTAGCAAATGTAACCCTACTACTTAAAAAGGGAGCAAGAGAGCAGAACAACAAAACAGCAGACCAGTTTGCTGTCAATAGTGAGGAAAATGGTAGAAAGGGTGTGATAATTATATATCTTGAAAATAAACACATGATTGAGCTGAGTCAACATGGGTTTATAAGAGGGAAATCAAATTTAACTTGCCACTTGTAGCATATATAAACAAGAATCAATGGATGTGGTGCATTCGGATTTTCAGAAGGCTTCAATTAAAGATCCCACACGAGAGGTTAGTAAACTCTTTAATTGCATCTAATCTACCGTCATGGATTGAAGATTAGTTTACAGACAAAGTTGAGAAAGCTGACAGGCTGTTACTGGCGGAATACCACAATGATCAGTGTTAGGTCTCAGCTATTCAGAATTCACATAACTGATCTGAATGCAGGGAACCAAACATAACATTTCCAAACTTGCTGAATTTACAACATGAAGAATTGAGACGATGATGAAAGGAAGCTTCACGGAGAGTCCAAGTGAACAGTTAACTACACGACAGGTGTAACATAAATGTGGGGTTACCTACTTTGGTAAAAAGACAGCGAGTGTTGGATAGAGAGAGATTTGGAAATGATGCCCAAACGGGCCTTGATATCCTTGCTCATGAGCCAATAAAAGTGCAGCAAGCAAACAGGATGGCAAAAAAATATATCAGCCTTCATCACAATGAGATCCGAGTGCTGGAGTAAAGATGTCTCACTGTAACTGTGCAGAGACCGAGAGTGCACTTGGACTATTTTGCACGTTATGGTCTCCTTAACCAAAGAAGGATATACATGCCATGGAGGAAGTGTAACACAATTTACAAAACAAATTCCTGGGTGGGCAGGATTGTTTTTGAGCTGACGTTGAAAAAACTGGTTCTGCATTCTCCTAGAGTTTCAAGGAACGAAAGACGATCTCATTCAGACGTGAAGGATGGTTTCCTTGGCTTTGGAGTCAAAACTAGGGAATATAGTACAGATATACAGAATTAGAGACAGGCAATTGGGACCAAGATGAGGATAACTTTTTTTTCATTCAGAAGATGAAGATTGTTTGGAACACGCTATTGCAGAAAGCTGTGGAAGCTCAATCACCGAATACTAATGAAACCAAGGAATGTAGGAATAGTGGGCAAAAATTGATTTAGAGGTAGATCAATCGTGATTTGAAAGGCCAAATGGTATGCTTATGTTTCGTATGCCCCTTTGTAAGCATACAGGAGATTATAACTTTAGTCACATGATGAATCGGAAGAAGTTTTATTCTCTAAAAAAGCACTCTAATTAATTTTGCTGCCAGCTGGATAATGCAAAGGAGAATAAAACTTTATTTCAAAAGGCTTACAGATATGGACTGCAAGTAATTTAAAATATGAACTATAAATACAATTTGCCTATTAACTTCCTTTAAACGAATATTTCATACAGAAGTTGGTAAACCAGCATGAACATCCGAATGAAGTTTACACTGGTTTGCTATCAAAAAAAGTTAGTCATTTTATCTAACTCAAATGTTGAAACTCAGCAATGTGCTCCAAACATACAAATTTGTCTAAACTGAATGTCAGTTCACTCAGATGAAGAATTGTTTTAACTTCCACAAGGTTTTGGTTTATGAAGTTCAAAAAAACAAGACCTCCATACTTGACAAGTCAACAGTGAATGCAACAGATAGAGCATCTAATTGGCGATGTAACAAATACAGTAGTACACTTGGCGGGTCACACAGTTTGATTGCAATGCCCTAGTGAACAAATACAATGCAATCCTTAAGCAACATTCCCAGTTGTTCAAGTAATAAAGCAAAGAAAGCTTCCCAAAATTTCAAAAAGGAACTGAAAATTCAATCTAGAAACATAAATTGGCACAATAAGTCAAACTTTATATTAACAATATCCATGATAATCTAGATTGGCTGTAAGTTTTTCATAGACCAGTTAATGCACTTCACAAGTACTGTAACTCCAGTGGTCAAGAAAAATAATTCAGTGAATGCACGTCCTTCATACATGTAGATGCCAATAACAGACTAATGTCAAAGCACTTTTCTCCGCAGCTAGATTCAACAGTTTCTTTTCACATCAAATAGTTGTACACATTTTCTATTATTTAAAAGCTCGTTTTACAATTTTTTTTTTTTAAAACAAATGCTCAAACATTCCTACCAATAATTGCTTGTTTTCCATACCCTCACATTTCCCTAACCAAATGTAGTTATCATTCATTTGCAAACTGAGCCGAATTAAAAAAAAATGAAAAGTGCTGAAAAAGTAGTTTACAGATTAGAAGTGACAAAAGACGAATTCTGACAATTTCACTTTACGGATTACTAAATAAACAGAAGCAATTTACATTCTTGCTTAAAGTCCAATTAAAGCACTTACAATTGACTATGCAATGCAAGTTGTCAGCATGTGTTATCATTTGATTCAGGAACTGTTAAAATTTCTAAGTGACTATGTGATCAGATGAATATGTACAATTACCTAATCAATTTAATTGCTGTCAATATTAAAAATATTGGCAACTGTGTATTACAGCCCAGGGCAATGTTTACCTCATAGTTTTCAAGGTGGGTGGCCTTGTAATAAAACAAGATCCAGCAGTTACCACTTGTGCAATTCTGGAACATTCTCTACCCTTTTCAAGCTTATATTCATGGGATAAATGTTATTGGCAAAGTTAGCATTTTTTACTATCCCTAATTGCCTTTGAGATGGTGGTAGTATATTTGGAACGAAAGGAATTAATAGCAGTGTTGATGCCAGTTACTGTTATGAAACGCTTCCCACTATGATTCAAACTTGTGTCTGAAAATTCTGAAAGAACTTGAAAATATGTTTGTATAACAAGATGCAAATAAACAACTACTGGTACCTCTATATTATAAAAAAGTGTACCATAAGATATTTCACTAGGTTTTTTACGATGGTAGGTTAATAAAAGTAAGAAAACATGTCTTGCTGGCCTCATATAAAATAACATAAAAGGTTAAAAGGGGCCAAAGTAATCACCACAGGGAATTCATGCCAAAAGCTGAAATTGTTGGAATTTCCTCTATGAACAGAAATACCCATATAAAAATGAGATAACAAGGTGTGGAGCTGGAGGAACACAGCAGGCCAGGCAGCACCAGAGGAGCAGGAAAGCTGACGTTTCAGGTCTGGACCGTTCTTCAGAAACGGAGGGAAGGGGCTCTGAAATAAATGGGGGAGGGGGCGCGCGGTGATAGAAGGTGGATAGTGGAGTGGATAAGTGGGAGAGAAGACAGACAGGTCAAGGAGGCAGGGATGGGGGGGGGGGGGGGCGGGTTTTGGGACGGGGTCGGGGGGGGGGTGATTTTGAAGCTAGTAAAGTCCACATTGGGACCATTGGGGTGGAGGCTTCCAAGGCATCGTTGTGACACTGGAGGCAGCCCAGGATGAACATGTCGTTCAAGGAGAGGGAGAGGGAGCTGAGGTGGTTCGCAACTGGGAGGTGTTGTCGTTTGTTGCAAACCGAGCACAGGTGCTCCACAAAGCGGTCTCTGAGCCTCCGCTTGGTCTCCCCGATGTAGAGGAGGCCACAGCGGGAACAGCAGATACGATATACCACATTAAACAGATGTTCACCTGCACATCCGCTAATGTGGAAGGTTTTTTTGGGGCCTGGGATGGAAGTAAGGTGGGGGAGGTATAGGGGCAGGTGTTAGCACCTCCTGCAAGGAAAGGTGCCAGGAGTGGTGGGGCTAGTGGGGAGTGTGGAGCGGACGAGGGAGTCGTGGAGAGAGCGGTCCCTCCGGAAGGCAGATAAGGATGGGGAGGGAAATATATCTTTCATAGTGGGGTCAGATTGCAGGTGGCGGAGAATGAGGTGTTGAATCCGGAGGGTGAAGGGGTGATATGTGAGGACAAGGGGAATTCTCTCTTTGTTGTTATTGCGGGGAGGGGATGTGCGGGCTGAGGTGCGGGAAACACAAAGGATGCGGTGGAGGGTGTTTTCGACCACTGTGGAAGGGAAACTGCGGTCCTTGAAAAACACGAGAATGAGAACGAGAACGAGAACATCTGGGATGTCCGAGAGTGGAACGCCTCCTCTCAGGAGCAGATGTGGCAGAGGCGGAGGAATTGGGGATAGGGGATTGCATTCTTGCAGGAAGGTGGGTGAGAGGAGGTGAGGTGTAGCTTTCCTGCTCCTCTGATGCTGCCTGGTCTGCTGTGTTCCTCCAGCTCCACACCTTGTTATCTCAGACTCCAGCATCAGCAGTTCTAACTATCTCCACATAAAAATTGAGGTCACTAATCACGATTTCTCTGAAGAGAGTTTAAAAGTGGATTCACGAATGTATTTAAATATATCTCACCTCCTGTGTGTAAAATGCAATAACTTCTCCCTCTATGTTGCCACTAAAGAATTCTGTTACTTTGAACATCAGTGAAAGATAACAAAATACCTTAAAAAAAGCCACTCTCACAGGCACTCTCAAACTGGCTTTGAGATTTCAACCAAGTCACCAACAGTATGTCCAAAAACAAAGTTTGACCCCATAATTTATCAAATTAGCTTGAAAAGTTTAAACTTGAAAAAATGGCATTGTTTTCTGCATCAATTCCAGCATAGCATAAAAGCACGACCAAAATCACAGAGGGCAGCTCAGGCAAGATAAAATCCATTGCGGATGAAATATGCAAGTTGCACTTTCGTTTCAGGCAAGTGTAGATCTTCTTGCTGCCAAATACCTTAGTTTCCAAAAACTAGATTTGAAGTGGACATGAAAGTTACTATCATAGGTACTGCAAAGTTTTAATAATGAACTGGTCTCAACAAGTTATTAGTTTCTTCATTAACAGCTGAGGTCATTAAGATGAGCACCAGAAACTACTTCAAATTTCACTTTACAGATGCCAGCTGATAATTTGAAACAAATGAGAATCATATACAGAAATTTCCTGGACAACTGATATATGCTGACTAAATAATGGGATCCAGATCAGCTGCAGTTTGTTCAACATGACTATGCATTTCATTGAAAGTTAATATTATGTAAGAATTAATGTACTCAACATTCATGTATGTAGTCAGATCAAGTTACTTTCTAACTTAATTTGAATGGGTAACCTTCAGACAATCAAATTCAACAAGGGCACCACTAGATTATTTTGTTCAAGTTTTCTTTCAAAAAGGCAAGACCATCAGTCTGGCTGCCAAGTTTAAATTCTGGCATTTCAGGCTGTGTAGTTGTCTCAGTCCCAATACATTTACTGTTAACGACAGAAATGCACATGTTTGAGCTAAGCACAATTTCACTGTACCAAACTGAACCATACAAGCAGATGGAGAAATGAGACCACTGATTTCAAAGATCTCATGTTGATGCCAAAGAACTTTTATTTCCACATCATCTCCAACATGAGGTTTGGGCATCCATATAACAAGAACCTCCAGTGTTTTAAACTTAAAAAGTTTAAAGGTAAATCAAAAGCACGCAATAAAACATGCAAGTTTATGGAACTCTGGCACACAGGATTCAACGTAGACTGAGTTAATTTTAAAATGCAGAGAAAAGCCAAACTTCCCTTCACTGACCTCGAAATCCTGAGCCCCATGTTAACTGGTTACTGACATTTTCATTACAACAAGCATGGGGCTGGATGAACACAGCAGGTCAAGCAGCATCATAGGAGCAGGAAAACTTGACGTTTCGGGCCCAAACCCTTCATCAGAAATGGGGGAGGGGAAGAGGGTTCTGAAATAAATAGGGAGAGAGGGGGAGGTGGATAGAGGATGGATAGGTGGAGAGGAGGCAGACAAGTCGAAGAGGCGGGGATGGAGCCAGTAAAGGTGAGTGGAGGTGGGGGTGGGGGTAGGGAGGAGATAGGTCAGTCCAGGGAGGACGGACAGGTCAAGGGGGCGGGATGATGTCAGTAGATAGGAGATGGGGGTGTGGCTTGAGGTGAGAGGAAAAACAGGTTAGGGAGGTGGAGACGAGCTGGGCTGGTTTTGGGATGCGGTTGGGGGAGGGGAGATTTTGAAGCTTGTGAAATCCACATTGATGCCATTGGGCTGCAGGGTTCCCAGGCTGAATATGATCTGCTGTTCCTGCAGCCTTCGGGTGGCATCACTGTGGCATTGCAGGAGGCCAAGGATGGACAAGTCATCTGAGGAATGGGAGGGGGAGTTGAAATGGTTCGCGACTGGGAGGTGCAGTTGTTTGTTGCGAACTGAGCGCAGGTGTTCTGCAAAGCGGTCCCCAAGCCTCCGCTTGGTTTCCCCGATGTAGAGGAAGCCACAACGGGTACAGCGGATGCAGTATACCACATTGGCAGGTGTGCAGGTGAACCTCTGCCTGATGTGGAATGTCTTCTTGGGGCCTGGGATTGGGGTGAGGGAGGAGGTGTGGGGGCAGGTGTAGCACTTCCTGCGGTTACAAGGAAAAGTGCCGGGTGTGGTGGGGCTGGAGGGGAGTGTGGAGCGGACAAGGGAGTCGTGGAGGGAGTGGTCCCTCCGGAAGGCAGATAAGGGTGGGGAGGGAAAAATATCTTTGGTGGTGGGGTCTGATTGCAGATGGCGGAGGTGTTGGAGGATGATGCGTTGGATCCGGAGGTTGGTGGAGTGGTATGTGAGGACAAGGGGGATTCTTTTTTGGTTACTGTTGCGGGGACGGGGCGTGAGGGATGTGTTCCGGGAAATGCGGGAGACACCCTTATCTGCCTTCCGGAGGGACCACTCCTTCCGCGACTCCCTTGTCCGCTCCACACTCCCCTCCAGCCCCACCACACCCGGCACTTTTCCTTGTAACCGCAGGAAGTGCTACACCTGCCCCCACACCTCCTCCCTCACCCCAATCCCAGGCCCCAAGAAGACTTTCCACATCAGGCAGAGGTTCACCTGCACACCTGCCAATGTGGTATACTGCATCCGCTGTACCCGTTGTGGCTTCCTCTACATCGGGGAAACCAAGCGGAGGCTTGGGGACCGCTTTGCAGAACACCTGCGCTCAGTTCGCAACAAACAACTGCACCTCCCAGTCGCGAACCATTTCAACTCCCCCTCCCATTCCTCAGATGACTTGTCCATCGTGGGCCTCCTGCAATGCCACAGTGATGCCACCCGAAGGCTGCAGGAACAGCAAATCATATTCAGCCTGGGAACCCTGCAGCCCAATGGCATCAATGTGGATTTCACAAGCTTCAAAATCTCCCCTCCCCCAACCGCATCCCAAAACCAGCCCAGCTCATCTCCACCTCCCTAACCTGTTTTTCCTCTCACCTCAAGCCACACCCCCAGCTCCTATCTACTAACATCATCCCGCCCCCTTGACCTGTCCGTCCTCCCTGGACTGACCTATCTCCTCCCTACCCCCCTACCTACACACCTTTACCGGCTCCATCCCCGCCTCTTCGACTTGTCTGCCTCCTCTCCACCTATCCATCCTCTATCCACCTCCCCCTCTCTCCCCATTTATTTCAGAACCCTCTTCCCCTCCCCCATTTCTGATGAAGGGTCTAGGCCCGAAACGTCAAGTTTTCCTGCTTGACCTGCTGTGTTCATCCAGCCCCATGCTTGTTGTCTCGGATTCTCCAGCATCTGCAGTACCTTTTATCACTGACATTTTCATTGTTCAGCATAATACTTCTAAACAACTCATTTTCAAGCAGGCTGGGGGAAAAGGAAAAGAGACAAACTTAGAGATTTTTTTTCCCTGAACTTAATTTAGATTTAGCTGCAACTCAATTTTGATGGAATCCAGTCATCCAAAAAGGACAAGAATCTACTAAAAATTTGAAAAAATGGCTAGGATATTTTAACATGCAAATTACTGGCTAAAATATTGCTATTATTACAATCAGCCACAAAAGGGAATTCAAAAATTTCCATATGAGCACCTGAAACAGATGACAATTATAACAGATCGTTGAAATCACCATCATAATACCAGAAAACATTTGAGCAAGAATGGGCCATTCAGTATATTGAGTCTACTCCACCATTAAATGAGATCATGGCTGATCTGAAAATCCTGAACTCCACTCTTCTACCTTTCCCCCACTGACCATTCCCTCACTGATTAACAAGCATGGGGCTGGATGAACAAAACAGGTCAAGCAGCATCACAGGAGCAGGAAAACTTGACGTTTCGGGCCTAAACCCTTCATCAGAAATGGGGGAGGGGAAGAGGGTTCTGGAATAAATAGGGAGAGAGGGGGAGGCGGATAGAGGATGGATAGAGGAGAGGATAGGTGGAGAGGAGGCAGACAAGTCGAAGAGGCGGGGATGGAGCCAGTAAAGGTGAGTGTAGGTAGGGGGTTAGGGAGGAGATAGGTCAGTCCAGGGAGGACGGACACGTCAAGGGGGCGGGATGATGTTAGTAGATAGGAGATGGGGGTGTGGCTTGAGGGGAGAGGAAAACAGGTTAGGGAGGTGGAGATGAGCTTCCTGCTCCTGTGATGCTGCTTGACCTGCTGTGTTCATCCACCCCATGCTTGTTATTCTCGGATTCTCCAGCATCTGCAGTACCTTTTATCCCTCACTGATTAAAACTACCTCAGCCCTGAATATACTTAATGACCCAGCCTCAACGATAAAGAATTCTACAGACTTATTACCCTAATAAAAAAGTTCCTCCCCTGTATAAACATGCAACTTCTTATTGAGATTATGCCTTCCAATGCCGGACACTCAAGGGAAAACACATTTTCTGCATTTTAATAATATTCAGCTCCTCTATTCCTCCTGGAGGAGTGCATAACCTCTCGTTTTCCCACATTATATTCCATCTGCCAAGCTTTTGCCCACTCACTCAATGTGTCTATAACTCTTCAAACTCTTTGTATTATCTTAACTACTTGCCTCACTATCTATTTTTGCATCATCTGCAAAACATACATCGTAAAGAATTGTGACCTCAGTACTGATCCCAAAAGACCTCTTGCTTCTATTGCAGTATGATGCCCACAAGTGCATTTTGAACAAAACCAGAGACTAATATTTTACCAGAGACATGAAGGAAGTTTGGGGTTTAAAATACTTGGCTAAGAAATTTAACAAATAATTTAGGCAAAAAAATGCCAAAGGCCCTGCAGACACAATCAAATACAGATTCCAAACCAACGGAGAGATGTTAAGGATGGTTGAAAGCTTGACAAGAGATAATTTTAGAGAAGACCTGGTGGAGGAGAGATGGAGGTGCTTATGGAATTACTGTTGATAAGAGACCAGACAAATGAAAATATGGCTGCCAATGAACTAAGTAAAAGAAAAGGTAAGCTTTTTGGGGAGGCTGGGGAGAGTGAGGGAAGAGACAGCAGGCGTATGCTAGGTTCTCAAGGAGAAAATTAAAGAGATAGAATGGAGAAGGCATTCAAAAATATTTCAACCAAAGAATGAGGACTTCAAAATTCAGGTAGTTGAGGGTGACATATAGGCATGGATAAAGAATTGGCTCATGGGTAGGAAAACGTGCGTGTGCGTGTGCGCGGGGGGGGGGGGGGGAGGTATTTTAACAAATTGGCAACTAGTAACCAGTAGGGTTTCAAAGGGATCAGCACTGGGACCACAACCATTTTCAAAACATATTAGTGACTTGGAGAAAGGAAGTGAACGCACTGAAGAGATACTAATAGGTTAGATAAGAGGTTTTTAAAAAAAAGTGGCAAATGGGAGCTCAATGTGGGAAATGCAAAGTTGTTCACCTTGGAAGGGACAGCGAAAGAGCAAAAGAGCAGAATAATATTTAAATGGAGAAAAAAAAAATCTTGAAAGCCGCAATACAAAGAGACTTGAATGTATCGGTGCACAAAACAGAAAGCTAGAACACAGATACAGTAGATAATCAGGAAGGCTAATGGAATGTTGGCCCTTATTTCAAGGGGTTCAAGTATAATGGTAGGGAAATCTTACTGCAAATATAAAAGGTGTGATGAGATCACTTTTTGACTACTTAGGGCAGTTTTGGGCCCCTTATTTAAGGAAAAATATCATTTTATTGGAGGTAGTTCAGGGATGGTTTACCAGGATTATACTTAGCATGGAAGGCCTGTCTTATAAGCAAAGGCAAATAGGTTAGAACTCTACTCACTGGAAGTTAGATGAATGAGACATGATCTCACAAACACAGGATTCTTAAGGGGCCTGACAGAGAAAATGGTGAGAGGATGTTTCCCCTCCTGGGAATGTCTAGGATCAGAGGGCATAGTCTCAGAATAAAGGGGAATCAATTTAAGACTGATAACGAGGAGGAATTTCTTCTCTCAGAGGGCTGAGTGTCTTTGGAACTCCTTGCCACAGAGAGTTGCCTCGGGTAGAGTCCTAATATTGCTTTCAATAAGGGACTGTGTAAGAGAACTGATTCTGGGTCAAGGATATTTATATGAAGTATGACAGGGAGATTCCTGATCAGTCGGGAAATCAAAGGTTATGGGCAAAGGGCAGGAAAGGGGGCGTGAGGAATGTCAGATTAGCCATAATTATAATGAATGACGGAGGAAGCTCAAGGGGCCTAATGGACTACTTCTGTTCCCATTCCCTATGATCTAAGATAACAGTTAGTCAGGAGCAACTGCAGAAAATTTTAAGAACTCAATCATAAGTAAACAGGATAACACATGGGTAACAGAATTTTGAATGAGTAAAACTGGAATATGGTGCTGGCCTAAAGGCAACAATGTTAATGTTGATTGTTGCAAAAATCCACTAATTCACTGACTCACTAATTTCCCTGCAGAAAAGGAAATCTGTCGAAGACCTACATGGTGGACTCTCAACTGGCAATCAGATGAGCAGTAAATTCTGGCCTTCTAAACCAAAAGGGATGCGCACAAATTGAAACAGTGATGAGGATTGGGATTTTGTAGTGGCAACATAGACATTAGCTTTAGCCTTTCAGATACATTAACTGGAGGTCATTGAAAATGAATACTGTATTGTCAGAGATGTTGTATTTTTGATGAGGTATTAAATTGAGCAGCCATCCAACTTCACCAGCTCAGGGTGATATAAAAGCTTTCTGCCACAACACAGAAATTGCAGAGCACTTCATGTCCAATGTCCTGCATGCAAGTTCTTTTTTTAAAATGTATCAAATCAACCGATTATTTAACAATTCAGATTCCCTAATATGATACAGCATAACATGCTAGAGGTTAAACCTGTCAGTTTACCTAATTCCGCCCCCTGCAAAAGATGGTTTTAAAGATGTCCTTAAATCTTCCACAGCAACTTCCAATGTAATTCCACACTAGATAGCTCATACCTACTGCAACAAAGGGCAGATAGATTTTCCGCTCCATAGCTATTCAGCCACAGTTAGTATGTTGGATTTCATACAGGAGAACATCTCAAGTTGGCTTATACATTAGGGACTGAAAAAACACATTAACCATGCCGCTGAAAAGCTGGGAGATCAGACCTACAGGTCTCAAAAACAAAATATGTTTGTCCCCATACTATAGTAGCCTTCGAAATGTAATTAACCAAGGCACCGCAGAACTAAAAAAAAAAATAAATTTACTGTACTTATGAAGATTTTCACACCAACTTTTTTTTGAATCATCAATGCACTCAAATCTCACCATAGCTGCCACTAGGCTGGAAAGACATTTCTGAGATACCAATAACATCGGCTAGCTTTCTAATAGAGACAGATCTTTACCTATAAACCATTTGCTTTTACATTTGCATTTTGGTTTTCAAAGTGTGCACACAGCCAATGAATTACTCTAATCAGCTACTGCCTTGGCAAACAGGAACTATTTAACACTTTCATGGAATTTAAGCATTGCTGGATGCTTACATTTCCTAACTGCCTTTGAGAAGACATTTAACTCAAATATAAGAAGAGTCCCACAAACAGAACAACTCACTAAATAATCCAGGTCCCTTTTTATTGCTGCTGGCAGGTGAAAGAACGGTGCTCTGTACTAGACTGTGCTTTGCAATTTTAAACAGGGTTTCGATTTACTGCACTAACATGACATATGCCGTGGGTCTTATAACCCACATTTTTTGCAGAATCAAGTGACATTTTTAATAAGATCACTCACTCAACAGTTTAGAAGCATAGGTAAATTGGGCCCAAGCTACCAGGAACTAGATTCTCTCAAATCAGATGAATTATGAGGGAGTTTTATTAATAGAAAAAAAATGACCAAATGATTTTTTTTTAGAAAAAAGAAACAAAAGCAAGAATGTCCACATTAGGTAGTGACTCCCACCCAGGCAGAAAACTTATGACATAACACCTTGCTGAAATCCTGGTTATGATCTTACAATCCACAATGTCAGTTTATGACCACCATTTTTGCGTGTCACTAAATTAGCTTGGCTATTCACATGAACACTGTGTACAAACCTCAGCAATGATCACATGAATTTTTACACATCATCAGGAAGATGTCAAGACAAGATCGGTCAAAATCAAATCCACACAATGCAGAAACAACTCTGGCGTGCTTTAATAACCACTGGTAAAATAGGCATTTAGCAAATCTTTAAAGGACTAGCATAAAATAGCTGACCGTGGAACCACGCAAGTTCCCATGCAAATATGCAACAGGCAGTGAATAAAGAAACTTGGTCAGCAAGCAATTCCAAGACTGGGTGAATAATAGGGCCCTGTTACTGCAATGAAGTTTCTGTCATAAACAAGAAATTCTGTAAGAGAGCTGCATTATTCATTAGCAATGAAACACTAAACCTAAATTGTGACAAAAAAAGTTATGTCCAAACTGGCTGGGTCAGTTAGGATTATCATATTTAATCATACCTTGAGATAATGGGAAAATAAGTTAGGTCATTTTCCTATTAGTTAGATCCAAAATCAACCCAGCATTAGTTACTGTAGATATAAATACATTCTTTCTATCACAATAAAGATTTTAACTATATACTTGTTTTCTTATTCTGATGAGCAAATTGCAGAGCCTGGTTCAAAACCACAACATATTTAACAATATATTAGATTATCATTGATCCTTCAAGATAGCTTTCGAAGGAAATTGTCAAAAGCTTTACCTTCCTAATGGGCAACATCACACTCACTGGAGATAAAATATTTCCAGCAAATATAAACTGGCAAAAAAGTCTACTCGAATCCAAATTTACTGGATCGGCACAATCTCATCCAACTAGATAGTCATAATTTTGTACATTTTTAAAATACAAAAATAAATGGATTTTTTTTTATTTAAAAATTCAACAGACAAAAACAAAGGGGAAACCTCTGACCACTTAAGACAATGGCACGGTCACACAAGCAGGAAATGAGACTCGAATTAATTATGAACTGAACAAACAAACAAACATGAACCAGCCTCAACACTTTTGAAGAACTGAATGAAGAAAGATAACATCCAAACGGAGATAAAGGCGTTCTCTCCCTTTTCTCCCAAATCACTAAGCAACCTCAGCTCAAAGATGCTGCAGGAAATAATGAATTAATTTTGTTATACAAAATTGGATTATTTAGGATGTGGTTTGTATTTACCCGAAATTTTTATAAATATGTTTGATGTGGTGCTTTCATAAAGATTGGTTGCTTACCCGAACTAAGCTTTTTATTTTCTCTCTTTCCTCCCTGTATCGACAGCTCCTTCTTTGTTCTCTGACGTTAGAAAATGGCGGCCGTCTTCCCGCGAACAACAGCCGCAGCAGCACTTGCCGGGTGGGGGGAGGGGGGAAAGATCCACCACCCCTCCTCTCCCATTGGTTTCCAGCGACCGAGGGGGCGGGGCGTCCCGCCCTTTTCACCCCCGCCACCCCAGCAACTGCATACCGATTGGTTGATTATGAAACGACCTCGATGACCATTGGCTAATCCGGAAAAACATCGACGCCATTGTTGTTAACGTTTTTTTAAAACGACCGATTTTTTTTCTCTGTTCCTTTCCCTCCCCTCCCCCATACACAAGACAGCAGGAGCTTGCTTTCAGATTGTATCTCAGGTCTCAATTTTCTAACCTTCACTTTTAAAGGACGTAATTTTTAATTTTTAAAACAAAGAACTACGGGTGCTGCAGATCTGAAACAAACAAAATCAGAAATTGATGGAGAAAGTGAGCAGGACTGCTGGCATTTGTGGTGAAAAAAGTGTTATTGTTTCAAGCTTGGTGACACTTCAGAACATTTCAGATCATTAATTTACAGTGATGTTAATTTATCTACGATATCTGCAGTATTTTGCTTTTATGTTTGCTTACATATTGTTTTAATGCATCATCTGAACCGCTTCTCAAAACAGCATCCGTTTACATGGTGTTTAATATTAATAGAACACCAACGTGTTCTGATTTTCAACATGGGCAGTATTTTGCTTTTGTTTATTCGTTGTATTTGATATAATTTAAACCCCTCTCTCAATCTTAGCTCGACAATAACTGGCATTTATATAAGCTTAAAAATATAGTGCGTCATTTATAATGATGTTAACAGAAGAAACACTAATATGTGTGGATTTCCAACATCTGGAGATTTTTTTGCCGAATTTATGCATAATTTAAACCGCTCCTCAGCATCAATTTGTACTTAGTGCTCAAAAGAACAATTTCTCATTTGTAATGAATGGAAATTGTAATATAAATCAAGGGATGATTTTGGAGGAGAGTTATTTAGCAATCACTTTAAAATCTCAAACTGCAGACATGGAAAGAGTTTTAAGGATATAAGCACATCATATAGCGAAAAGGATTCCTATTTACATGTTCTTTTGTGTAAGGAATAAAGTTTTAAAATGCCAATCCGTAGCGATTGTGTCGTCGTCATCGTTGGTGGTCCCTCGCAGATGAGGATGCCACTCTTCCATTCCCAGGGTGAGTCTGTAGGAGGTTGTACAGTCCAATGCAGCTTCCACAGACTCTGCCACACTCAGCGCAGTAGGTGGTCGTGGGAATGGATGGGTCGGGCATGGGTGTGGCAGTACACTCTGTCCACTGTTTTTGCCTGGCTTCCACTTTTTCCTGATGGTCAGTCTTGAGGTGCTTGACGCCTTCCTGCATACTCCTTCCTCCCTTTGTACGGTTTTACACCAGTAATTCCCCGGTGTTGGTGGGAATGTTGCACATCGCCAGTGAGGCCTTAAGGGTATCCTTGAAATGCTTCCTCAGCCCACCTGGTGTTTGCCTGCTGTTTTAGAGCTGGAAGTAGAGCGCCTGCTTGGGGAGTCTAGTGTCAATCATGCAGATGATTTTCCCAGGCCATTGCAGCTGATACTGGTGGTCAGGGTCTTGATGCTGGGGATGTTAGCCTAGTCTAGCCACTAACTAGTGTTAGTGTGTCTGTCTTCCCAACAGATTTGCAGGCAGCATTTGTGGTACTGCTCCAGCAACTTGAGGTGTCTGCTGTAGACAGTCCATGCCTCTGCCATATAGGAGGGCCAGAACCATCGCAGCTCTGTAAACTATGATCTTGGTGTCGGATCTGATGTTGTCCTTGAACACCCTTTTCCTCAAGTGGCCAAAGGCTGTGCTAGCACACTGGAGGCAGTATTGGATGTCTTCATTAATAACTGCTTTGGTTGACAGGCCACTCCCGAGGTTTTGGAAGTGGCCAACGTTCTCGAAGGCCTCCCTGTGGACTTGATGATCGGGGGTTCACTCCGCAGTGCCAGGTCAGTTTGGTGGAAGACCTTCGTCTTGTGGATGTTCAGGGTCAGACCCGTGCTCTCATACGCCTCTGTAAAGGTACTGACGATGGTCTGGAGTTCATCCTCTGCGTTTCCACGTAGGCAAGCATCATCCATGTACAACAGCTCGATGACACTGGTTGAGGTGACTTTGGTTTTGGCTTGAGGCTGGTGGAGGTTGAATAATTTCCCAAAGGTTCTGTAAGTTCGTTCCACTCCAGCAGAGAGCTTGTTGGTAGTTAGGTGAAGCTTTGTAGCAAAGTAAATTCACAACAGTGTTGGGTGGTGACGTAGCTCTGCATGACACCGGTCCACATGTGTAATGCCTCGGTGATGGAACCATTTGTCATTACCATGGCTATCATGTCAATGGGGAGTAGGCGAAGGATGGTGACAAACTTTGTGGTGCAGCCAAAGTGGAAAAGGGTGCTCTTGTAATGCTTCCCAGTTGATGCTGTCAAAGGCTTGTGTAAGGTCAATGAAGGCCATGTACAAGAGTAGGTTCTTTTATCTGCATTTCTTCTGCAGCTGTCACATGGTGAAAATCATGTCCATTATGCCCTCTGTGGCCAGAAGACGTACTGTGATTCTGCGAGGAGGAGATGGTTGAGGAGGACCTTGGCGATGAATTTTCCAATGGTGGACGGCAGGGAGATTTTCATTTAGTTACCACAGTCGAACTTGTTACCTTTTTTGAGAATAGTCATGACTGTGGCATCTCAGAGCTCTCCCGTGATGCTGTCCACCTTCCAGACAAAGCAGACAAGGGCGTATAACTGCAGCAGGAGCTCTTTGCCTCCACATTTCAATGCCTCAGCGGGGATACCATCAGCAATCTTCTTGTTCTTAAGCTGGTGTGAGGCCTTCTGTATTTCGTGCGGTGATGGGGTGTTGCTGAGCTTGTGGCACGTAGCGTGCTGTGGGACGTGGTCAAGGATGCTATGATCGATGATAGAGCCCTAGATAAGGAGGTGCCTGAAGTGCCCACAACCCCAGCATTGTTTGATGTCTTTGACAAGAGTCAGTCTGCCCTTGGTCAGCCGTTGGGTGGGGCCTTGGGTGTTTTGTCCGTAAGTGGTCTTGACAACACAGAAGAAACCCTGCACATCATGGTTGTTGGCCATTTGTTGAGCCTCCGGTGCTTTCTCAATCCACCACCTGTTCTTTATGTCCTTGGGTTCGTTGTTGGACCTTCAGTTGCCTGTAGGTCCGGATTTTCTCTTCCAAGTGTGGTTCCTGTTTTACACTCAAGAACTGCCATGCACTTCCAGCTTGTCAGTTCTTGGATCTCCTGATCATTCTCATCAAACAAGTCTTGGTGTTTCCTGGTTAAGAGACTGACCAGGTTTTTGCAGGCATTGATGATGGCAGCCTTGAGGGTGGACCAGAGGCTGTTGGAATCCTGCAACTTGGTGTTGCTGAGGGTCGCTGACCTTGTGGAGAGGAGCTGGTTGTATGAGACATTTTTTCCGGGTCTTTGGGTGCGTCACTGTTAAACTTCTTGCAGCACTGCTTCTGTTGTCTCCGCTGCGGAGGTTGAGTATAGGCATGTTAGACTAAGTACAAATCTATACACTTTGCTAAACAGGTTAAGGTGTCCACCTACTCTTTCAAAAACATGAACTTAAAAGCAACAATGGGATCCAGAGGTACATAGATACAAATCAGTAAATGTAGTGACGCAGGTTAACCAAGCTGTATTATGAAGTTTTACAGAACAGATGTACAGATGTTTCCATTTGTGTGGAGTCCAAACCAAACATCGGATAGTCATCCATAAATCTAATAGAGGATTAATGAGAAATATTGAGGGGACTCATGGAGCATAAACAGGAGCGTAAACACATTAGGCCAAATTGCCTTTTTGCATGTTGTAAAATTCTGTGTGATTCTGTCCTCATTCTTCTGTAGAAGTGGTGCCAGATATGTCAATATTGCTCATTGAAGTTATAAAACCTACTGAAACATCGCTTGTAGATATAATCACAGCTCTGTGTTTGAACAGGTTTGCAATTTGTCTCAATACTTGTGATAGTTAATCTCACTCCTAACATTTTTCTAGCACTAAATAAACTAGTGCTATCTTGCAGAAGGAAGTTGTGGCAATATCACATGGTGTGATAAGATATCAACTGACAATCATTCTCCTTTCCAGTTCCTTTGCTTTGTGCTCACCTTGGTTTTGCTGTGCTAGGTGTTGCAGCTCCCAAAAACCTCATATACCAAACTGCAACCTAAAATTAAATGGAACACTAACACAATGTGTAATTATTTCCTGTAACAACCTGCAGCTATTTGGCATCTAATGCATAGCAAAGCCTCCCAAGGCACTTCACAGGAGAGTTATTCAACAAAACCTGACACCGAGACACATAAGCAGATGCAAAACATGAGAGAAATGGTACGGTTTGGGGAGAATCTTGAAGGAGTAAAAAAAAGACAGGCTGAGGTGTTTAAGAAAAATTTGAGAAGACCTTAGGACCTTGGCAGCTGAAGGTATGATCAACCCTTCAGAATCTGGATCTAGGCTGAGAAGATGGGGTATGGGGGTCTAGTTAGAAACATGAGATTAGAATAACAACTGTGCTTCAAAAGTCATTGTCAGCTGACGCTTGATTCAAGGATGGCCAGAGGTCTTCATGTGACTGAACAGGCCAATTCTCAACTCTGAAACCTTCAGACACCTGAGACAGGATGCCCTTTGATGTGTAGTGACATCTGGAGTGCAGGATTTGATTTCAAAAGCACCTCATCTGAGGTGCCCTGAAATGGTCTTCAAAATATACAAGCTCATTCTTTCACCAAGTTCAACCTACATTTTTCAACCACATTCCTATACTATGGCCATTGCCTTTGATTTGACAAATTTTCCATACTTCCCCTTCACATAACCAGGTCCATTGGACTCAATTCTGCTTGTGACCATTTTGTTTTGCACTTAATTATTCCTGCCCATCAGCACCTGACATGCTTTCAATTCATTCATGGAATTGTAGCCATCACTGTCTTGCCAGGTATTTATTGTCCAGAGGGATTGCTGTGAGCCTGGAGTCACATGTCAACCAGATTAGGTAAGGACGGCAATTTCCTTCCCTAAAGAGAATTAGAAAACTAGATGGGGTTTTCCTGACAATTCTTCCTTCATTAGATCTTAATTATTTTGTACCGATTTCAAATTTCACGAGTAGGATTTGCATCCAGGTGTTGCGAAGTTGGTACGGTACTTGTGGACTAGAAGGCGGGACATTAGAATTTGTTTGTAAAATGAAAGGGGGGGAGAGTGCATGGTCCATTTAAAAGATGATGCACTTTTCTAGGCTTGGAGATTTTAAAAAAAAGTCTGCAGATGCACAGAGCTTTCTCGAAATTGAAACATTTATATCAAAGACCGAATGGTTAGGAAAAAAACAGTTGCAGTCTTGTTTTGTTAACAAGGCAATCAGTTTGAACATCAGCCAATTAATTTAAACCAAGCACTCAGAGACTAAAACCAATTACATATTTGATGGTTTTGACAACCTACGACCAATCCTATTGTAAGAAATTGATAGGTCATCAAGGGTATAAAAGAAGAGGATATTTGAAAATCAATGTGAGAGCGAACTGCCATCTGAAGAGAAACTCACTGGCTCTCACAGAAATCTCTAAGCTCTCAGACTAAGCACCGTCTAAATAACGGTACTATGGCACTCTTAGTTACTACTCCTGACACAAGAATTTAACAGAGGAACACGTTCCTCATTGGAGGACAGTGGAGAAGGCAAAGAGCATTCTGGAAGACTTAATCTGACTGTAATTCCTAGAGATTAAGTTTTAATTTTTTTAATTAATTTTGTTTATATAAGTGGGACTTTTATGTATTAGAACAGCATGCCATTAGAATTTTGATTTATTTGGGAATAGATAGTAGTTAAGGGGGAATTGTTTGCTTTGTTAGTAGTTCTGTTAATTTGTTAACTGTTAGTGTTAGATAAATAAATTGTTACCTGTTAATAGTAGAGTGACTGTCAGGAGTTCATTTTATTTCATATTTCCTTTAACAGATTATGAGGTGAGGTGAGCTCCTTTGGGGGTTTTGGTTTTAATTATCAGAGAGGTGTTGACTTCTGCTTTGTATTATAGGTCAAACCCAAAATACTACTGGATCTCTGGATTAGCAATAGAACATAGAACAGAACAGCACAGTACAGGCCCTTCGGCCCACGATGTTGTGCCAATGTATTATCCTATTCTAAGATTAAACTAACCTGCAAACCCTTCATTTTACCACTGCTGACAGTGCATTCCATGCACCCACCACTCTCTGTGTAAAGAACCTATCTCTGACATCTCCCCTATACCTTCCTCCAATCACCTTAAAATTATGCCCCCTAATGATAACACATAACTATAATCTACTAATAAAACCACTTGACCATACCTCTCCTGCTTGTAGTTGACTAGTGTCAGTGGAAGTAGCTTTAATGGCAATAGATGCATTGGAGCTGGAAGTGTGAGTGCTGCTAATTGAACCAAGTTTTCCCTGGTACATTTTCTGTTACTATAGTAGTGAAGAAAATGAAGGAGTATAGCCGTACTGTATTGCCTGATGGTGACCAGTCCTATCATTGCATTGTCTTAAAAGAGCAGAAGTGCAGCTCCTCCTGACCTGAACGTAGTAGGGCAGAGTAGGGCTTCTGAAAAGAATAAAGGGATAAACTTCAGAAAAATAAAGAAAATCATGAAAAAGTTATGAACAGTTATTTGACTATGATTTTGGACACATATCTAATGTTTATGCTCGGTGGAATATTTATGAAGTTAACATTTGGTTGACTCACCATTACTACATGACTAATCCTACAGATATACATAGATGATGTTTAAAGCCAAAACAAGAACAGAAATTGTCGGAGAAACTCAGCAGGTCTGGTACCATCTGTGGAGAGAAAGACAGTGTTTCGGGTCGAGTCATACTTCTTCAGCAATTTCTGTTTTTATTTCTGATTTCCGGCAGGTGCAGTTCTTTGGGTTTTTTGTTTGACGTTTAAAACCATTATGTTAAATGTCAACATTATACATCAGTGACTGTCATCTAAACATAAAAGTTTTTTTTAAGCTTCTGAGCCAAGTGGGGCTTGAACTCAGACATAAGGACACTATCACTGCATCACAAAAGCCTTCCTTATCCTTATTGTACCTAAATATTACTTCAACTCTCATTGAAAACAGAAGAGTTTTGACAGTGCTTTCTCCCACTGCACAACATCTGCTTTCTACCACTGCACAACATCTACATGAGCTGAACCACGCTCACAGGAAGCAATCTACTGCAACTATGTCAGAGTATCAGAAGCCTTGTACCAAGATTAGTCCCAAAAGGGGAAACTTATTATTTGTTCTCAATTGCCAAAAAGGTCTGCTTTCATGTGGTCACATTGTCTTTGGTTTTGATATGAACTGTTGTATGTAATGTGAAACTAACCTCACACAATAAATATACAGGTACTGACTTAAGTTGGATTCTGCAGATTGTTCACTGTGAAACAGGATCTACAGTATGCCCTGAGAAAAAGGGGATTGATTTAGTAATGGAAAGGCCAGCAATTTGCTCATGGAATCCAGTTTAAATGTTTGAGGCTCATTTTATGAGGTAGAGTCTGTTTGACCACAAACTGTTTCTAATTCCCAAGTTGCTTCTATCTCTATATCCCCTCTATCATCAAAATTACCCATTTCTAACTCCGTAATTTTGCACACTTTCACCCTTGCTTCAGCCCGTCTGATGTTGAAAGCCTTACATATGCTTTTATTACCTCCAGTCTCGATTAGCATATGCTCCTATGGCTGGGTCCTAGCCTCCACCCCTCATAGACCCGAGTTCATCCAAAATTGTGCTAACTCACATTAGGCTCGGTACACTGTCCATGCCTGTAGATTTGGCAACATTCAATTGTAAAATTTTTATATGTGCATTTAAATTTCCATCTGGTGTTGCTCCACCCTCAACGTCTCTCCACAGCCTCCACTAGCCTGATAACCTTCCAAGAACTCTGTTTCTTTAAATCCGCACATTCCAATTTCCTTAGCCCACCACAGGCAGCCGATGTCTTCAGTTGTTCTAACAAAGATCTAGAAGCCCTTCCCCAAATCTCTCCATCTCTCTTTCCTTTCAATATGCTCCTTAAAATGTGTCTGACCTAATTTTGCTTTATGTGGCACTGTCAGATTTTGTTTGATAACACTCCTGTGAAGCACCTTTGGACATTTTACTGCATTAAAAGTGCTTTATGATTGCTATATGTTCTTTTTGTTGTGGCAATGTTCCAACTCACATTCACGGTAGAATGAATACAACAACACTGTGGGTGAACCTTGGCCACATGGCCTGCAATTGTTCAGGCAGCAGCTCGCCATGACATTCTTAAGGACAATTAGTTTGGCAACAAATGTTAGCCTAGCCAGCAATGCTCACATCCCTTGGGAGAATAAATTGAAAATAATTCCAGTTTAACATCAGTAAGAAGGCATCAGTGGATCAGGGTGTGGGTTTTTAATCATTTGCTTCTTTCAGGGTGTGAGCAATGTAGAGTTTTTACAACTATCAAGCACAGAGTTTATAGATTGCCACATCTACTAAATTCAGTTTTGCAACTTGAAAAAGGATTTAAATTCGCCTCCAGCATTGTGAACACAAGGCCCTCGTATAAATCCAATGAGAAACAGCAGATGGGGCCTTAGTTTAACATGCCTTATCTGGGTGGCATGGCGGTTCAGTGGTTAGTACGGCTGCCTCACAGCACCAGGGACCCAGGTTTGATTCCAACCTTGGGCGACTGTGCAAACTCCACACACATACATTCTCCCTGTGTCTGTGTGTGTTTCCTCCCACAGTCCAAAGATGTGCAGTTTAGGTGAATTAGCCACAGGAAATGCACGGTTACAGAGATAGGGTAGGAAGGTGGCTCTTATTGGGATGCGCTTCAGAGGGGTTGGTGTGGACTTGCTTCCACACTGTAGGGATTCTATTAAATACACACCCAATAGCCTTCTTTCAGTGTAGAACTGGCAATTTGAGACAAGTAGTATGTTGTGGTATTAGAGATAACAAGGTGTAGAGCTGGATGAACACAGCAGGCCCATGCAGCATCAGAAGAGCAGAAAAGCTGACGTTTTGGGCCTAGACCCTTCTTCAGTAATGGGGGAGGAGAAGGGGGTTCTGAAATAAATAGGGAGAGAGGGGGAGGCAGATCAAAGATGATAGAGGAGAAGATAGGTGGAGAGGAGATGGACAGGTCAATGAGGCAGGGATGGAGCCAGTAAAGGTGCGTGTAGGTGGGGAGTTAGGGAGGGGATAGCTCAAGGGGAATGGGATCAGGCTAGTAGGTAGGAGATAGGGGTGGGGCTTGAGGTGGGAGGAAGGACAGGTTAGGGAAGCAGGAACAAGCTGGGCTGGTTTTGGGACGCGGTAGGGGGAGGGGAGATTTTGAAGCTTGTGAAGTCCACATTGATACCATTGGGCTGCAGGGTTCCTAAGCGAAAAATGAGGTGCTGCTCTTGCAACCTTTGGGTGGCATTGTTGTGGCACTGCAGGAGGCCCAGGATGGACATGTCGTCTGAGGAATGGGAGGGGGAGTTGAAATGGTTGGCGACTGGGGGGTGCAGTTGTTTAGCGCGAACCGAGTGTAGGTGTTCCACAAAGAGGTCCCCAAGCTCCGTTTGGTTTCCTCGATGTAGACGAGGCCACAGCGGGGACAGTGGATACAGTATACCACATTAGCAGATGTGCAGGTGAACATCTGCTTGATGTGGAAAGTCTTCTTGTGGCCTGGGATGGGGGTGAGGGGGGAGGTGTAGGGGCAGGTGTAGCATTTCCTGTGGTTGCAGGGAAAAGTGCCGGGTGTGGTGGGGCTGGAGGGGAGTGTGGAGTGAACAAGAGAGTCGCGGAGAGAGTAGTCCCTCTGGAAAGCAGATAAGGGTGGGGAGGGAAAAATGTCTTTGGTGGTGGGGTCAGATTGCAGATGGCGGAAGTGTTGGAGAATGATGTGTTGGATCCGGAGGTTGGTGAGGTGGTACGTGAGGACGAGGGGGATTCTGTTTTGGTTGTTATTGCGGGGAGGGGGTTTGATGGACGAGTTGCGGGAAATGCAGGAGACACGCTTGAGGGCGTTCTCGATCACTGACGGGGGGATGTTGCGGTCCTTGATAAACGAGGACATCTGAGATGTTTGGGAGTGGAATGCCTCATCCTGGGAGCAGATGCGGCAGAGGCGAAGGAATTGGGAATAGGGGATGGCATTTTTGCAGGAAGGTGGGTGGGAGGAGGTGTATTAGAGGTAGCTATGAGATTCGGTGGGCTTGAAATGGATATCGGTTTCCTGGTGGTTGCCAGAGATAGAACATAGAATGGTACAGCACAGTATAGGCCCAAGATGTGGTGCCGCACTTTTCCTGAAACCTAAGGTCTATCTAATCTCCACCGCTACCTTATACTATCATCCATATGCCTATCTAATAGCTACTTAAATGCCCCCAATGAGGCCAATTCCACTACCCTCTCCAGCGATGCATTCCACGCTCCTACCACTCTCTGAGTAAAGAACCTACCTCTGACGTCTCCCAGATATCTACCTCCTTTCACTTTAAAACTATGTCCCCTCGTAAAAGCTACCTCCACCCTAGGAAAAAGTCTCTGGCTGTGTACTCTATCTATACCTCTGATCATATTGTACACCTCTATCAAGTCACTTCTCATCCTTCGTCGTTCTAAAGAGAAAAGCCCTAGCTCTCTCAACCTTTCCTTGTAAGACCTTCCCTCCATTCCAGGCAACATCCTGGTAAATCTCCTCTGCACCTTTTCCAATGCATCCACATCTTTCCTGTAATGAGGTGACCAGAACTGGACTCAATACTCCAGATGTGGCCGAACCAGGCTTTGTATAGCTGGAGCATAACTTTACGGTTCTTGAACTCAATCCCTGTATCAATGAAGGCTAACACACCATATGCCTTCTTAACAACTCTATCCACCTGGGTGGCAGCTTTCAGGGAACTGTGAACATGAGCCCCAAGATCCCTTTGCTCCTCCACACTCCCAAGAATTTTTCCATTAACCCTGTATTCTGCTTTCAAGTTTGTCCTTCACCTCATGAAGAAAGAAATGAATCATCTCACACTTTTCAGGGTTAAACCCCATCTGCCACTTCTCAGCCCAGCTCTGCATTCTATCAATGTCCCTTTGTAACCTAGAACAGCCCTCCGCACTGTCCACAACATGACCCACCTTTGTATCGTCCACGAACTTGCTAATCCACCCTTCCACTCCTTCATCCAAATCATTTACAAAAATCACAAATAGAAGAGGACCCAGAACAGATTCTTGTGGTACGCCACTTGTAACTGACCACCATGTTGAATATTTTCTGTCCACTACCACCCTTTGTCTTCTAAGGGTCAGCCAATTCTGAATCCAATCTGCCACATTTCCCCCTATCCCATGCCTCCTTACCTTCTGCATGAGCCCACCATGGGGGAACCTTATCAAACTTACTTAAATCCACATATACCACATCCACTGCTCTACCTTCATCCACATGTTTAGTCACCTCTTCAAAGAATTCAATAAGGTTCGTGAGGCATGATCTACCCATCACAAATCCATGCTGACTATCACGAATCAAACTGTGCCTTTCCAAGTGATCTTAAATCCTGTCTCTCAGAGCCCTTTCCAATAATTTGTCCACCACTGACGTAAGACTAACTGGCCTGTAATTTCCAGGGTTATCCCTATTCCCTTTTTTGAACAAAGGAATGACGTTTGCCTCTTTCCAGCCTTCTGGCACTATACCCGTGGAGAGATGGAAACAGAGAGGTCCAGGAAGGAGAGAGGTATCAGAGATGGTCCAGGTGAACTTAAGGTTGGGGTGGAAGGTGTTGGTGAAGTGGATGAACTGTTCGAGCTCCTCGTGGGAGCATGAGGCGGCGCTGTTAACCTGGTTTGGCTTCTAGCATTTGTCTCTCATTTAAGAGGCTCACTCTTAGGCTACCACTCCAGTGCTGTATGAGTGGAAGTGATGCATTGTTGTTGTTACTGCCATTAGAATGCAATGTTAAACTGTGGCCCTGCATGCTTGCTCAGTTGTGTATTAATACTGTGCTGCATTGGAATCCAAAAAGAAACAAATAAATGTTTACAACCCAACCTTATTTTTGTCAGTAGAAGCACAGACTGTAGGTGCAATGATGAATATCTTGCTGACGGATAACTGACTACATCATTTGCAGTTTCCTGAGTTCTGACTGTGATATTGTGCTTATTTCAGATTAACTCACACAAAAAAAAAGCTGTTACAATCTTGAAGTTCGCCTCAGTGCTTACAAAATGCACGTAAGAACAGAACACACCTGGATTCAGTCACTGGCTTATCCACCAGCAATCATATACAACTATGATGGGTAATTGTAGAAAAATCTCCTGTTATCATACCTGTGAATTAATTACCTTGTCCTCATTTACATGATCAGCATTTAATGTCTGGGGTAGAGATCTAGTTCACCTTGAAACTGAGACAATTTGAACATTCTGCTGGAATGCAAATGGAGAACTGACAAGGAATGAACTCTTATCAAGCAAAGCAATGTCTTCCAAAATAGCATTTTCCAATGCATGATCTCCAGAATTTGTAAGGACAAGGACTCTGGGTGAAGGGAAATACCATCATCTCCAAATCACACACTGTCCTCAATAAAAACTGAAAGAACTGCAGATGCTGCAAATCAGGAACAAAAACAAAGTTGCTGGAAAGGCTCAGCAGGTCTGGCAGTATCTGTAAAGGAGAAAACAGAGTTAACGTTTCGGGTCTGGTGACCCTTCCTCAGAACTGATGGTGGCTGGGAAAACATCAGTTTATATGCAGAAAATAGGGAGGTGGGTGCGGTAGGGAGTAAACGATAGGATAGATCCCAAAGAGAGAGAAAGACTGTTGGACAGACAAAGGAGTTGCTAACGATCAGGCTGAGAGGGTGAACAGTTGTTAATGGGGACTTAGTGACTAACAACAGGGGCTGTGTAATGGTAGGCTATGTGGTAACAGGGCCTGGTGTGTGGGGTAGAGAGCTGGGACATGGGAGAGTTTAGGCCCTAAAATTATTGAATTCAATATTGATTCCGGAGGGCTGTAGGGTCCCCAAGGAGAAAATGAGGTGTTGTTCCTCCAGCTTGTGTTGGGCTTCTCTGGAACACTGCAGCAAGCTAGAGACAGAGATGTTGGCCAGGGAACAGTGTGGTGCATTAAAGTGGCAGGCAACAGGTAGTTCAGGGTCTTTTGTGTGAGCAGAACTTAGATGTTCTGCGAAGTGGTCGCCAAGTCTATGCTTCGTTTCCCCAATGTAGAGGAGACCACATTGTGAGCAGCGAATGCAGTAGACTAGATCCTGGGAAGTGCAGGTGAAGTGTTGCTTCACCTGGAAGATATGTTTGGGCTCTTGGATACTGGGGAGGGAGGAGGTAAATGGGCAGGTGTTGCACCTTTGCCGGTTACAGGAGAAGGTGTTGTAGGGCTGTGGGGAGGTGTTGGGGGTGAACAAAGTGTGGACCAGGGTGTCCCGGAGGGAACAGTCCCTGCAGAAGGCAGACAAGGGAGGGGAGGGGAATATGTGTCTAGTGGTGACATCTTGCTGGAGGTGGCGGAAATGGTGTCTGATGATCCTGTCCTCATTTGGAAATGAATCATCATTCCTTCATGAACAAAAACAGAAGTTGTTGGAAAAGCTCAACAGGTCTGGTAACATCTGTGAAGAAAAAAATCAGAATTAATGTTTCAAGTCCGGTGACCCTTCCTCAGAACATCATTCCTTCGATGTGAGATAGTAAGAACTGCTGATGCTGGAGTCAGAGATAACACAGCGTGGAGCTGGAGGAACACAGCAGGCCAGGCAGCATCAGAGGAGCAGGAAAGTTGACGTTTTGGGTCAGGAGCCTTCTTCAGAAAAATTATCCTTCTTTTCTGAAGAAAGCTCCCGACCCGAAATGTCAACTTTCCTGCTCCTCTGAAGTTGCCTGGCCTGCTGTGTTCCTCCAGCTCCAAACTGTGTTATTCCTTCATTGTGGCTGGGTCAAAGTTCTGGAGCCCCCTACCTAACAAAACTTTGGGAGCCTCTTCAGCACATTGCCTGGAACAAAGTTAAAATAAGGTGCATTCCCACTTTCCAAAGGACAATAGGAAAGAAACAATAAATGCTACCCCAAGAAACCTCCCACATTAAACAGATGTTCACCTGCAAATCTGCTAATGTGGCATATTGTATCCGCTGCTCCCGTTGTGGCCACCTGTCCATCGCTGAAACCAAGGGGAGGCTTGGAGACCACTTTGTGGAGCACCTACGCTTGGTTCGTGACAAACGACAACACCTCCAGTCAAGAACCACTTCAACTCCCCCTCCCACTCCTTGGATGACACGTCCATCCTAGGCCTCGTCCAGTGCCACAACAATGCCACCCAAAGGCTGGAGAAACAGCATCTTATATTCTCCCTGGGAACCCTGCAGCCCAATGGTCTCAATGTGGACTTTACAAGCTTCAAAATGTCCCCACCCCCGACCTCATCCCAAGACCAGCCCATCTCATCCCCACATCCTTGAACTGTCCGTCTAAACTCCCACCTATCCACTCCTTCTACCTCACTGAACAACCTCCACCCCCACTTCCTACCTACTAGCCTCATCCCCGCCTCCTTGACCTGTCCATCTTCCCTCCTACCTACCTGCTCCTCCGTCCTCACTGACCAACCCCCATCCCAGCTCCCTACTTACATTCACCTGTACTGGCTTCACCCCTGCCTCCTTGACCTGTACATCTTCTCTCCACCCATCTGCTCCTCTATCCACCTTCTATCATAGCCTCCCCTTCTCTCTATTTATTTCAGAGCCCCCTTCCCCTCCCCCATTTCTGAAGAAGGGTCCTACCCAAAACGTCAGCTTTCCTACTCCTCTGATATTGCTTGGCCTGCTATGTTCATCCAGCTCCACACCTTGTTATCCCAACTTATTCAGCATCTTCTTATAGCTCAAACCCTGGCTACATTCTTGCAAATCTTTCCTGCGCCCTTCAAGTTTAATTACATCTTTCCTTTAGAGATCAAAATGTGAGTGAGATTGTAAATTAAAATGGCAAGTTACTGGAAGCTTGGTATCCACCTTGTGAACCAAATAATAGCATTCAGTTATGAAATCTCCAATTTTCATTTGGTTTCCCTAATGTGGAGAAGACCGAATTGTGAGCAGCACGTAAAGTAAGCTTAAATGAAAGAAATAAGAATAAATTTCTGTTTTGTCTGGGAGAAAGATTTAGAATCCCATCCATCCTGTTGTAGATTCCCCAGCCAGGGGAAATATTTTCTTAACGTCTGGCGTGTCAAGCCACTCAATAATTTTATTAGTTTCAATTCGATCTCTTCTGCTACTAAATGTGGAATGCAGATGCACTCTGCAAAATTCTGGCCTCACTGCAAAATCCCCTTATTCAAGGAAACCCTCTAGATAAATACCATGGCACATTCACTGTTCTCATGAACGTGTAACAGCAGTGAAGAGGATGCAATCCCTTTTTTAGCTCCAGTTTGTGCTGCCTCAGAGAATATTGTATTTTTCTCGAAGTCTTGCTTCTTGCTCCTTCACCATTATAATTGGTATCCATGTTTTCAGTTATCTTCTACATTCTCTTCAATTCACCACCTGTCTGTCATCTTTTGAGACCATCCTTGTTTAATACATGCCGATGAAGCCTTCAAACGTTCTCCCGGGTTAAACAGACTATATAAATTTAGTTAATGTTGTTCCTAATTTCTTCATACATGAGATACTAAGTCAAAAGTCATACTAAAAAATCAATGAAGGAAATGTGGATGTGTTTCACCAGACCTATATTGATTGATTTGAATCATTGATTTGAATTATTGTCACGTGTACCAAAGCACTGTGAAAAGCTTTGTTTGTAAGCAATACAGGCAGATCATAGTAAGCAAGGACATACAGATCATAGGATGACAAAAGCTTGGACAGAATAAGGTATACATGTTACACTGTGTGCTAGGCAAGATCACATTAACAAGAGCAGCATTGTTTGAAGTTAGAGAGTCCATTCATCTAACAACGGCAGGGAAGAAGCTGTTCTTGGACCTGCAGGTGCATGTGTTCAGGCTTCTCTATCTTCTGCCTAATGGAAGAGGTTATAGGAGAGTATTACCAGGGTGAAATGGCTCTTTGATGACGTTGGTAACCTCTCTGTGGCAACTAGACGTGTAAATGGAATCCATGGATGGGAGGTTGGCTTCCGTGATAGTCTGGTCTGTACCCACAACCTTATGTAGTTTTTTATGGTCCTGGGCAGAGCAGTTGCCATACCAGGCCGTTGTGCACATGGACAATACACTTTCTATGTTGCATCTGTAAAAGTTGGTGAGGGTCCTTATGGACATGCCAAATTTCCAAAGCTGCATGAGGAAGAAGAGGCATTGTGCCTACATCTACATAGGAAGTCCAGGACAGGTTGTTGGTTATCGTCTCTCCTAGGAGCTTAATGCTCTAGACTCGCTCAACCTCTGCCCCGCACCCCCCTGCTCCGTTGATGTAGATAGGAGCACGTTCTCCTCCTCTCTTCCTGAATTCAATGATCAGTTCTTTAGTTTTGCCGACATTGAGAGAGAGTTTGTTATCATTGCACCACGTCACCAAGCCCTCTATCTCCTTCCTGTATTCTAACTCATCATTGTTTGATATCTGTCTTACCACAATGGTGTCGTTAACAAACTTGAAGATGACATTTGTACAGAATTTGGCAACTCAGTTGTGGGTGTACAGGGAGTATAGTAGGGGGCTGAATCCTTGGGGGGCTCCGGTGTTTAGTGTTATCATGGAGGAGGTGCAGTTGTGACATGATTTCATAGAAAATTACAAGCTGCACAATTCAGTCCCAGTCAATATACTTCTCATGGAATATGATGAATATTTTATTTTCGAGTAGGTGAGAATTTAATCTGGGTCTAATCTGTGATAGGGTGGAGGTAGAAGGTTGTTGTTCAAACTGGAGGCCTATGACCAGAAATGTGCTGCAAGGATGTGTGCTGGGTCCACTGTTGCTCATCATTTATACAAACAATTTGGATGAGAATATAGGAAGCATGGTTAGTAATTTTGTGGATGACACAAAAATTGGCGGTATCGTTCACAGTGTTATATAAGAGTACAATGAGATCAACTGGATCAGAGGGCCAAGGAATGGCAGAGGGAGTTTGATGCAGATAAATGTGAGGTGTTACATTTTGTTAAGACAAAACAGGTTAGGACTTACACAGTTAGTGGTGGGGCCCTGGGGAGTGTTGTCGAACAGAGAGACCATAGTTCCTTGAAAGTACCATTATGGGTAGATAGGGTGATGAAGAAGGCATTTGGCTCCCTTGCCTTCATTGATTGGAGCATTGAGTACAGAAGTTGGAATGTTGTGTTGTGGCTGCATGAGACATTGCTAAGGCCACACTGCGTACAATTCTGGTCGCCCTCCTATACGAAGGGTATTATTAAACTGGAAAGAATGCAAAAAAGATTTACAAGAATGTTACTGAGACAGAGGGTTTGAGTTGTAAGGAGAAACAAGATAGGCTGGCACTTTTTCCCTAGAGCATAGGAGGCTGTGACATGCATTCATAGAGGTTTATAAATCATGAGGGGTATAGAAAAGGTAAATAGCTAAAGTCTTTTCCCCAGATTAGTGGAGTCCATAGCTCAAGTTCCATACATGGAACAAGCTGACAAAGTCATGTACAATTACAACATTTAAAAGACATTTGGACAGTACATGGGTAGGAAAACTTTAGAGGGATATGGGCTAAATGCAGAAAAATGGAACTAGTTCAGTTTAGGAAACCTGGTTGGCATGGACAAGTTGGGCTGCAGGGTCTGTACCTTTTCCGTACGACACACACACACACACACACACACACACAGGGATAGACCTACCAGTCCCTCAAGCATCATCCATACAGCATCGTTGCAAACTCTTTGCTCCACAATGCTTTAAAGCCCTTAAATTACACATATATTCTATTTATCCCCATCTTGAAAGCTCCCGTTGCCCTCCGAGCTCCACAGATTTCGGGGGAAGGAACGCCCAGATTGACATATTTGTTTGTGTGAAACCAAGAGCAGTGCTTCCTGATTTCAATGGCCTGGTTCCAGTTTTAGGACATGCCTTGAATGGTGAGTCAGACCTGTTGAACCTCAAACACCAGACAAACGCAATGGCTTTAGAAGAGACGGCACGAAAGTTGGAAGGGAGAGTGGTTAAATTGAAAAAGGAAGAGAACTCCTTGATGTGTGAGGAATTGACTGTTTGCCTGATTCACTTCAAAACAATGCAAAGAATGGCAGCTGTTGCACCATGGTGACTTTCAAAAAGCCTTTGGTATGAGCCAATGTCACATTCCTCTTCTGTAAGCAGGTCAGTAATTAAACATGATTGTTTTAAGATTAAGAGGATGCTGAAGAATGAGAATTTGGCAAAGTACCAGACACTAGTTTCAGCCTATCAGAACCAGCATTTCATTAGTGCTTTGAAGAAAAGAGGGGATAAAATTGGAAGAAATAGACAGTACATAACGTGTCACATAAGTGCTACCAGATATGACTGACTCAAACATTCCTGAATTCTTGGCCTTGCTCAGTTGCTATTATCTCCTAACTCAAGGGTTATAGTATTGACTAGTTACAGGGACAATTTATTGCTGCAAAGGCAGTGTGACAGGATATTTAAAATAGCACTTACTGTTACAACATGAAGTCGATTAGCTGTTCTTACAATGTGGGGTCAGAACCTCAAAGTACTGTGCATATTTTTAAACATGTAATTCTGAAATATACACTTTTAAAAGAGGGCTGATATAGCCAAAACTTGCTGTGGTTTTAAATTAAATGGCTGTCGAGAGAGAGAGAGAGAGAAGTAGAATGTAACACTTAAAGTGTCAAAGAAACTTCAAACTGACATGTAAGAGCAAATTACTGCAGATGCTGGAATCTGTACTGAAAACAATAAATGCTGGAGATCACAGCAGGTCGGGCAGCGTCCATGGAGAGAGACCAAGCTAATGTTTCGAGTCTAGATGACTCTAGAGCTCTGAGGAAGTAATCTAGACTCGAAACATTAGCTTGTTCTCTCTCCATGGGTGCTGTCTGACCTGTTATGATCTCCATCATTTGTTGTCTTCAAACAGACTTGACTGTGATCTCCTGTGACTGCAAAGATAACAAAGGGCTGACAACTATCTATCAATCCCAATGAATTATGTCCCAAACTTCAGACATCTTTTATGTTGAATTTTACCAGAAATCAGCCAATTTTGATGAGTTTTGTTTCCAAAAGGATTGCTCAATGCCTGACCTCATTACGATGTGCCGATGTTGGATAGGGGTGGACAAAGTCAGGAGTCACACAACACCAGGTTATAGTCCAACAGGTTTATTTGACATCAGAAACTTTAGGGACGCAGCCCCTTCGTCAGGTGAAATGTGAGAGAAGAGTATGCAGTCACAGATTATAGGCAGAGAGATCAAGGGCAGAGAGATCGAAAGATCATACAACTGGTGCGACTGGAGTGTCGAATCACGTTATTCCAGTCATTTCATTCGTCTCCAGCACCCCCTTATTTTTAATTTTTTGTGATTGTCTCTCTGCCTCAATTATTCGGATTATAGGTTATCGCATTGCTTGTTAACCGGCTGTTGACACTTTACTCACACTATCTAGTAGGGATCTTATTTCATGGCAGGAGAGGTCCTTGTGCATCCCGGCATTGTCTGCCCATTAAAAAAAGTTTTCATTCTGATCATACATCATATTATGGTATGTAGTATTTTGGTGTTTGCTCTGTTATCTGATTAACAATAATGTTCACCTGCAGAGACTTATTATTCGATACTCCACTCATACCAACTGTATGATCTTTTGATCTCTCTGCCCTTGATCTCTCCGCCTATAAATTCTGTATCTGTGTGCTCTTCTCTCACACTTCACCTGACAAAGGGGCAGTGCTCTAAAAGCTTGTGATTTCAAATAAACCTGTTGGACTATAACCTGGTGTCATGTGACTTCTGACCTTGGCCTCATTACAGCCTTGGTCAAAAAAATGGAAACACATGCTGAACTCTAGGGGTGAGGCAAGGGTTGACATCAAGGTAGTATTTGACTGAGTGTGGCATATGGGTTCAAAAACTAGAGCACTTGGCTTCAATACAATTGCTGGAATGTTTTCAGGACCCTTAGCCTTTGCGGTATCCAATGTCTTCAGCTGTTTCCTCATATAGGAAATCAAATTGGCTGAAAATACTGCAGACCTCAGGACGAAGGTGAGATGGATCATCCATTTAGTATTTCCGGATGAAGCTTGCTGCAAATGCTTAAACCTTGTATTTTGCTCTGATGTGCTGGGCTCCCCAACTTTAGAGAAAGGGGATATTTATGGACCCTCCTCCGCTCCTGTTATATTTACTACAAAATGTAGGTATATACACAAAATCAAGTTACAACAGAGTAATGTAACACTGAGGCATTGAGTTGAATTATTCTGGTAGGTTAAATTATTCTCTGGAGATAAATTAACAGAGCTTTTAAAAATCCCAGGCCTGACTTTTACAGTGTCCCTAGGATGGGAGGTGGTCGGACTATCAAATTAAGCACTATGCCAGTCACTGGTCTCAGTCCGAACCTGTCCCGCCACAGCCTGTGGGCCAATTGATGCCCTTCATTGGCCAATTGATGGCCATTTAAGGGCCTCCTCCTGCCACTGCTGGGATCTTATTTCATGGCAGGAGAGGTCCTTGTGCATCCCGGCATTGTCTGCCCATTAAAAAAAGTTTTCATTCTGATCATACATCATATTATGGTATGTAGTATTTTGGTGTTTGTTCTGTTATCTGATTAACAATAATGCCAGCACATGAAGTGCTTTGGAAATAGTTCACTGAATGATGTGATCTGATGTTATATAAATGCAAGTTGTTGTTATACTGATGAGAACACTTCTCTCTCTTTTATCGTTGATAAAAATAGCAACATAATCATCTGGCAGCCTGAGCAATCAATGATTCATTCTCAAATTGCATTCCATTATAATTTTCAGAGTATATTTAAATCTGCAGTGCATATGTCTTTTTCTATTTACATAGCCTGAATAACTAACTGAAAGAAATGTGGAGTCTAATTTGCACTCACTAATTTACCAGAAACTGCCACCTCATAACGATCAGTCTGTTTTAGTAATAATTATCAACCAGGGATAGTCTTCATACAGTGCTATGATACCTCTTACATCCAATTAAGAGGGCAGACAGAGCCATTGTTTAAAGTCTTGTTTGAAAGACAAAACCTCTGACACAGTAGCATTCCATCAGAACTTTGTTATTCTTCATTCACGGATGAGGACGTCACTGTCTAGGCCAGTATTTATTAACCATCCCTAATTACCCAGAGGCAGCTAAGAGTCAATCAGATTGCTGTGGGTCTAGACTCACGCGTTGGCCAGACCAGGTAAGGATGGCAGTTTCCTTTTCTAGAGGACCTTGTGAACCAGATGGATTTTTCTCACAATTGACAGTGGATTCAGCTGTATCAGACATGATTACTAAGTCAAGCCCTGAAGCAACCACAACCTCCAGAGTCAGGTGGAGAGGTAAGCTACCCTTTGCAGACTCTGGAATCTTTTGCAGACTCTGGAATACCTTTGGTAAAAATAAGACACACTTTGAGATTGTGAACAGAGATGCTGATGTGTAAAAATAGCAAAAACTCATTGGACTGGCAAAGATGTCAATGAACTATCCAAAATAGACAGAGGAGATAAAAAAAAAAGGTATTAGTTATTTCAGAATGCCTGTTCAGATCGAATCATTATTTGTGCTGCTTGACAGTTTCTCGAAACTATCATTCTCTAGTGGGGGTTGGTTGGCACAATTGGTTTGCAATGCAGAGTGATACTAACAGCACAGGTTCAATTTCCACAACATTACCATGAAAGACTCTCCTTCTCTCCTCTCCCCTTGCTGGAGGTGTGGTGACCTTAAGTTAAACCAACACCAGCCATCTCTCTTTAATGAGAGAGCAGTTATATGGTTCAGTGAGACTATGGCAAAATTACTATTTCTAATAGTAATGCTTACTGAATAGAAATGATTGCTGACATAAAGGATTAGGCACTTATGTGAAATATTTGTATTTATACACAACTTATAGACAGTCAGTCAATGTGGCATTTTATGAATTCCCACTTTAGAAATAAAACCAGTCTGACTCCAAATCAAAACACCAACAGACTCTAAACAAGGCCTCACACCTCACATGCATTGTCTGACCTAAAATGTTACCTCTTCTTTACACTGATAAAATCTTTACTTCTCTCAGGACAGTGACTTCAAAGGAGCTTGGGGATTTACATATACATATAAATCAATTAAAACCTTCTAACTGATTAAAGATTTGACAGCATCTTAGGTTTGTTTAGTACATCGTCATCAGTGGTGTGGCCCTTTGATCTTTTGCTAATAAATTCTGCGTCTGATACTATTCTCTCACTAACACCTGAAGAAGGGGTTAAGACTCCAGGCAAATGCGAGGTGATGCATTTTGGAAGATCCAATTCAAGAGCGAACCATAATGGTAAATGGAAAAGCCCTGGGGAAAATTGATGCACAGAGGGATCTGGGTGTTCAGGTCCATTGTACCCTGAAGGTGGCAACACAGGTGGATAGAGTGGTCAAGAAGGCATACGGCATGCTTTCATTCATCGGACGGGGTATTGAGTACAAGAGTTGGCAAGTCATGTTGCAGTTGTATAGGACTTTGGTTCGACCACATTTGGAATACTGCGTACAGTTCTGGTCGCCACATTACCAAAAGGATGTGGATGCTTTGTAGAGGGTGCAGAGGAGGTTCACCAGGACGTTGCCTGGTATGGAGGGCGCTGGCTATGAAGAGAGGTTGAGTAGATTAGGATTATTTACATTAGAAAGACGGAGCTTGAGGGGCGACTTGATTGAGGCCTACAAAATCATGAGAGGTATAGACAGGGTGGATAGCAAGAAGCTTTTTCCCAGAGTGGGGGACTCAGTTACTAGGGGCCATGATTTCAAGGTGAGAGGGGAAAAGTTTAAGGGAGATATGCGTGGAAAGTTCTTTACGCAGAGGGTGGGGGTTGCCCGGAACGCGTTGCCAGCAGAGGTGGTACAGGCGGGCACGATAGCATCATTTAAGATGTATCTACACAGATACATGAAAGGGCAGGGAGCAGAGGGATATAGATCCTTGGAAAAAGGGGGCCACAGGTTTAGATAGAGGATCTGGATCGGCGCAGGCTTGGAGGGCTGTTCCTGTGCTGTAATGTTTTTTGTTTTTTGTTGACTCCAAAAGCTTGAGTTTTCAAATAAACCTGTTGGACTGTAACCTGGGGTCATGTGATTTCTAACCATGTTCATGACAGATGGTGGAATTTGAATTCAATAAAGAATGTGGAATTAAGGGTCTAATGATGACCAAGAAACTATTGTCATTTGGCAGGGAAAAAGTCATCTAGTTCATTAATGCCCTTTAGGGAAGGAAATCTGCCATCCTTACCTGGTCTGGCCTACATGTGACTCCAGACCTACAGTAATGGTGTTGACTCCTAACTGCCCTCTGGGCAATAAATGATGGTTCTAGCCAGAGACACCTACATCCCACAAGTGAATTTAAAAAAGCGAAGAAGTGCCAATCCTTCAAACAATGATTAAAAACAAATGGTCAGATCGCATTTGTCATTGCAGCTTAAGGAATATGCTGTGCACAAATTTGATGCCACACTTTCTAAAACACACTGTACTTCAGAACAGAGACAACAAGATGTAGAGCTGGATGAACACAGCAGGCCAAGCGGCATCAGAGAAGCAGGAAGGCTGATGTTTCGGGCCAAGACCCTCCTTCAGAAATTGGCCCGTTGTGTTCATCCAGCTCTACACCTGGTTATCTCAGATTCTCCAGCGTCTGCAGTTCCTACTATCTCTATACTTCAAAACACTTCAGTGTCTGTAAAACACTTTGGGTTCCCCTAACGCTGTGGAAGCAGCTATTCAAATGTAAAGTCTTTCTTTCATTACTCTTTGTGGCACTTTGTTATGTGCAAAACAGAGTTGAGGAAAAATTTCTTCACCCAGAGAGTGGTGGGTATATGGAATGCTCTGCTCCAGAAGGCAGTGGAGGCCAAGTCTCTGGATACTTTCAAGAAAGAGATGGATAGAGCTCTTATAGATAATGGAATCAAGGGTTATGGGGATAAGGCAGGAACAGAATACTGATTGTGGATGATCAGCCATGATCATAATGAATGGTGGTGCTGGCTCGAAGGGCCAAATGGCCTACTCCTGCACCTGTTGTCTATTGTTTAAAACAGCTTCTGCACCTACTTACATTAAAACAATCATTGTACTTAAATGCAACGTGTCACCTTGAAGTATTTGGAGATCTTTCTGAAAATTGAGACCAGATAATGTGTGAATAAAAATATAACATCTTTCTATTTTAAACTTGAACCGTGTAGCGCTATTTGCTGTAAGCACGTTGATAGAAATTTGGAAAAAACAAAAATGCATCAAATCCGCAAGGCATTGGAGGCACTCATTAGACCCAAAAAAAATCCATGTGTTGACTCATATCACATTAAACATCATGTTTACTGTCAAATATATGCTAAGTTTCATCGTTTTCCTCAGTTACTTGAAGATTTCGCACACCCGGTACTGAATCAGTTGTTGACTCGCGAAATAAAATGTTGTAATCCAACAGGGAGATTCAGCGTATAAATCCGTTACAGCAAAGCAAGTCACTTCAACCATTTACTGACAACGTCAACTGCTTTCCTCATCCAATTAGTCGATTCTTTCACTGGTCCTTGACTCCAGAACAAACCTGAAGTAGACAGTTCGAGATTTTAACATGGCCTGAGGAGCATTAGTACAAGTTTGTCAACAAATGTAATCGTTGTCTGAACAATTTTGCCGAAGTGCTGGTTGAAATGTACAAGTGACCTAACCAAACAGAAATTCTGCTTTAACTGGTAGACCATTGAGAGGTCAGGGCCATAAAAGGAATTGTCTTTTGTTGTAAGATGAGTCCACATTCTTGTGAGTGAACATTGACAAGTTTATTAAACTTAATTATTGACAAGGGATGGTAAGAGAGGACATCTTGAGAACACCATAGACTAGCTCCTGGTCCATTTGATCTGATGTCACTATGACATAAATCTTTAGCCATCTGCTCAGCTGCTATATTTACAGTTAAGGTGTAGTTAACATTTTATTCCACAATCTTATTGGTTAACAATGTGTTAAATCCCAAGCGGAAAAGTAATACTTTCTACAATGGCCAAAATATTACTAAAGGAATACTATCTAATGTCACTGTGAAATATCAAATAAAATTTTAACTGTAATGATTCCACTGCTAAACACAACCTAAATTGTGAAAAATACTACCCTTTTTAATTTCCAACTACATTTAAAATCAACTGCTATTAAGTATGTTGACATGATTTTGCAGCTGTATTGACAGTGAAATTGTCAACTTCTGCCATCATGACATCTGATATGAAACCAACAAAAACTTCCAGCATTTGCACACGTATAGCTAAATGCAAATTTAAGAAAGTGCTGCCAGTGATTCCTTGCTGCTCCAAAAGATGCGCTGTGAAGTCCTCACAGTCACTCAACTGAGGAGAACTTCCTCTAATACACTGTGACATTGCTGTAAACTCCTCCAAAATGTTATATCTTGTTAATGAAGTACACCTGGATTTTTCAATGCATAGTCAATCATCACTCCTGCTGAACAACCACATTGGTCCTAGAAAACACATTTTATTTTTGTGCAATGTCTTTCCGTTTCTATCCAAAGATGTTTGAAATAGTGAGTTACTTTTTAAAAGTTCATTTATGATTTTTAGTTTGCAATATGTACATCTCAAACCCAATTCAGTGTGATTGGTGGCTTATCCTGCTTGAGGATATTATGGTTGTTGAACATCTGGACATTCCTTTGACTTGGGTGGTGCGGCGGCTCAGTGGTTAGCACTGCAGCCTCACAGCACTAGGGACCTGCGTTTGATTCCAGCCTTGGGTGACTGTCTTTGTGGAGTTTGCATGTTCTCCCCATCTTTGCGAGGGTTGCCTCCTGGTTTTCTAGCTTCCTCCCACAGTCCAAAGATGTGCAGGTTAGGTGGATTAGTTAGGGTAAACGTGGGGTTACAGGTATGGGGTAGGGAGTTGGGTCCGGGTAGGATGCTCTTCAGTGGATCAATGTTGACTCAATAGGCTGAATGGCCTCTTTCTGACTGTAGGGATTCTATGACTTCGTGCAGTTCAATCAACTGCAGTTGAAATCCACACTACATGGATTGCTAGATTATTTTGGCAATTTCTTTGAATTCAATCTCTATCACCTCACTGTGACCTGGAAAGCCTGAATCAATGTAATATATGGAAGACAATACACAATGACAGCGTCCTTCTTTGAGTACCTGCATACATCAGCATCGTACTTACATTTTTTATTAGCCATTGTTGGCAGGGCTAACATTTATTGCCCTTTTTTGTTGCTCTTGAGAAGGTAGTGGTGAGCCACTGCTGTCCATTTGGTGCAGGTAGACTCACAATATCATTGTGGGGGGTGGTTGAGGAGACAGGCCTCATCTCCACAAGGATTATGTAGGGTCACTCTTAACAATACTGTTGTGGACAGATGTATCTGCAGTAGGCAGATTTATGAGGACAAGGTCAAGTATGCCTTTCCCTTTATTGGTTCCCTTACCACCATCTGCTAGACTGGGTCTGCAGCAATGTCCTTTAAGACTTGATCAATTTGGTCAGTAGTGCTGCTGCACACTGTTGGTGATGCACATTGAACTCCCCCATCCAGACAGCATTCTGTGCCTTTGCCACCCTTAGTGCTTTGTACAAGTTTATTCAGCAAAACGGAGTACTCGTTTGTTAGCCTAGGGTGGAAAGTTTGTGGCAATCAGCAAGATTATTTGCCCAAGTCTGATCTGATGTCATGAGACTCCGTGGGGCCCGGAGTCATCATTGAAGAAGCCTAGGGCAACTCCCTCCCAATTGTATGGCATTGTGCCACCACCCCTACTGTGTCTGTCCTGCTGCTGGGACAGGACCATATCCAGGGATGGAGATGGGAATGTCTGGGACATTATCTATAAGGTATGATTCTGTGACTATGACTATGTCAGATTATTGCTTGACTAGTCTGTGAGACCTCTGACCTAATTTTTCCACTAGCTACCAGTTGTTAGTAAGGAGGATTTTTAGGGTTGACAGCACTGTTTTTGTTGTTGTACTATCCAGCGTTATAGTCAACACCAGATAGTCCATTTGGTTTCACTATTTCTTTGAGACTTTGTAGAAATTGATACTACTAAATGACTTGTCAAGCCATTACAGAAGGTAGTTAAGAGTGAAGCACATTGCTGTGGGTCTGGAGTCACGTATAGGCCAGACCAGGTCAAGACAATAGATTTACTTCTCTGAAAGATATTAGGTGGATTTTTACAACTATCAGCAATGGTGATTGTACAACCTTTTAGTTCCCAATTCATCTGCTGATGTGGGATTCAAACCAGGCCTCCTAGGAACTACAGTGCAGCAAGAATACGACTATGCTATCACCTCCACCTACATAGTATTTACAGAAAGAGGCCGTTCAGTCCACAGGTCCATGCTTGAATTTATGCTCCACATGAGTCCCCGTCCACTCTTCCTCATGTAAGCCCATCAGCATATCCTTCTGTTCCTTTCTCCCTTGTGCATTTATGTAGCTCTCCGTTAAAAGCATCAATAGTCATCATTTGAAATATTCCTTGTGGTAGCTAGTTCCACATTCAAATCATGCTCTGAGTACAAAAAAATTCTGTGCTTCTAAATTAGATTTGTTAGCAACTGCTTTATAATTATGTTCTTTCAACCTGGTAAATCTGTGAAAGGGAAACATCTTCTCTACATCTACTCTATCAAAAGGTCTTCCATAAGCTTAAGGAGCTCAATCAGGTTTGTCTTCAGTCATCTCTTGTCAAGGGATAAGTGGCCTTTAGGCTGACAATCCAGAATCCTTCACTGAGGAACTACGTCATTGTTGAAGATGCCACCTTTCAAATGAGACATTAAACCAAAGACTTATATACCTTCTCAAACAGATGTTAAAGGTACCATGACACTAATCTGAAGAACGACAGGGCTGGGGAGGGGGAGTTCTCCACAGGATCCTAGCTTATATTTATCCTTTAACCAACATCACCGAAGAACAGATGATTTGGGCATTATCACATTGTCATGAGAGGAATCTTACTATGCAGAAATTGGTAACTGTGGTTCCTGCATTACAACACGACTAAACTCCAATAAAAGAATTTAATTGCCTACAGAGTACTTAGGCTTACACCGAGAAATACACTTGTGAACGCAACTCTTCAGAAGTTACTAGGTTCAGAAAATAAATGCAGGCCATGCCAGCAATACCTATTTCTCAGGAAGGAGTAAAAATAATATAAATACATGTTCTATTTTCTTCCATTCTCGTTAGGCAATTTCCATCAAAACCATATTTCAAATATAATATCGATGGAACATATCCAAAAAATGCATCAATAAATAACAAGGGCCACATGAAACTGAGCAAACTGGTCTTGTAAATTTAACACCACATTAAATAATTTACAAACTTACTCACAAAAATAACTTGTGCTTCCAAATTTTCACCCCACCTTTCATTGAATGCTTTGCAATATTAGCTGTCAAAATACTGAAGATGGCAGGTAAATGCCTCTTTGACTTGGGTGGAGGCAGAAGCTGATGGAATGGTGACTGGAAATCAGGAGCTGATTAGATGAGACCTCCAGGAACATGTCCAAACATGGTTCAAACTGCCCAAGTGGAATGCTAGGCCACTTCAGAGGACATTAATGGCCAATTGCATAGTGTGAAACTACAGTCACATGTAAACTAGATCAATTGGTTAGAGGCAGTAGACTTCCTTCTCTAAAGGCTATTAGTGAACCAGGTGAACATCCATCACAATACATAAGTTTTCTCCATTACAATATATAAGTTTTCATGGTCATTTCTTTCCTGAAGCCAGCTCACAAAGAAGAAGTTGTATTGAATTGAATTCCACAACACCCCGTGGGATTTGAAGTCACAATGTTTGGGTTTCTACCCCAATACAACGATCCTTCCAACTTCTCTTCACTGTTCATGATCAGCTTCTTGCATAAGGTGATCCCTTTGAAATTCACATGTGACCCACTTATGTTTGGCCTGTTTGTTCCCTCCTTGGCACATTATGCACATTTCTGCATAAAAAAACCGAAAGAACTGCAGATGCTGTAAATCAGAAACAAAAACAGAAATTGCTAGAAAAGCTCATCAGGTCTGGTAGCAACTGTGGAGAGAAATCAGAGTTAACGTTTTGGGTCTGAGTTCTGATGAAGGGTCACTGGAGCCAAAATGTTAACTCTGATTTCTCTTCACAGATGCTGTCGGACCTGATGAGCTTTTCCAGCAATTTCTGTTTTTGTTCCTCATTACTGCATGTCTGTTGGAGTGAAACTGTGGTGGGTGGGAGAATAGTGTTGTATGTGAAAGGGAAGCTGAAAGGATTTCTGTTCGCTTTGGCCCCCAAGCAATGCTTGTTGGACTACTAAACCAGCTAGATTGAATGGAGTTCACAGCAATTGAGTTTTGCCAAGCCCTGGGAAATCTAACAACAGCAGGCAAATCTGAAGCTGTGTTAGAGTTTTTGGAATAAATTCTCATTGTTATAGCAAAACGGGATTGCCTTTTGAGAGTAAATTTGTTGTCCAAACTCCTCCTTTCCTCCTTGATTAAATTTGAAAGTTGGCACATAGCATGAGGTATTCCAGCTTCTGAACTTTTAACCTTATTCAATTCATCCTGTAGGGCATTAAAATGATCTTTTCTGTCACCTTAACCCTGTCTTCAAAATACTCTGTAGAAAAGGGCAACACACTTGTTCATAAACTGTGAGGTAGGAGATCATATTTCCTACAAGTCAAAGATCAGCCATTATCTGTCATCTCATTGGAAAATGCTCAAGGAATTATATGGTCTACTCCTGTATTTACATTCCCTCTGACCATGAGGATCCCCACACCACACTACGGGGACCAGCAATGTGGCAAAACACCAACAAATTGTGTCTGTAACCTATATCACTAATACATCTAAGCCATGACCTCAAGCAATCTGTGCCAGCTGGTTCATTGCCTACTTGTTTGTCTTCTACATTTTCCTTTTCTCCTTTGTACAAACTGCAACATTGTCTCTTATCTTACTGTCCAGAGGTCTTTTCTCAACTTTGAAAAAGGCCATATTTATTAGGAAGCACTGAGTGTTGCATAAGATAAGAACACAGGTCCTTTCAACCTTGGGACCTTGGTTGCTGTGTATATTTCAAACAATGGGAATGTGTGTGTATATTTCAAACAACTGGGATGATTCATGACTCAAAACTTGAAAGTGAAACCCATTGCACCAACTCTTAATTCATTCCATCCCTAGCCCGCAAATATATAAGCTTCCTTTCCTTGCCTTATCAACAGCCTTTAAGTTGATCCATCAAGTTTCAATCTTTTGGAGTGAGAATTGCTCATTTTGGTGTAAGAACATTTTACATTATATGCAAGATTTGCAGTCAGTTTCACAAATTTGAATTATAGTTGACACATCTATAAAAATTTAAGACTGATATTATCTAATCAATAATTCCTGAACATTATATCTTCTTGCCTATTCCTTTACATCTCACTGAGCCCTGCACCAATGGCCTTAGCTCTTCCCTTACATTTCTTATTGATGATAAAATAGAATCCCTACAGTATGGAAGGAGGCCAGACAGCCCATCAGGTCCACACCAACCCTACAAAGAGCATCCCACCCAGACCCACCCTTCTTATTCTATTCCTGTATTTCCCAGGGCCAATCCACTTAGTCTGCTCATCCTGGACACTATGGGCAATTTAGCACAGCGAATCCACCTATCCTGCATATCTTTGGACTGTGGGAGGAAACCAGAGCACCCAGAGGAAACCTGTGCAAGTACGGGGAGAATGTGCAAACTCCACACATTTGCCCAAAGCGGAATCAAACCCAGACTCTTGGCACTGTGAGGCAGTAGTGCTAACCACTGAGGCACCGCACTGCCCAGGAGTAGACACTTTCTAATGGGGTGACGTAAGGTAAGTTACTGTAAAAACAAAATCCGCATTTTAATACATGCACTGTTTAATCAGAAATGGGTCCTACTGAAATGTTATCAATCTGTAAGGTTAACTTTGCTTTGCTCTCCACAAGTACTGCCTCATTTGCTGAGCGTTCCCATCATTATTTTTGTTTTTTTTGTTTTGGATTTCTTGCATTCACAGTATTGAAATGGTCATTTGTTCATATAGAACTTCTGAAAAAAGACACATTTTGTCAAAGCTTTTCATTTCACGCTCATCAGGGTATTTCGCAAGAATGGAAATTCATGGAATGAAAAACCAACTTTTATACTGCACGAGAAGAAAGCATGCTGTTTGGTTGGCAAGTGGACTCTCATTGGTAAAGGCCATGGAGAATACACCCATTAATGCAATTTGACAGTTAACAGCCAGTCTTTGCAAAATTTAAACCAGGCAAGTTAACTCTGATTGGTTAGGATATTGCCCTGAGAAATGAACCAGTGAATGATTGTCACCTATTTTGTTGAACTGAAACAGGTGTGGTGTGCATGCATGTTCTAGCTGTCTGCAAAGAACAGGGCCATGTGTATTAATGTCTTTAGCTCCAAATGTACATACATACCCAACGATGTGAACCTGACAAACAATTCTAAACCAGTTGTCAGTGATATGGCGCAGTTGTGTGTGCACTAGAAGCTACATATATTTGTACACAGAGCCCTGTTCTTTCCACAAAGCAAGAATATGTACACACACAGCACCTGTTTCAGCTGACAACCATTAGCTGGCTCATTTCTCAGGGCAATTCTCTGACTAATCAGTGTTAACCTCCCTAGTTTAAAATTTAGCAAAGCCTGGTTGTTAACTGTCATTAATGGGTGCTTTTCCATGGCATTGCGCCTACTAGTTCAAGTCCACTTACCAACCAGTCAGCACTGTTCTTTCCTGCAATATAAATATCCCCCCCGAATTGATATTCTTGCAAAATGTCCTGATGAGTGCAAGATGAAAAGTTTCAACAAAGTGTGCTTTTTTTATGTAGCCATATCCACAGTGTTCTACTTTTGTATCATATTGCAGAGAATACCAACTGTTATTGAATCTTAAAAAAGGAAGAGAAAAGAAGAAGTTTAAGGAGAGAATTGAAGATCTTAGGCCTGCGTCAGTTGAAATCAACACTGCCATTGGTAGAGTGAATAAGCATGAGGATGCTCAGAACTGGAGGAGGAGTGCAAGCATTTCGGAATGTCACATGACTGATCAGGAAGTCACAGAGATAGAAAAGGGCAAAGAACTCATCAAGTTTCAAGTTTATCTATCTACGTAGTGCAATATTTATTTGCAAAAACAATCCCTGTTTGCTACTCCAGTCTCAACATGATTACCTTTCAATCACATATTCGACTTCCTTACCCATTAACTCACTTTACCAGCCTCAGGTTAAATATATCTTAGGCTTACAACAATAAACTATAATCAGACACTAACTAATTGTTTTAAGACTATGCAATATGTGGATCATATTATTGTATCTGATAAATAATAATTAAAATGTACTCTTGTATAAACAAACAATAACAGCGACTACATTTGTTCCCAATTCATCACAAGGTTGCTTCTAGGGATGAGGAGCTTCAGGTACGAGGATAGATTGAAGATGTTCACAGAATTACAGAAGTGTTATGGTACATAAGGAGGCCATGTGGCCCATCATGCCAACGGTTTGTTAAATAGGCATTGTTACCGACAGCCAATCTCCTGCTTTTTTCACCATACCCTTGAACGTTATTTTTATCCAAATAATCATTCAATTGATCATTCAATGCCCTCATGAATGTTTGAAATTTAACGTTCTCATCCTCATTTTCAAGACATTCCATAGCCTCACCTCCTCCCCATCTCTTTTATGGGATAACACTTAGAATCACAGAAGTGTTATGTGCAAACTGAGGCTACTGGGGCCATCTCGTCTGTACTATCTCCTGCTTTCCCTCCATATTTTTGCACTTTATCTTTATCAAGACAAACTTTCAATCCCCTCTTAAGTGTCTCAATTGAGCCCACCTCTACAATGCATTTCATATCCTAACTAACTAACTGTGTGAAAAATTTCAATCTCACATCACATTTGCTCCTTTCACAAATTATTTTAAATCAAAGCACACTCATTCTCGTTTCTTTTATGAGCAGGAACAGTTTCTCTCTATCCACTGTATCAAGTTTGCTCATACTTTTGAAAACTTCTATCAGATCTCCTTTTAGCCTTCTTCTTTTGAAGGACAGCAGTCCCAGCTAGGTATGGGGGAAAGCATGATGGGCCAAATGGCCTCCTTCTGCATGTGAGTGTGATGTAATCAGATAAAAGAGAGAAGGAGGGTGTGAGACTACGTTGGGGTCTTGAGCACAAGATTGAGACTGTTAAAATCAAGGTATTCATGAGGGCATGGAATGATTATTTGGATAAAAATAACATTCAGGGGTATGGTGAAAAATGCAGGAGACTGGCTCTAGGTAACAATGCCTATTTAACGAACCGATGGCATAATGGGCTAAATGGTCTCCTTCAGTACCATAATACTTCTGTAGTTCAGTGAACATCTTCAATCTATCCTCATACCTGAAGCTTCTCATCCTAGAACCAATCTTGTGAAATCCATTTGAATGTTTTATGATGTTTTAACAGGCTCCACATGGGTACAAGTTGTTATTATTGGTTCCGCTGTCAATCAAGTCAGCCACAGTACCTCTGATTAACCCTTTCCATACTGATTTACTGCAACCTTCATATTAACAGTCAAGAATGGGCAATAAATGCTGAATTTGCCAGAGATGCCCATATCTCATGAATACATTTTGCAAAAGGAACAGTCAGTGATACAATGCAAGTGGACTTTGCAAGTATATGGAAATGACCTTGGTTGAAACCGGGTTGTAATAAAATATCAAAATTTGATAAAACTCTGAAGGGTCATAAGGATTCATGACTACTGCATCATTGCAGGGCAAGGGACAGATTTGGACCCTCCAAAACACTGATAAAAATCCTGCAATTACACATAAAACGCATGCAATTTGACTTATTGAATCATTATGAATTAGCCAGCCTTTTTGTGAGGATTTGGTGAATTGAAGGCAGCCAGATTGTGACCTATTTGGCCCGTGTAAATCCCTTATGTCACTGAACAGCTTGCGCAGTCAGTGATGAATTCTGAATACTGATCCCTGTTGACATGCTTAAAATAGATGGAATAAAGACTGGGGGAGGGAAATACTGAGTTGTATTTTCTCTAAAGCACTTATCCTTTCCCACTCTCCATCAGCTCTATTCCCCTCTCTGACAACTGCCTGATGCTAGACAAAATATTGTTTGCTGCATTGACCCAGAGATGCCCATTAATGCATGCATCACAAACACCAACCATTTCCACCCCAGGAACATTGTTTTGCTCTACCCTCAGCTCATCCACTGCAAAAACCTTCATCCATGCTACTATTTCCTCCAGGCTTGACTATTCTAATGGCTGTCATCTCTCATTCTACCTGTAATCATTTTTTGAGCTTTCTATAGTTAACACAAATGAAGTAGTGGATTCTATTTATAGAATCACACTGTATAAAGAGGTCCTTTGGCCCATCAGGTTTGTATCACCAAAAATAAATTAAATCTACACGAGTCCCACTTTCCTGCAATAGACCATAGTCTTGAATGTTATGACACTTCAAGTGTTCATCCAAGTACTTTTTAAAAGTGTGAAGTTTTCTCCTCGACTACCCTCCTAGGCAATACATTTCAGACCTCCAACACTCTCTGGGTGAAAATGTTTTTTTCTCAAATCCCCTCTAAACTTCCTGCCTTTCACTTTACAATTATGCCCCCTTGTTATTGATTCTTCAATCAAGGGGAACAGCTACATTCTAGCCATGCTGTCCATGTTCCTTATAATCTTGTACTGCTCTAGCAGGTCGCCCTCTCAACCTTCTCTGCTCCAAAGCTTATCCAATCTCTCTTCATTGCGGAAATGCTCCATTTCAAGCAACATCCTATTGAATCTCCTAACTTGTGAAGGTGTGGGTTTGTCGACAGCAAAATTTAAAACCTACAGTACAGGGTAGTCTCTTGATACAATCCTGACCAAGAATCTCCTAACATGTGACGATGTGGATTTGCTTACACCAATAACTAATACAGTTTAGAGTCATTTCTAGACATTTCTTGGCCTATAGTGCTACAATGCACAGTAATCATAGCCTCAAGGTCACACAATGACATTCTGGGGCCATTGTCCTATTTGCATACAGAGCCCCTTAGCAATTCGTCAAGTGATAACACAAGCTTACCTTACAAAACCTGAGGCTATTCCAAAACTTGCTTGTCATGTCCTAATGACCTTTAAATCTCATTCGCCAAGCACCCCTGTGCTCAATGACATCCGCAACTTCCTGTTAAGCCATGTCTTGATATTAAAAGTCTCTCCCTTGTTTTCAAATCCCTCCATGACCTCAAGCCCTGTGTCCTTTTCACTGTAACCTCCTCCAGTCCTACAGACCTCCGAGAAACTTGTGTTCCTCCAATGCTAACCTCTTGAGATTAACCAATTTTTTTGCTCCAGTGTTGGTGCTGAGCATGCAACTGGACCTTAAACTCTGATAGTTCTTATTTAAACTTCTCTTTTAAGATACTTACTTAATGGATAATATTCAGTAATTTCAGTACAGCGCAAATTGCAGAGTCAACATCCCTCACATCTAACATGCAACATTCGCTCAACTGAATCCTGGAGTGATTGGTTCTCTCATGAGAAAAGTTGGGCCTGTATCCATTGGAGTTTAAAGGAATGAGAGATGGTCATATGAAAAGACATAAGACCCTGAGAGGACTTGACAGCAGAATGCTGAGAGAACACTTCCCGTTATTGGAAAGATTAAAGCTAGGAGACATGGTTCAATAATAACTGGCCTCCCATTTAAAATGGAGATAAGGAGAATTTCATTCTTTCAGGGCATCTGCAGAAGTCTTTTTGCCAGAGTGCAGTGGAGGCTGGTCCACTGACTATTTTTAAGGCTGAGTTAGGGAGTCAAAATTAATGGCGGTGGGACAGAAAAATAGGGTTGAACTTAGAACCAGATTAGCCAAGATCCTATCAAATGGTGGGGAGGACTCAAGGGGCTGAATGTTCCACTCTTTCTCCTAATTCATACATTATAATTTAAAGCCTGTCTTTCAATAAAGCTTGTCGTGTTTTGGCATAACATCTCCTTATGCTTGGTGTCATATTTTATTTAATAACATCTTGTGAATTGTCCAATTGGAATTTTGATTACATTAGAGATGCTACCTCAATTCAATTTGTTATTATAATCATCCTGTATCCTTTCAAAATTCTGATATCATACTGTCAGAATGAGATTTAGTCATAGGGATACTTAAGGCTTCAATTTGTCGAACAGAGCAGAGCATCAAATATTAAAACATGTTTGATGTAGTAATTAGAATGAGGTTGACCAAATAGATCTCATTGAGTATGGGTTCCCTGATTGTGGCTGTTTACCTGGGCTAATCAGGGAGTCCTGGCTGACAGATATTAAACAGAAGTCTCAGGGATTCTCCTCACTCTAGGGACTAGCTCTGAGATGGCTGGTCAGAGTCCATGCACTATGCACGTGTAAATAAAGGGTGACTTGCTGACTGGATACTGGCCTCTGTGGCATTATTCCATTTGTCTACTGTGATAAACAAGTGTAATATATTATAAATTGGGGACTTGGAGCAAAAATAGAAGCAGATGGGTTTTAGATAGTCTTATGAAGGTGCTTTCTTTAAAGGAAAGGATATGAAATCATCTGAACTATGACTCAAATGCTTTATTTCAGTGATGTATTATAACTTCAGACAACTCCTGGGAGAATGCCTGGGCTGGAATAAAATGTTTATACTGGTGAGCTTATGACAGATAGATTAAACACATTAAAACATTAACACATTAATTTAGTTTTGACTTCAAAAAAGAAAGTTTTTTAATTCAGAAGAGAACAGTTTTCTTTCCACAGAAGAAGAACTGTGTTTTTCAGTTTAGATCAGGGGAACCAGTCACCTCAACAAAAGTGGTTTCTACTCTGTGGAGTTTCCAAATGAGGAGAACTTGTATGGAAATCTACAAATTGCTGGAACTGAGAAAGTTTTTACCATCGGAATTGTCAAGGTTCATGCCATCAGACTCAGTGCCCATCATTTCTACCACATCCAGCAGGATACCCCAGCCATAGAGTCACAGAGTCATAGAGCTGTGCAGCGTGGAAACAGGCCCTCCGGTCCAAATCATCCATGCCAACCAGATATCCTAAATAAATCTAGTCCCATTTGCCAGCATTTGGCCCATATCCCTCTAAACCCTTCTTATTCATATGCCCATCTGGATGGCTTTTAAATTTTGTAGTTGAACCAGCCTCCACCACTTCCTCAGCTCATTCCATATATCCACCACCCTCTGTATGAAAAAGTTGCCCCTTAGGTCACTTTTAAATCTTTCCCCTCTCACATTAAACCTATGCCCTCTACTTTTGGACTTTTACCCTGGTGAAATGACCCTGACTATTCACCCTATCCATGCCTGTCATGATTTTATAAACTTTTTTTAAGGTCTTGGCCTCTTGGCCCTTGGCCTCCGACACTCTGGGAAAATAGCCCCAGCCTATTCAGCCACTCCCTATAGCTCACACCCTGCAACCCTGGCAACATCCTTGTAAATATTTTCTGAACCCTTTCAAGTTTCACAACATCTTTCTTATTGCCAGGAGACCAGAATTGCATGCAGTTTTCCAAAAGTGGCCTAACCAATGTCCTGTGCAGCCACAACATGAGCTCCCAACTCCTATTCTCAAAGCACTAACCAATAAAGGCAAGCGTACCAAACACCTTCTTCACTATTCTGTTTACCTACGATTCCAATTTGAAGAAATTATGAACCTGCACTCCAATGTCTCTTCGTTCAACAAGACTCCCCAGGACCTCCCCATTAAGTGTATAAGTCCTGCCCTGATTTGCCCAACCAAAATGCAGCACCTCACATTTATCTAAATTAAACTCTATCCGTCATTCCATCTGATTATCTGAAAAATCAGATGGCCCATCTGATCAAGGTCACTTCGTATTCTGGAGGAACCTTTCTTCGCTATCCAGTGCACTATTGGTGCGATCTGCAAATTTACCAACTATGCCGCATATATTTGCATCTAAATCATATTTATAAATAACAAAAAGCAGTGGACCCAGTACTGATCCCTGTGACACACTGCTGGTCACAGCCCTCCAGTCTGAAAAGCAACCTCTACCACCACCATCTGTCACCTCCCTTCAGCCAATTCTGTAACCAAATGTGTTCCATGTGATCTAACCTTGTTATCAGTAAGGCATTCAACAAGGTTCTGCACAGTAAACTAAGACCATATAAACAACGTCCACTGCTCTTTGTTACTTCTTCAAAAAACTCAATAAAATTAGTGACGCACAATTTCTCACACACAAAGCTATGTTAACTATCCCTAATCAGTCTTTGCCCTTACAAATTCAAGTAAATACTATCCCTCAGAATCCCCTCCAACAACTTGCCCATCACTGATATCAGGCTCACTGGTGTATAGTTTCCTGGTTTTTCCTTACCACCTTTTGTAAATAATGACATCCCTTAGCCAACCTCCAGTCTTCCGGTACCTCACTCTTAGCTATCAACGATATAAATGTCTCAGCAATCACTTCTCTAGCTTCCCACAAAATTCTAGGATATACCTGATTAGGTCCAAGGGATTTATCCAAATTTGTGTACTTTGAGACACTCAGCACCTCCTCCTCTGTAATAGGGACACTTTTTAAGTTAACGCTATTTATTTCCCAAAGTTCTCCAGCTTCCATATTGTTCTCCACAGTAAAAGTACTAATTTAATATCTCACCCATCCCTTGCAGTTTCACACACAGGCAGCCTTGTTGTCCTTTAAGGGGCCCTATTCTCTCCCCAGTTACTCTTTTGTCCTTAATGTATTTGTGGATAACCTTAGGATTCCCCTTAACCCTATTTGCCAAAGCTAGCTCATGTCCCCTTTTTGCTGTCCTGATTTCCCTATCAGGTATGTTCCTTTTGCCCTGTACTCCTCTAGGGATTCACTCGATCCCTGCTGTCTATACCTGACATATATTTCCTTCTTTTTCTTGACCAGAACCTCAATTTCCAGCATTCCCTACACCTACCAGCCTTGCCCTTCACCCTAACAGACTTACTGTCCCTGGACTTGATTTTATCTCACTTTTGAAGGCTTCCCACTTTCCAGCTGTCCCTTTACCTGTGAATATCTGTCACCAATCAACTTTTGAAAGTTCTTGTCTAATAGCATCAAAGTTGGCTTTCCTCCAATTTAGATCTCTAACTTTTAGATCTATCCTTTTCAATCACTATTTTAAAACTCACAGAACTGTGATCACTTGCCCCAAAGTGCTCCCCCACTGACACCTAATTCACCTGCCCTGCTTTATTTCCCAAAAATAGTTCAAGTTTTGCAGTTCAAGTCGGTCAAGTTTGTGTTGACCAAACGCATAGAATCATAAAATCATCGAATCCTTACAGTGCAGATAGGGGCCATTTAGCCCATCAAGTCTGCACCAACCCTCAGAAGAATATGCCACCCAGAACAACCCACCCCAACCCTATTCCTGTAAACCTGCATTTACCATAGCTAATCCACTTCATCCCTTCCCTTCCACCATCAGTATTCCGCCAGGACCCTTACCTCCACAGTACCCTGGCCCACTTCTCCTTCATTCCTAACAATTCCTCACCCACCTGCTCCACTTCCCATGCAATCACAGAAGGACTAACATTTGACCTTTCATCTCCACTCTTTCCACTGTCCAAGATCCCAGATACACCTTCCAGGTGAAGTAACATCTTGTTTGTATTTCTTTCAATCTAGTCTACTACACTTGGGTGGCACAGTGGCTCAGTGGCTAGCACTGCTACCTCACCGCAACAGAGGCTCAGGTTCAATTCTATCCTTGGGTGTCAGTGTGGAGTTTGCACATTCTCCTTTTGTCTGCATGGTTTCCCTCCCTTTGTCCAAAGATGTGCAGGTTGTGTGGATCGACCATGCTAAATTGCCCATAGTGTCCAGGGACGTGCAAGCTAAGTGGATTAGCCATGGTAAATGTAGAGTTAGAGGGATAGGGTGGGGTGGTGGGTCTGAGTGGGATGCTCTTCAATAGGCTGAATGGCCTTCATTCACACTTTAGGGATTATGTAATTTGCTGCTCATAATGCAGCCCCCTTCATATGGGTGATCTCAAACACATACCGCATGATTGCTTTGCAGAACACCTCTGCCCTGTTTGTAGGAATGACCCTGACCTTCCAGTTGCTTGCCATTTCAATAAACCACATTGCTTATTGCTCCCATGCTAACATTTCCACTCTGGCCCACTACAGTGTCTTGATGAAGCTCAACACAAGCTGCAGAATCAATACCTCATTTGTCTTGATGGACCTTAACATAAGCTGTAGAAACAACACCTCATTTTCCGCCACAGTACTATCCAGCCTTTAGGTCTCAGTACTGACTTCCACAGCCTCTGAGAATGAGTTCTGTTCTCCAAACACAACATGATTGGGGGATGTCTTGAAGACGGCTGTTTTGTAAGGGCTTTAGGATCCTGGAGCTACCGCAGGATGTTATCGTAGACCTTCCGTTCATTGGGCATTAATGAGGGAGGTATTAGAAGAGTGAATCACAACAGGGAAGCAGATGGAATAAACCAACTAATCGAATAGTCTTTCAATAATTTATTTTAACGTTTAAGATTAAAGCTGGGTTTAGTCTGTATGTATATCTCGGAGCGGCTGCAGAACGTTCTCAAGGGGAAAGGTGAGCAGCCAGTAGTCATTGTGCACTTTGACACAAAGACATAGGTAGAACTAGGTATGAGGTCCTGCGGAGTGATTATAGAGAGCTAGGAAAAAAAGTTAAAAACCGGGACCTCGGTGGTGGTAATCTCCAGATTACCTCCAGTGCCATGTGTAAGTGGGAATAAGAACAGGAGGATGTGGCAGATGAATGCATGGCTAAAGAATTGGTGCAAGGGGCAGGGATTCAGATTCCTAGATCATTGTGATCTTTTCTGGGGCAGAGGTGACCTGTTCAAGAGGGATGGGTTGAACCAAAGAGGGACCAATATCATGGCAGGCAGATTTGCTAATGCTACAAAAGAGGATTTAAACTAAATTGGCACAGGGATTGGATCCTTAACAGCAGGGACGCAAGTGCGAGGCTGGAAGGAGATACAGTAATCAGAAATAGCAAATTGAAGAGACAAGTCAGGCTGGAACAGGACAGAGAGCGAGGAATGCCTGTTGGAATAAATTCCATCTATTTCAATGCAAGAGGGCTAACAGGTAAGGCCGACAAACTCAGGGCACGGATAGGTATGTGGGGCTGGGATATTATAGCCATTACAGAAGCATGGCTAAGGGATGGACACGACTGGCAGCTCAATGTACCAGGGTACAGATGCTTTAGGCAGGACAGAGGTGGAGGAAAAAGGGGAGGAAGAGTTGCATTTTTGATTAAGGGGAGTATTGCAGCAGTAGTCAGTGATGAAATAACTGAGGGATCATCCAGTAAGGCTTTGTGGCTGGAGCTAAGAAATAAGAAGGGGATGGTGACATTGTTAGGGCTGTACTATAGGCTCCCCAAATAGACAACAGGACTTAGAGATTCTTTAAACATATTAAAGTAAAAAGAATAAATAGAAAGAGAATAGGACCCCTCAAGGACCAAAGTGGACAAGTATGTTTGGAACTACAGGAGATGGGCGAGGTCCTCAATGAATATTTCGTCTCTGTGTTTACCGTGAGAAAGACGTGAAGCTTGGGGACTTGCGAAAGTTATTGGTGATATCCCGGGGACAGTCCATATCACAGTAGAGGAGCTGTTGGAAGTATTAGAATGTATGAAGATAAACCTCCTGGTCCTGATCAGATATATCCAAGAAACCTGCAAGAGACTAGGAAAGAAATTGTGGGGACCCTGGCTGATATATTTCCATCATCATTAGCCACAAGTGAGGTACCGGAAGACTGGAGGGTAGCAAATGTTGTGCTCTTATTCAAGAACGGCTGCAGGGAAAAACCTGGGAGTTATAGACCAGTGAACTTAACATCTGTGATAACAAGGTGTAGAGCTGGATGAATCCAGCAGGCCAAGCACCAATCGGAGGAGCAGGAAAGTTGATGTTTCAGGTAGAGACCCTTCTTCAGAAACACAGGTTAACATCTGTGATAGGTAAGTTACTTGAGAAGATTCTGAGGGATAAGATATACATATATTTAGAAAGACAGGGTTTGTTTAGGGGTAGTCAGCATAGCTTCGTGTGTGGGAGATCATGCCTCACAAATTTGTTGAGAGTTCTTTGATGAAGTGACCAGGAATGTTGATGTGGGCAGGGCAGTAGACGTAGTCTATATGGATTTCAGTAAGGCCTTTGATAAGGTTCCACATGGTAGGCTGCTCTGGAATGTTAGATTGCATGGAATCCAAAGAGAGCTAGCAAACTGGATACACAATTGGCTTGATGGTAGGAAGCATAGAGTAATAGTGCAAGGATGTTTGTTGGACTGGAGGCCTGTGATGAGTGGTGTGCAGCAGGGGTCAATGCTGGGCCCATTGCCGTTTGCTGTCAATGATATAGATCAGAATGTACAGGTCATGATTAGTCAGTTTGTGAATGACACCAAAATAGGTGGTATCATTGACAGTGGGGAAGTTTATCAGAAATTGCAGCAGGTTCTTGATCAGCTAAGGAAGTGGGCTGAGAAATGGCAAATAGAGTTTAATATAGATAAGTGTGAGGTGTTGCATTTTGGAAAGTCAGATCAAGGTGGAAGTTTCATGGTGAATGGTAGGGCCTTAAAGGAGTGTTCCACGACAGAGGGACCTTGGAGTTCAGGTGCACGGTTCTCTGAAAGTGGAATCACAGGTAGTCATGGCAGAGGAGAAGGCTTTTTGGCACACTGGCCTTCATTAGTCAGGGCATCGAGTACAAAAGTTGGGAAGTTATGTTGCAATTGTACAGGACATTGGTGAGGCCGCATTTGGTGTATTGTGTTCAGTTTTGGTCACCTTGCTGCAGGAAAGATGTTATTAAACTGGAAAGCGTGCAGACAAAATTTACAAGGATGTTGCCAGGACTCAAGGGACTGAGTTATAGGGGGAGAGGTTGGACAAGCTGGGACTTTTTTCTTTAGAGCATAGGAGACTGAGGGGGGATCTGATAGAAGTTTGTAAGATCATGAGAGGCATGGATATGGTGAATGCACTCAGTCTTTTTCCCATGGTTGGGGAATCAAGGACTAGACGGCATCAGTTTAGGGAAAGAGGGGAAAGGATAAATGGGAACCTGAGAGACAACTTTTTTACACTGAGGGCAGTATGCGTATGGACTGAGCTGCCAGCAGAAGTAATTGAGGCATTAACAACATTTAAAAGGCATTTGGGCACATACATGGATAGGAAAGGTTTAGAAGGATATGGGCCAAATGCAGGGAAATAGGGTTCGTGTGGAAGAACATTTTGGTTGGCATGAGCCAAATTTGGGCTGAAGGGCCTGTTTCCATGCTGTAGGACTCTATGACTCTAAAAGATCCTCCACAGAGACTAAGCTGACTGGCCTGTAGCTACTGAACTTATCTTTTCACCCTTTTTGTGGTTGTACCATCTGGTACGTAAGAAGGTTTGGAAAATTAGGGCCAGTCCCTTTCCATTCCCACGTCTCTCAATATCCTTGGAAGAATTTCAGCTGACCCTGGCACTATATCCATGTTAAGAGCGTCTGAAGGCCGTAAAGTGCCTCATAGAATGATATGGTGCTATTCCTTGAGGATGTGGTGCTATTCCTTGAGGGTGTGCTGAGCTTCACTGGAACAGTGTAAGATCTTGAGGACAGAGTGGGAGTGGGGTGTTTTCAGTCAGTGCAATAACACATTTAACAACTCCACATGGAATTCATGAGCTAAGTAGCACAAAGTATTATTGTCCCACGTTGTACCCAGTGGCTTTTGTTTTGACATGAACAAGCCTTTGATGATCACACAGAAAGCTCTCAAAATTTTATTGACCAACGACTCTTTTCATGTCCATAGCAGTTTCGGTTTCTCCAAAGTGAACTTCAAAGTTTAATTAGTGTGCAAATTCTAATATTTTAACGATAATGACAACAGCCACATTGCAACTCTTTGAAAGAATTGGATCCAAATTAATAATTAGTATCATCATAATGTACTTTACTATAGCTAATAAATATTAATTATTTGTGGACCCTTTTCTGTTCACAGTAAGCTGCAGAGAGGCGCACAGGTGATGACATCATGCCAACTCTATTTTTGTTGTTTGTTGAAGTTTTTTTGGAATTTTTTTAATTTTAAATTTTCATCATGCACTTCAATGCATTTCAAATGTGGCAGCTTACATAATGCCAAACAGAGCAATTTAGTTAATGACACACTCGAGATAGCACACTCCACTCACTGTGGAGGTTGTATCTATATTTACGCTGCATTTTCTGATATGTCCAGCTCAAGGACTTTTATATACACAAAAAAAAAATACAAATTAGAAGCAGAATTAGGCCATTCTACCCCTTGAGTCTGCTCCACTGTTCAATAAGATCATAGTTAATGCATTTCAGGTTTCACATACCCACGTACTACAATGTACTTCCTTTGATTTCCCTGGCTAACAAGAATCTGTTTTCCTCCACATTATTGAATGATCCACCTCCACTACTTTTGCTAGCAAAGGGGGCCAAAGGCTCACAGCCCTCTGAGAGAACATTTTTCTCCTCTCTTGTCATTAAAGGGCAACCCCAAAAGTTTAAACAGTGTCCCCTAGTTCTGGAGTGACCCACAAGAGGAAACATCCTTTCTAAATCCAATTTGTCAAAGCCGTTCAGGATGTTATGCACTTCAATGTAGTCACTGTACACCTTTCTAAACTCTAGTGGAATCAAGCCAAGCCTGTCCAACCTCTCCTCAAAAAACAATCCACTCATTCTAGTTAACAATCTTGTAAACATCTTCTGAACCACTTCCAAAATATTTACATCCTTGCTGTGTACTGGTATAACAGCGATGAGAAAGCTATCATTGCCCACCTTGTTATAATACATTGTGATGTCTTGCGACCAAACACTGTGGTTAAGTAAAATGTTAACATCAATCCTCCTTCCTATGCCAGTCTAAGAGGCTGTTATACAGTTTGTGGTTGAGGATAGATCACAAATGCATCCCAATAGCTGAGGCACTGTCTTAGATAATAAGATGTAATGTGTACTGCCATGTAACTATATACACTACTCATTTGCACACTATTATCAATTAGGCATGTGTACTTCCATTCGGTAAAAGGTAAAGTTGCAATAGCCTGACGGAACCATAGGCCTGCTCTTTCAATAGAGAGAGAAGACTGGTGGTGGTTTAACCTGAGGGTCACCATGCCTTATGCAATGGGAGAGGTTGATAAGGAGAGTCCTTCATGGTAAACTTCAACTGGTGTAGGAATTGAACTCAGGCTGTTAGCATCACTCCACATTGCAAAATCATGTGTCCAGCCAACTGAACTAACTGACCCGTTTTGGTATACTGTGCCAGAAAGGTCAAATCTCCAAGGGCTCAATGCTCCATCTAGAAGCTATTTTCTATACAGTGTGAGAAAAACTTCTTCCGTTTAGGTCAGATTAGCCCCTTCACACGGATTACCTCATGCAACAAGAACAAGATGGGAGGGCACTAAACTATGGCCTTTATCCTTTGCACCAGCTTCCCTGAGTTTCAGTGCATCCCTTAGCACTATGTGCCGGACCTTGGAACATGTTGGTATGCGTCACTGGTTGTGGACCACACTTTGCACTGGAAGGTCAACAAGTGTCAGGCAGAACAAAAATGGTCTATTACCAATTCGATTGTCCTCAAGCAGGAATTCATGTTTGTCTCGGTGTGCATTCCTGGGAACAGTCCAGAGAACTCTCAAACCTGCATTACAGAGCTGGTTGATTGCCTCCTGCCAACCTTGAGAACAATCATCATTTCATTGACTCTCTGCAAGTGCATGAAGGATCTGATGGAGAATGCCTTTCTCACCAGTGGCCAAGCCATATTGTGGTGCGTGGTTAGAAGTTCTGGTGGTGAAGTTCTGCACAATACCTAATGCATTCCTCTCAGGGACTCATCACATGTGACGTAGCATCTCCTTTTCACACAGGAGAACAGAGCTGTTACGTGTAGGTCACTGATTGGTCAATGTGATGTCAAAGGTTTGTGTTGAGCAAACCTTTCCACAGGTGGACAGATGGTATGGCCTGTTCCAACTGAATGGAGTATTCTGGGACAGTGTGACCAAATCCATCCATCACAACACTGGAGGCAGATAGAACCTCAGCCCAGAGTGACATATGGGCGTGGATATTCTCTCTCAAGTTAGCAATGTAGAGTGCTCTGATTTCACAAAGCCAACATGGGGGCAAGTGTCCTGAATGGTTGGATTTCTGTTATGGGGATCAGGTTAATGGGTTTTGGGACTGCATCCCCCAGAAAGAGTGTTGAGCCAAGCACAGAGTTACCACATGTGGAGGTGAGTTGCGTGATAGGTTTCTTGATGCTACTTTGTCACAACTTTAAAAAAAACCTTAAATTCTCACCGTCCATCCCCCCCCACACTTAGTGCATGCCCTATCCATGCCAATGCTTGCCACTTCATTCCACCCTACTTGTCACCTTGACCCACATATCCCCATGCTAAACTATGCATGTCTACACAATTTCATGGCTCATCAAACCCCCATGCCAACTTATGCCGATCTATATTTTTAAAACCATATTTTTTTAAAAGAGCTGCAACCTGTTTAAAGAGCATGGGTTTTAATGTCTTGATCATGCGACAGTTCCAGGAGTTTAGCCGCTTTTTATGGACATTCATGTCTACTCTTATCAATCCCATAGTGTACAAAATCTCTCCCATAGGGCACCTTATTTATGCCATAGGACATTCTACATCTCCCAAAGGCGCATTGGATCTATCTAAAAGGGTACCCTACCTTTCCAAATAACTCCAGGAGCTTTAGATGTTTCCCCCAAGATTTTAAAGCCAACAAGTTATATATTGGACAACCCACAATTGGTTCTCTTTGAGGTCATCTACTCCTTTTACATGTGCAGCTGCCTCCATGACTAGCAAGGAATATAAAAACTCACAGAGATTCTCTAAATATGTAAAATGGAAGTCAGAGGTCAAAGTGAACACACGTCCCTGGGAAAATGAATTTGGAGAGATGATTTTGGGGAACAAGGAAATGGCAGAGGAGTTAAACAGATATTTTGCCTGGTGGAAGATACTTTGAACATTCCATTATTACTAAAGAATACAGAGGGGAGGAATTAAGGAGCGTTACCATCACAAAAGAAGTAGCGTTAGACAAACTAATGGGGCTAGGGGCAGATAATCCTCTAGCCCTGATGACTTGTATCCTAGGATCCTGAAAGAGGTAGCTACAGAGATAATTAATTCATCTGTTGTATTTTCAAAAAAAAAAATCACTGGATTCTGAACAAGTAGCAGAGGATTGGAAACCTACTAATGTAAAGTGAGGGAAGTAAAAAAATGCAGGTAACTAGAAGCCAATGGTGGAAAAGTATTGGAATTAATTCTTAAGGAAGTAATAACGGAGCATTTGGAAAATCATAATCTAATCCAGCAGAGTCAGTATGGCTTCATGGAAGGACACCATGTCTTAACTAATTTATTAGAGCTTTTCAAAACATCTCAACCAGAGCACATAGAACGTAGAACATAGAACAGTAAAGCACAGGAACAGGCCCTTTGACTGACGATGTTGTGCTGAACAAGACGCCAAGTTAAACTAATCCCTTCTGCCTATCCTTGGTCCATATCCCTCCATTCTTTATTCATTCATGCACTTATCTAAAGGCCCCTTAAATGCCCCTATTGTATCTGCCTCCACCGCTATCCCTACCACTATCTGTGTAAAAACTTGCCCCTCCCATCTTTTTTGAACACCACCCCCCCCCCCAACCTTAATGCATGCCCTCTAATATTAGACTTTCAACTCTGGGTAAAATATTCTGACTGTCAACCCTATCTATGCCTCTCATAATCTTACAAAGTTCAATCAGGTCTCTCCTCAGTCTCTTCCATCCTAAAGAGAACAACCCTGGTTTGTCCAGCCTCTCCTTATACCCTCCAATCCAGACAGTATCCTGGTAAACCTCTTCTGCACCCTCCCCAAAGCCTCCACATCCCTTCCTTTATCCTTGACTGATCCTACCCTCTTCATAATTATCCTCTTGCTTTTAATGTAAAATGCCTTGGGATTCTCTTTAGTCTTACTCAACAAGGACATTTCATTGCTCCTCCTTGCTCTCCTAAGTTCCTGCTTGAGTACTTTCCCACTTTCTTTATGTTCCTCACAGGCCCTGGCCAATTTTAACTTTCTAAAATAGAGGTTAACCAGTAAGTGTCTTGAATTTAGACTTCCTGAAAGCGTTTAAGGAGGTACTTCACAAAAAGTTAAGTCATAAGATAACAGCCCACAGTATTGAAGATGGAATATTGGCATGGATGGGGAATTGCTCGCGGGCAGGAACAGAGTGTGGGGATAAGGGACTCTTTTTCAGCTTGGCAACCCATGACTGGTGGGGTTCTACAGGAATCAGTGCTGGCATTGCAACTGTTTACAAAATGTGTTCATGACTTGGAGGAAAGAAGTGAATGTACTGAGATTTGCAGACAATATGTAGAAAGGCAGGTTGTGAGAGGAATACAAACAGTTTACAGAGAACTACTGATAGGTTAAGTAAGAGGGTAAAACGTTGGCAAATGGACAGTCACCGGAAAAATGCAAAGTTGTTCAGTTTGGAAGGGAGGGCAAAAGTGCAGAATATTATTTAAATAGAGAAAAACTGCAGTAAGCTGCAACACAAAGGGATCTGGGGCATTTGTGCACAAACCATAGAAAGATTGCACACAGGCGCAGCAGATAGTCAGGAAGGCAAATGGAAAGTTGGCCCTTACTTCAAGAGGATTGGCGTTTAAGAGTAGGGAAGTCTTATGCAACTGTACATGGTGCTAGTACGACTACATCTGGTGTGCCGTAAACAGTGTATATCATTTTATAGGAGATAGTTCAGAGGATGTTCCTGAGGATCATTCCATGCTATGCAGAGATTGTCTTATGAGCAAAAGCTAAACAGATTAGGATTCTACTCATTGAAGTTTAGAAGAATGGGAGGTGATCTCACTGAAACTTATAGGCGACTTGAGAGGTTTTACAAGGTAAATACTGAGAGGATGTTTCCACTCATGGGAGAGTCTAGGACCAGAGGGCACAGTTTTAGAATAAAGAGGCTCCAATTTAAGATTGAGATGAAGAAGCATTTCTTCTCTCAGAAGGTTGTGAGTCTTTGGAATGCCTTGCAACACAGAGCTCTGGGGCAGAGTCCTTGTGTATATTTAAGGTTGAGATAGAGAGATTCTTGATCAGTAGGGGAATCAAGAGTTACAGAGAAAAGATGGTAAAGTGAACATGGGTAATGTTGTGACAGCCATGATGCTATTGATTCCTGGAGCAGGCTCGAGGGGCCTAATGTCCTCCTCCTATTTCTATTTCTTATGGCCTTATGGTTATGAACCACAGATGTATGAGCAACATCCTCCCTTTCTCCCTTTCCCCATTGGTGCAAATGGTGAGGACTGGTGTTAGGTGGGTGGAACTTCTGAAATTGGGGCTCCAAAGACATTTTAGCTAAGTCCGAGAACTTTCCATTGTTGCAAAACTCCCCACCTTTGGGCTTGTCAAAATTGAAAGTGACATTGGGTTTCTTTTGCCACCGCAACCCCAACACCCCCACCACTTTTATCTGGAGATTTGTAGATTGCTTGTTCAGGGTTATTTCCAAGCAACTTGGTGATAATTTAAAGGTGCCTCTGTAGTCTCCAACACAGGAGAGAAATGTCAACACATTAATCATGCCCTTTTCATCAAACCAGCTCCCTTACTATGTTGGCAGAATTATACATCCACCAAATCTGGGTCAGTGATCTTGGGATGAAAGAGTTGGTTTGATCAATGTAAAGCTCGACTGATTCCCTGCTGTGATCTGATTCATAGAATTGGCACCCTTGAAAAGCTTACAATTTTATCAACAGCTTGCCTTAATGTAACAGGAACCCAGTTGTTATGGTAACATAATGTAAATTCAGCTGTTGGGGGAAGTTAAACAGATGTTTATATGCCTTGTTCCCACCACCTTTTGCTTCTGCCCTTTTCTAGAGCTCATTTGACAAATAAATTCAACACAGAGGCTGGTCCTCGATTTCTTGAATCAGTCTCTTTGGCAGGCTAACAAGAGACTGGAAGCTAAAGCAGCCTCAACACCACCCCCTTCATTCTGCGACCTCCAATTCTTGCCTCTTGCACATTCCTGATTTCTTCAAATCACCAATGTTGAATTTTACCTCCTGAGGCTCAAACCTTTGGAATTCTCTTCCTAAACACCCACTTCTCCTTATGGATTAGACGGTGTGAGGTATAAGGAGAGGCTAGAAAAACTCAGGTTGTTTTCTCTGGAGCAGCAGAGGCTGAGGGGAGGCTTGATAGAAGTCTATAAAATTACGAGATGCATAGATAGGGCTGATGGTCGGAACATTTTCCCCCAGAGCTGAAATGTCTAAAACTAGGGGGCATGCATTTAAGGTTAGAGGGGGAACGTTCAAAAGAGATGTGAAGGGCAATTTTTTAATACAGAGAGTGGTAGTAGTCTGGAACACACTGCCAAGGGCAATGGTGGAGGTAGATATGAGAAGGGCATTTAAGGGTCTTTTAGATAAGCATGTGAATATGCAAGGAATGGAGGGATATGGACCAAGGGCAGGCAGAAGCGATTAGTTTCATTTGGCCTCATGTTCAGCAAAACATCGTGGGCCAAAGGGCCCATTCCTGTGCTGTACAGTTCTATAACATTTATTTTCCATCCCACACTGCCCTGGAGAAGGTGACAGTGAGCTGCCTTCTTAAATCACTGCATATATTGGGGTTTAGGGACTCACATAAGACAGTGAAAGGATCTGTCTCTCCACTTCTTTAACACCCTCCATTAAAACTTACCTCTGATCATTATATGGTTCAGCGTCAAAATGTCTGATTACTGCAGTGTGAAGCAACATAGTGAAGCATGTTTTATCATATGAGGCAATATCTATATTGTAACATTGACCAGACGTAACATTTCATTAATCTCATACTGCTAGCCACAGAGATGTTCTTATTTCGAAGGAGGTCTGACATCTTTGTAAAAGTCTGTTTGGAAATATAATGCATTCCCTGATAACTTTTCCCATCAGTTGCTATTGCTGCTGCTTTCCTGCTGGGTGATTTGCTGTCCTGGTATGCTGGGGCTTGTCTGGCTTGAACCAACATGACATTCCCACTGTTGTTTGTCTGAAACTATTCTGTACTGACTGTCTGTCATCTAACTACGGCTCTTTCTGCTGTCATCCACTTTGCCTTCTCAAATAGCTCCCTACAGCCTTTCAGCTCTGATCAAATGGCAGAAATATTGACAATTTCTGCTCTGGATGTCGCTGTCTGGAGGTCTTTTGACTTTTGCAATTTCAAATGGTTTCTTTGCTCGAAGGAAATCCTGCAGAGATGCCCTGGAGCAGAGATGACTGAACTCCAACAACCACAACCATTTTCCTATGTGTCAGATATGACTCCAATCAGTGGAGAATTTGACCTCAATACCCATTGATTCCAGTTTTGTTCGCCCTCTTTGATGGCACAATTGGTCTCATGAGATCTTGATGTCTAGGAGTCATACCTGGCACATAGGAAAATGGTTGTGGTTGTTGGAGGTCAGTCATTTCTGCTCTAGGACAGCTCTGCAGGAGTCCCTCAGGGTAGTGTCCTGGGCTGAACCATCTTCAGCTGCTTCATCAATGACCCTCCCTCCATCATAAGGTCAGAAGTGGGGATGTTCGCAGATGATTGCATAATGTTCAGCACCATTTGCAACTCTTTAGATACATGTTCAAATGTTCAAATGCAACAAGATCTAGATAATATCCATGCTTGGGCTCACATTTGGCAAATAATATTCATGCTGCACTGTCACCATAAATCCACACTGATACTTAGGTTAAATTAAATCTCAAGCATGATGTCAACTGACTCCCCATTCTATCTGTGACTTTCATAATTTTGTAAATTTCTATCAGTTCGCTCCCATCATTCTCCGACATTCATGTGAAAACAAACCAAGTTTGTCCAATCTCTTCTCATAGCTAATACAATTCAAACCAGGCAACATCCTGATAAACCATTTCTGTACCTTCTCCAAAGTCTCAACATCTTTCTGATACTGTGGCAAATAGAACTGTACAGAACATTCCAAATGTGGTCTGACTAAAGTTCTATACAGCAGCAAGATGTAAGCTTTTTATCCGAAATTTCAATTTTATTAATTTAATCTAAGTTCCACTGTGGAATTATGATGATAGTGGTTCAAGAAGACAGCTCCTCCCCACCTTGTCCAGGACATTTAGGGATGGACAATAAATGCTACCCTAAACAGTAAAGCCCACATCTATGAACAAAGTAATCTCTGGATTGTTAGTTCAATAACATAACCATTAGCTCTACCTTGACATTACTACTTCTAAAATCACCTTCAGCCTTGGTTAATCAAGGCTGCCAATGATAAAAATCTGAATATTTTATCCACTTCCTTACATCACTGTTCTTTAATTGTCACTATTGTACACAACTCTGTACATTTCACTCTTCCCAGTTAGCACTGGAAATTGTGAATCATTATATAACATAATTTAGACTATAATGAATAGGAAAGGTTTGGAGGGATATGGGCCAGGACCAGGCAGGTATGTTAATTATCAGGCTAATAACAGGAGAAAACCAGTCAGCCCCATAAACGTAGTATTCTTCAGTGAGATCATGACTGATCTGTATCGAGCTGCCTTTCTTCCCTCTACTTTAATATCCTTGAGTATCAAATATCTATCATTCCTAATTTTGTAACTTTCAATTGACACCCAGCCTCAATATAGAGCCATAGTCATAGATGTCTACAGCATGGAAACAGGCCCTTCAGCCCAACTTACCTGTGATGCTCAGTTTTCACAATTAATCTAGTCCCATTTGTCTGTGTTTGGTCAATATCCTTACATATCTATCCCATCCATGTACCTGTCGAAAATGTTTCTTAAATGAAGAAATTGTATACGCTTCCAGCACTACTTCTGGCAACCCATTCCAGACAGTCACCACCCTCTGTCTGAAAGGATTGCCTCTGTGGACCCTTTTGCATCTTTCCCTTCGCACCTTAAACCTATGCCGTCTAGTTTTAGTCTCCCATACCATGGGGAAAAGCTGTTGGCTTTTTCATGATTTTATAGACCTAAGTAAGGTCATCCTTCAGTCTCCTACTTTTATCGCAGGAGAGAGAGTTCCAGATTTTGACTGCATTTGTGAGATGTCTTGTCATCACCTCTGAACACCCTAATTCTAAATTCTACTGGCATTTGTTTGGGAGTCCCCTCTGCTCCAAAAATAGTCTCCCTTAAATCTATTAACTTCCTCAATCACCTTAAACACTTCAATTAAAACACTTCTTAATCTGCTATGACAAGAACTCAAGCCTAGTTTATGGTATCCCCACCTACACTCACCTTTACTGGCTCCATCCCCGCCTCTTTGACTTGTCTGTCTCCTCTCCGCCTATCCTCTCCTCTATCCATCTTCTATCCGCCTCCCCCTCTCTCCCTATTTATTTCAGAACCCTCCTCCCCTCTCCCATTTCTGATGAAGGGTCTAGGCCCGAAATGTCAAGCTTTCCTGCTCCTCTGATGCTGTTTGGCCTGCTATGTTCATCCAGCTCCACACCTTGTTATCCTAGCTTATGCAAGCTGTCTTTATAAATTAACCCTTTAAATCCCGGTATCACGAATCACAGAAGACTAGTGTGCATGAACAGCAGGTATTAAAGAATGTAGATGGAATGTTGACATTTATTGCTAAAGGAATAGAATACAAAAGGAGGGAAATGTTCCTGCAACTGTACAAGGTATTAGAGAGACTGCATCTGGACTATTATATAAAATTTTGGCCCTCTTACTTGAGGAGGGATGTTATTGTATTGGAGACAATTCAGAGGAGGTTCAATAGATTAATTCCAGAGATGAGGGGTATTATGAAGGGAGATTGAGCAGATTATGCCTATACTTTCTGGAGTTTAGAAGAATGAGAGGGGATCTAGTTGAAATAGATAAGATGCTAAAAGCATTGACAAAGTAGACGTAGAAAGGATACTTTCTCATGTGGGGTATAGTGATTGGAACCAGGTTGACCTTGTTAACTATGACATTCTTGATTGGGGTTGTTAACCTGGGCCAATTAGGAAACCCTTGGCTGACCAATATAACCAGGAGATTAGAATCTCCTCAGTTGAGGACTGACTCTGAGTTGGCTAGTTATAGTCAGTGTACTGTGACCTGGGGGGGAGAGGAAAAAAAAAAGAGCGAGAGCGAGAGCGAGAGCGAGAGCGAGAGCCCCCAATGGGACCGAACTTCTGTGAAGTTCTTTCTTGGGCCAATCTAGAAGTGTCAAAATATTGAAGGCTATGGGCCTAGTGAGGGAAAGTGGGCCAGTGTAGGTCATAGTATATTTGTGGCAGCACAGGTTCAATGAGCTGAAGGCCATTTTCTAAACTGCTTGATTCTATGATTGTATGATTCTGCAATCCTCTGGTTCTGAGATTCTAGAATGCAAGATCATAGTTTTAGGGTGGGCAGTAATGGATTTAAAACAAATGAGGAGAAATTGCTTGTCTCGAAGGGTTGTGAATCTGTGGAGTTCACTACCTCAGAGTATGATAGATGTTGGGATATTAAATATATTTAAGGAGGAGATAAACAAATTTTTATTTAGCAATGAGTTGAACAGTTATGAATGGTGGGCAGGAAAGTGGACGTGAAGCCAAGATGAGATCAGCCATGGTTGTCTCAAATGGTGGAGCAGGCTCATGGGTATGAATCGCCTGCTCCTGCTCCTGCTCCTGCTCCTAGTTCTTGTATTCATCCAGCAATTCTGTGTTGCACATCCCCCACAGCTAGTCTATCCTTCCTGAGGTGCAGAACTGAATGCAATAAAACACTTTAAATATGTTTGCTACATTACAGTAAATCACTGACATTGCTGCATTCTGCTCAATGGCATTTGGTTAACAAGCCAATAAAATCTTCAATGATGAAAAAAAAGTGTTTTACTTGGATACTCACAAGCTGAAAACTTTTCCTAGGTATCCACAACCATTACCTTTCACAACGTATTTAATGACTTTCCCTATGTTTGACAATTTTTAGGACATGTCAGACATCACTGAAATTTAAACAGTTAGAAATCTTTAAATATTCAGAGTTCTCTTTCTTAGGCAGGATTTCAGAACAATGACCAATAAACTCCCTTACTCTTCTCTTTAGTTTTGTGTTTGACATATCGTTAACCCAAAGATTGATCAACACCAGAGATTGGAAATTCCAGGTGGAAAATTATTCATTCTTGGCACATGGCAAGGTTGATGTTAATTGCCCATGATGACCTAAGTGGCTTGTGAGTTAGTATCAAGCCTCTCATCATCCTGACTTGGCAATATGTCACAGTCATTTCATTATCACTGGGTCAAAATCCTTGAACTTGCTCCATAACAGAATTGTGGGTGTAATTAACACTCCTTAGGCTGCAACGGTGAAACAAGACAGCTCTCAACCACCTTCTAAAGTGCAGTTAGTGATGGGCAATAAATGCTGGCTCAGCCAATGATGCCCACATCCCATGAACAAATAACAAAAAAGCTTCAGGTGTCAGTTAGAGACCAATTATAGAGTCACAGAGTTGTACAGCATGGAAACAGATGCTTTGGTCCAACTTGTCCATGCCAATCAGATTTCCTAAATTAATCTAGTCCCATTTGCCAGTATTTGGCCCATATCCTTCTAACCCCTTCTTATTCATGTACCCATCCAGATGCGCAATTGTACCAACCTCCACCACTTCCTCTGGCAGCTCGTTCCATACATGCACCACTCTCTGTGTTTAAAAGTTGCCCCTTAGGTCTCTTTTAAATCATTCCCCTCTCACCTTAACTGTTGGTGTGGGATTGTAATCACAGGTTTCCTTCCCTAACAGACATTAATGAACTGATTAATTCAGTGATGCCAGATTTAGTTCCCAGTTTTAAAGAAATTATAATTAAAACTCTCAAATTCTGTTCTTGTCCATGATGGAAAGGCACTGTCAGAGCTGTTGCTGTATTAACATTGGGAAGATTAGAACGTTACCCTCCTCTGACTGAAAAGAGCAGTGTATTTTCCCTTATTCTTTAATGGGATGTGGTGGCACTGACGAGGCCAATATTTGTTGCCCATCCTTACTTGTCCTTGAACTGAGTAACTTTCTCAGACATTTCCAAAGGCCAGTTAAGTGTCTGACAGAATGTTGTGGGTCTGCAGTCAGATATGTAGGCCAGACCAAGTAAAGATGGCAGGATTTCCATTCCTAAAGTGAACTGGATGGGTTTATATCATATTTAATGATAGTTGTCCTGGTCACCATTACTGGGATCATCTTTCAATTCAAAATTTTATTAATTAAATCTAAATTCCCATTAGCTGCCATTTTGGGAATTGAATACATGTCCTTACAGCATGAACTTGGAACTCTGAATTAGTAGTCCAGTGATATTACCACTACGTCACCATTTCCCCTCAACCTGTATTTATGTCGTGCCTTTCGTGCATGACTGCCAGGTGTCCCAAAGCACTATAGAGCTGATAAAGTTGACTTATTCCTGTACTGCAGGAGCTGTGACAGCCGATTTACGCCAGCCCCACAAAACAACAAGTAAGACAGTCAGTTTTTGAATGATGTCGATTGAGGGCTACATCTTGGGCAAGACATTACAGGACCAACCCTGTTCTTCATTGAAGTAGATATTATTAAACTGGAGAGGGTTCAGAAGAGATTTACCAGGATTTTGTTGGATATGGAAAGTTTGAGTCATAAAGGAAGGCTGGTTGGGTTGGAACTTTTGTTCACTGGAGCGCAGGAGGTTGAGAGGCGACCTGATAGAAATTTATTAAAATTATGAGGGGTACGAACAGGGTTAATGGTAGATGTCTTTTCCCTAGGAAAGAGGATTTCAAGACTAGGGACACATTTTTAAGCTGAGAGGAGACGGATTTTTAAAAAAAAACAGAAGGGGCAACATTTTTTACACCGAGTGTCATTCATGTGAGAAATGAACTTCCTGAGGAAGTAATGGATGTGGGTACAATTATGTTTAAAAGTCATTTGGATAAGTACATGAATAGGAAAGGTTTGGAGGGATATGGGTCAGGAGCAGGCAGGTGGGATTAGTTTAGTTTGGGATTACGTTCCGTATGGACTGGTTGGACCAAAGAGTCTGTTTCCCTGCTGTATGACTCTAAGACTATAACTATGACTAATGGCATGGGGTATTTTACACCTACCTAAAAAGGCAGACATGACACTTGTTTAATAGCTCAGGCAAAAGCCAGCACCAGCAAGAGCACGGCACTCTCCAGTACTGGTATACAGGTCTCCACAATGCACTTAAATGTCTGGAATGTGACTTGAATTCTCAACCTTCTGACTCAGGAACAAGAGCACTGTGGCTGACACAAACTCCCTGAAGTTCCCAGAATAATACACTCGCATCCTTTTACCTTCGCCCCCTCAACTCCATCATCAATAAAACAGACAGTTCTGATCATCCAATGAGGGGTTTACTGACACTGGTATAAATAGACCACAGTCTGCCATTTTCCAGTCACAACAAGAACACTGCTTGACTTTTAAAATTTCTATTCTTGGAGGGGGTGCAGCTAAAACCGCAAGACAGCAAGACAAAATCTCTCCATGTGTCTGCACAGAGCACAGACCAATTGACGTCGCAAAGGTAGTGATGAATACCACTGTGATCTTTGTGGCTTTACCTCCTCCACTTCCTGGTGAAATCTCTAGCCAATCACATAAAACAATGAGGTAACAGCAACAGGTCCTCCCACTGAGGAGCGATACAATCAGACCCTGGGGTGTTTGGTCCTCCATCTGAGCCAGGAAACCTGGGTTCATGTATCACCTGCTATAGAGATGTGTAATAATATCTCTGATAGTAGGAACTTCCGATGCTGGAGAATCTGAGATAACAAAGTGTAGAGCTGGATGAACACAGCAGGCCAAGCAGCATCAGAGGAGCAGGAAGGCTGACGTTTCGGGCCTAGACCCTTCTTCAGAAAAAGGATTTTCCGAAGAAGGGTCAAGTCCCGCAACGTCAGCTTTCCTGCTCCTCTGATGTTGCTTGGCCTGCTGTGTTCATCCAGCCCTACACCTGGTTATCTGTAATAATATCTGTCTAATTTGAATAGAAAGTATCTATACCTAGACAACCTGCAGCACAGGTTCTGTTGTTGCCTATGGTCTCCAAGTTAGGCAACTGAAGCAATTTGGAAGGTTATTGCAACAACAGATTACATTTATGTAGTCCATTCACCATAGTAAAACATCCCACACTACTTCACAGAATGTTTTACCCCAAATAACTTAAGGACAGAGTAAAGGAAATATGACCAAAAGCTTAGTCAGAGAGGTAGGCCCAGGCAGGTGGATGGAAATAAGAATTGCTACGATCACATTAAATGATGTAACAGGCCCAAGGTGTTGACTGACCTACTCCTGCTGCACTCCTACGCACAGAAATGAAGCTCTTAACTAAATTCAAACATTCCTAATTCAGGTGGAGTTGCACAACTGAAGGACACAATTGGGTTTATTGATTTTTAAGTTCACCTGCGAAATCCACATGCTCTGGGTCTCTGTAATAGCTGTCCAATCAATCCCAGTTGGCCTATCTTTCTACATAACACACAAATACATTTCAAAAATGTGTCTAGATTTCTTGAAAATGAATGCTGAACCTGCCTCCACCAATTTTTCAGGCAGCATATTCTAGATCGCGACAGTGTGTTGCTTAAGACAAATTCTGAATGGCTTGTTTACTAATTACTTGTCCTGTGGTTATCAATCATCATGGAATGCTCTGAAAAATACTTTTGTCCATGCATCTTGACTGGAAATTAGTTTTTTTTTGAAACTTGCGTGGAATGTGGATGTTACTGACTGGGCCAGCATTAATCGTCTATCCCTAGTTGCCCTTAAGAAGGTGATGGTGAGCTGTCTTTTGAACCGTGGCAGCCCATGTGCTAATTTTCTTATTCCTTTCCCAGATCTGCCCAATACGTTTGGTGGAAGTAATTGCAATATATGGGATTCCCCCAAGTCACAAAATGTAGGCTATCCAGTAATCCTATAGGTTTGGATCTGTCACACAGCCAATGAAGTCATTTTCTGATGAAGGGTTTAGGCCCGAAACGTCAAGTTTTCCTGCTCTTATGATGCTGCTTGACCTGCTGTGTTCATCCAGCCCCATGCTTGTTATCTCGGATTCTCCAGCATCTGCAGTACCTTTTATCTCTTATCAATGAAGTCAGGTGTTGGGGTCAACACTCAAGGACTCTAGGTGTCTCCAGAGGAAAAATCGTTCGAGCATTGTGCATTGTTTCTCATTTTTTTTCCACACTCATCATTATAAAAATAGAATTTTAACTCAGTCCCTATTTTGGTGCTGGCCTGATGTCCCTTAGTTAATTAGCGGTTTTGGCTGGAATAAAGGTCTGGTAAAATTAAGTAACTGCAAAAGTATTTTGGGGTGGCATGGTGGCTCAGTGGTTAGCACTGCTACTTCACAGCACCAGGGACCTGGGTTCAATTCCACCCTTGTGTGGATTCTGTGTGGAGTTTGCACATTCTCCCTGTGTCTGCATGGGTTTCCTACAGGTGCTCCAGTTTCCTCCACAGTCCAAAGATGTGCAGGTTAGGTGGATTGGCAATGCTAAATTGCCCCTGGTGTTCAGGGATATGCAGCTTAGGTGGGTTATAAGGGGATGGATCTGGGTGGGATGCTCCAAGAGTCTGTGTGGACTTGATGGGTCAAAGGGCCTGTTTCCACACTGTAGGGATTCTATGTGAATATTTGCAACTAATCTGGCAGGAAGTGGATTTCTCAGGTGAACTGAAGAATCAAAACAATTAAAGGAGAGAGGCCTTTGTTTTTGTTTCAAAAGGTATTGCAGAGTGATAGAGCTTTACAGCATGAGAAAAGGCCCTTTGGCCCATTATGTCCTTGCCAGTCATCAAGCATCTATCTACTTTAGTCCCATTTACCAGCACTTGAAATGCCATAGCATGCAAGGCTGCAAGCCAAGTGTTTGTCTAAATCATTTTTAAATGTTCTGATGGTATCTGCCTCTGCCCCTTTCTCAGGCATTGAGTTCCAGATGCCCACCATCCTCTGGGTAAAAAAAACTTCCTAAAATCCCCTCTAAAATTCATGCCTTTTATCTTAAATCTACACCCACTAGTTATTAATCCCTCTGCCAAGGGACAAAGTTTCTTCCTATCTGCTCTATCTATGTCCTACATAATTCTATGCACCACAATCAGGTCACCCTCAGCTCTCTCTATAACAAAAACAACTTCAGCCTAAATGTACAAAGAGACCCAGGTATTCTCGTCAACAGGTCACTGAAGGTTAACATACAGATGCAACAAGCTATTATGAAGGATAATAGAATGTTAGCCTTTATTGCAAGTCCAGGAGTAGAGAAGCTTTCCTTCAATTGTATGGGAGCTTGGTTCAACCACACCTGGAGCACTATATGCACTTTTGTCACAGAGTCATAGTCATAACGGCCCTTCAGCCCATCCAGACTGCCCTGGTCAAAAACAAGCACTTAGGTATTCTAGTCCATTTTCCAGCACTTTGCCTATAGCTTTGTATGGTGCACATCTAAATATTTCTTCAACGTTATGAGGGTTTCTGCCTTGACCACCCTCCCAGGTAATGAATTCCAGATTCCCATCACACACTGGGTGAAAAAAAATTCCTTACGTTCCTCCAAACCTCCTCTCCCTTACCTTAATTATTTGACCCCTGGTCATTAAACACTCCATTAAGGGGAAATTTTCCTTTATGTCTCCATATTATGGCCCTCATAATATTATGCTTTCAGTCATTATCCCCCTTCAGTCTCTTCTGTTCCAAGGAAAATAACTCCAGTCTAACCATCAGAGATAGTAGGAGCTGCAGATGCTGGAGAATCTGAGATAACAAGGTGTAGAGCCGGATGAACACAGCAGGCCAAACAGCATCAGAGGAG
>JAHRHZ010000064.1:6443322-6464735 GCA_024137785.1 Ginglymostoma cirratum
GCTGTGTTCATCCAGCCCCATGCTTGTTACCCTATAAAAATCTGTCTATTTCCTCCTTAAATTTACTCAATATTACAACATGTTCAAGGGTAGTGCATTCCACAGATTTACAATCTTTTGAGAGAAGTAATTTCTCTTTATCTCTGTTTTAAATATGTTACCCTTTATCCTAAATCTGTGACCTCTCGTTCTAGATTGCCCCACATGAGGAAACAGCCTTTCTGCGTTTACATTGTCAATTCCATTTAGCATCTGACAAACCGCAATTAGATCTTCTCTCATTCTTCTAAACTCCAAAGAGTATAGGCCTAAACTGCTCTAGGATCTACACTTTAAACAAAAAGAGCATATTTATTGTTCATCTGGAAATTATTGATGTGTCTGACAGTTTGGCTCCATGGTAACATTCTCGTGTTAAAGAGAGTTTCTGTTCATGCCTAATTTCCACATTGAACACTTCACTGACACATGAATGTAATACTGGTGGATCATTGGAGGTGGGTCATTGTATGGAGACTATATTTTTGCATGTTCTGAGTATGTGAAAGGTGCGACAGAAATGTAAGTACTTTCAAATGAATGTTTTTCTCCTTGTAATGGTCCTGTGATATTTCCCATGGTAACCAGATGTTTTGTTGTTTTCTAACACCCAAAGTATTATTCTGTTGGACCATTATAAACTCAAAAAAAGAAGAATTGCATTTATATAGAACCCTTACTTCAATTCTCAGACATGCCCGACAGCACTTTAAATGAGATAACAAGGTGTAGCGCTGGATGAACACATCAGGCCAAGCAGCATCAGAGGAATAGGAAGGCTGACGTTTCGGGCCTAGACCCTTCTTCAGAAATTCATCCAGCTCTACACCTTGTTATCTCAGTTTCTCCAGCATCTGCAGTTCCTACTATCTCCAACACTTTAAATGAATTGCTTTTGAGAGCATGTTATCTTTTCAATCCCATGCATAAACTATATATGATTCTTGTTCTGATCAGCCAATGGGCCGAGGAGCGGCAGGTGGAGTTTAATTTATAAATGCGAGGTGCTGCATTTTGAAAAGGCACATCAGGGCAGGGCTTACAGTCATAGAGATATACAGCATGGAAACAGACCCCTCGGTTCAACTAGTCCATACCAACCAGATATCCTGTATAAATCTAGTCCCATTTGCCAACATTTGGCCCATATCCCTCTAAAAGCTCCCTATTCCTATACCCATCCAGATGCCTTTTAAATTTTGTAATCATACCAGCCTCCACCACTTCCTCTGGCAATTCATTCCATATACACCCACTGTGTGAAAAAGTTGTCCCTGGAGATCCCTTTCAAATCTTTCCCCTCTCACCTTAAACCTATGCCCTCTAGTTTTGGACTCCCCCACCCTGGGGAAAGACCTTGTCTATCTACCCTATCCATGCGCGTCATGATTTTATAAGCCTCTATAAGGTCACCCCTCAGCCTCCAATGCTCCAGGTAATATAGCCCCAGCCTAGTCAGCCTCTCCATATAGGTCAAATCCTCCAAACCTGGCAACATCCTTCTAAATCTTTTCTGAATCCTTTCAGGTTTCACAACATCTTTCCAATAGCAGGAAGATCAGAATTGCATGCAGTATTCCAACACTGGCCTAACCAATTCCTGTACAGCCGCAACATGACCTCCCAACTCTGATACTCAATGCACTGACCAATTAAGGCAAGGATACCAGACGCCTTCTTCACTATCAACACAATGTAGAGCTAGAGGAACTCAGCAGGTCAGGCAGCATCAGAGAACCAGGAGAGTTGATGTTTTAGGTTGGAACCCTTCATCAGCCCTATCTCTGCCTTCTTCACTATCCTATCTACCTGCAACTCCACTTTCAAGAAACTATGAACATGCACCCCAAGGTCTCTTTGTTCAGCAACAGTCCCCAGGAACTTACAAAGTGATATGTAATATCAAGAACTGCTTAAAGTACTCCATGTGTCATCTAACCTTGCATTTAAAGAACACTTAACTGTGCCATGAGGGACAATATTCCTTGACCTCGGATTACCATCTATCATCTTGACTTACGCACATGTACAAATCTTAATACATTGCTGCTTCTGTTCTGAGGAGCTTTGTGATGGTTAAACAGTAACTCAGACTCCTCCAATGTTTGAATTGGATCAGAGACTAACAGAATCACAAAATCATAAAGCTTTGTCACTTCTCATTGCTTAATCACAATAGTCAGTTATCAGTTACCAATATCTGTTTTATTACAAAGCAAATAAAACTCAATATTTGTCAAGGATGTGCTGAGAGGACATTCTGAGCTTTATTGTGTCTATTTCCTGAGGGTATGTATCCTTTGGTTAATTTAATTTTGTTACATTTATTTCCCATTTCTTCCTTGTTCCTTTCTTAGCAATAACACAAACAAAGAACTGCAGATGCTGGAGATCTGAAACAAGAACAGAAATTGTTGGCGAAACTCAGCATGTCTGGCAGAGTCTGTGGTGAGAAAGCAGAGTCTGGTGACTCTTTATCATGACTTTCGCCAGCAATTTCTGCTTTTGCTGTTTTCTTAGCAATGTGCCTTTAATATCGTGAGCACAGAACCTGTTCCGAAAAAGGAGTCAATGCTGTTTGTTTCACAAACACAATGTTGCTTATTTTGGTCCCTCTTTTCCACTTCCTACTGCAACAACTGCATTTATATTTGCACTTGTGAAGCACCTTTAAGAGAATAAAACTTCATAAGGCACTTCACAGGCCAACATAAAACAAAACATGACACCAAGCAATGTAAGGAGAAATTAGATGTGATGACTAAAAGCTTGGTCAAAGAGATAGGTTTTATTATGATTAGATACTGAGTGAGACTCTTCAGAATATTACAGTTCCAGGTGGGATATCCAAATTGTCAAGCTCCATCGAGTCAGATAGCACAGAAACAGACTCTTCAGTCTAACTTATCCATGCTGATCAGCTATCCTGAACTTAACTGGCCCCATTTGCCTGCATTTGGTACTTATTCTTTTCTATTCATGTACCTGTCCAAATGTCTTTTAAATGTTGTAATTGTACTCGCCTCATGAAAAAGCTTATCTAAGAGTACAAAGAGATCTTGATCAGATGGGCCAATGGGTTGAGAATTAGCAGATGAAGTTTAGTTTAGATAAATGAGAGGTGGTTGCATTTTGGTAAGGCAAACCAGAGCAGGGTGCACACATTTAATGGTAGGCCCTTTGGGACTGTCGTTGAACAGAGGGACCAGGGGTGCAGGTTGATTGTTCCTTGAAAGCAGAGTTACATGTAGACAGAATGGTGAAGATGATGTTTGGAATTCTTGCCTTCATTGGCCAGACCATTGAGTATAGAAGTTGATGTCATTTTGAGGTTGTACAGAACATTGGTGAGGCCAACTTTGGAGTACTGTGTACAGCTCTAGTCACCCTGCTATAGGAAGAGTGTTGTTAAAACTAGAAAGGGTGCAGAACAAAACTTTACAAGGATGTTGCCAGGACTGGAGGGTTTGAGTTGTTAGGAGAAAGTGGAAAGGCTGAGACTTTTTTCCCCCTGGAGGGTCTGAGGGGTGACCTTATTGATGTTTAAAAAATTATGAGGGACATAAATAAGGTGAATAGACAAGATCTTTTTCCAGGGGGAGGGGAGTGCAAAGGAGGGATGAACTGGCTTCTCTTCTTAAATCATTTCTATTTATTGATTTGTGGGATGTGGGCACCACTGGCTTTTATTGCCTCTAGCCAGTTGCTTGAGAAGGTGGTGGGGAGCTGTCTTCTTGAACTGTTGCAGTCCACCTGCTGTGGGTTGATCCACAATGACCTTAGGGAGGGAATTCCAGGATTTTGACCCAGCAACAGTGAAGGAGCAATGATATATTTCTAAGTCAGGATGGTGAGTGGCTTGGAGGGGAATTTGAAGGTGGTGGTGGTGTTCCTTTGTATCTGCTGCCCTTGTCCTTCTAGATTGAAGTGGTCATGCGTTTGGAAGGTGCTGCCTGAGGATCTTTGGTAATTTTCTGTAGTGCAACTGGTAGAGAGTTCACACTGTTGCATCAGTGGTGGGGGGAGTGGATCCTTGTGGATGCAATGCCAATCAAGCAGGCTACTTTGTCCTCGATGGTGTCAAGCTTCCTGAGTGTTATTGGAACTGCATTCATCCAGGCAAGTGGGGAGTATTCCATCATATTCCTGAATTATGACTTGTAGATGGTGGATAGTCTTTGTGGGAGTCAGGAGGTAAGTATCTCACCTCAGTATTCTTAGCCCTTGACCTGCTCTTGTAGCTAATGTGTCTCTGTGATGAGTCCAGTTGAGTTTCTGGCCAATGGTAACTCCCAGGATGTTGATATTGGAAGATTCAGTGATGATAACACCATTGAATATCAAGGGGCAGCTGTTCGGTAGGCTCTTATTGATGATGGTCATATTCTGGTATTTCTGTGGTGTGAATGTTACTTGCCACTTGTCAGTCCAAGCCTGGATATTGTCCAGATCTTGCTTCCTTTGAACATGAACTGCTTCAGTGTCTGAAGACACGTGAATGGTGTTGAATATTTTGCAATCATCAGTGAACATCCCCACTTCTGACCTTATGGAGGAAAGGTCATTGATGAAGCAGCTGAAGAGGGTTGGGCCTAGGACATTACCCTGAGGAACTCCTGCAGAGATGCCTGGAGCTGGCTCAGCCAATTCAATTCAATTCACTCCATGTGATTATCAAGAAATGGTTGGAGATATTTGAACAGTGCAAAGACTATGGGCCCTGACAACATTCCAGCAAAAGTACTGAAGACATGTGCTCCAACACTTGCCACTCCCTTAGCCAAGCTGTTTCATCACAGTTACAACGCCGGCATCCACCAAACAATGTGGAAAATTGCCCAGGTATATTGACTGGAGCTGGAGATGACTGACCTCCAACAACCACAATCATCCTCCTATGCACCAGGTATAACCAAAAGGAGAGTTTACCCCTTGATACTAATTGATTCCAGTTTCGCCAGGTTCCCTTGATGCAATGCTCAGTCAAATGCAGCCTTGCTGTCAACAGCGGTCACTCTCACCTCACCCCTGGAATTCAGCTCTTTTGTCCATATTTGGACCAAGGCTGTAATGAGTTCGGAGTGTGTGGCCCTGGCGGAACCCAAACTGGCTGTCACTGAGAGCTTATTACCAAGCAGGTGATGTTTGGTAGCACAGTTTATGACAGCTTCCACCACTTTACAAATGATCAAAAGTAGACTAATGGGCGATAGTTGGCTGAGTTGGATTTGTGTTGCTTGTATGTACAAGATATACCTGGGCAATTTTCCACATTGTTTGGTGGATGCCGGCGTTGTAACTGTGATGAAACAGTTTGGCTAAGGGAGTGGCAAGTGTTGGAGCACATGTCTTCAGTACTTTTGCTGGAATGTTGTCAGGGCCCATAGTCTTTGCACTGTTCAAATATCTCCAACCATTTCTTGATAATCACATGGAGTGAATTGAATTGAATTGGCTGAAGACTGATATCTAGGGATATCAGTCACAGCCTCCTCCAGTGATATCTGGGGATATCAGTCATTCCAGGGACCACTGGAGGAGGCTGAAATGGATCATCCACTCAGCACTTCTTGCTGAAAATTGCCGTGAATGCTTCAGCCTTATTTTTTGCACTGTTCTGTTGGACTCTTCAATCATTGCAGATGGGGATATTCGTGGAGCCTCCTTCTCCAGTGAGTAGTTTAATTGTCCAGCCTCATTCATGATTGGATGTGGCAGGATCTCAGGCCTCAGAACTGATCCATTGGTTGCTCAGCTCTGTCTAGCACTCGCTGCTCATGCTGTTTGGCATGCAAGTAGTCCTGTTTGGTAGCTTCAGCAGGTTGATACCTCATTTTTAGGTATGCCTGGTGCTGCTCCTGCCACGCCGTCCTGCACTCTCCATTGAACCAGGGTTGATCCCCTGGTTTCTTGGTAATAGTAAGTGGGGGATATGCTAGACCATGAGGTTACAGATTACGCTGGAGTACAGTTCTGTTGCTGTATGCCCAGTCTTGAGTTGCTAGATCTATTCAAAGTCTTTCCCATTTAGCTCGCTGATTGTACTGCACAAGATGATGGAGGTCATTCTCAGTGTGAAGGCAGGACTCCGTCTCCACAAGGACAGTGTGGTGGTCACTGTTACTGATACTGTCATGGATAGATGCACCTACAATCAAGTATGCTTTACCCTTTTGTTGTTTCCCTCACCACCTGCCACAGACCAATCCTGGCAGCTACAGTATGTGCTTTAGGGCCGGCCAGCTTGCTCAGTAGCGCTGTTGCTGAGCCACACTTGGTGGTGGGCATTGAAATCCAAGTCTATCCAATTTCTCTTCCTAATTAATACTCTCCAGCGCAAGCAACATGCTGGTAAATCTCCTCTGCACCCTCTCCAGTGCAATCACATCCCACCTCTAATGTGGATTCCAGAAATGCACAAACTACTCTGTGGCCTAACTAACATTTTATTGGCTCAGTGGTTAGCACTGCTGCCTCACAGCACCAGGGACCCGGGTTTGATTCCACCTTTGGGCAACTGTTTGTGTGGAGTTTGCACATTCTCCCCGTGTCCGTGTGGGTTTCCTCCGGGTGCTCCTGTTTCCTCCCATAGTCCAAAGATGTGCAGGCTAGGTGGATTGGCCATGTTAAATTGCCCGTAGTGTTCAGGGATGTATAGCTTAGTTGGGTTAGAGGGGATGGGTCTAGGTGGGGTGCTCCAAGGGTCTGTGTGGACTTGTTGGGTCAAAGGGCCTTTTTCCACACTTTAGATTCATAGAATCCCTACACTTTCCCTGGGGTAATGAAGTCATTAACTTCATATTGCTTCTTAACCACTTTAGTTACCTGCCCTGCTACCTTAAGGGACTGGTGGACATGCACACTAAGGTCCCTCTGGTCCTTGGTGCTTCCCAATGTCCTACTATTCAACATGTATTCCTTTGCCTTGTTTGCTCTGCTCAAATGTTTCACCTCACACTTATCCGGATTGAAATCCACTTGCCACTGATCAGCTCACTAGCCTGATACATTTTGCAGCTATCGTGATCTATATAAAGGAAAATAATTTCAGAGTTAAGGGAAAGAATTGGCATCATGGGTGTGTTGGGTTGCAGGGCCTCATTCCGCACCGTATGATTCTAAACGGGTTAAATAACAGATGCTCCATAGTGTAATTCGAGGCTTAAAAAAAAATCCACCGTTGCATCAGACAACTGCCTCTGAGCTCACATCTGTGACTAACAAATCATGTTTACTCTGCAGCAACCACTTACAGTAAAAGGCACAAGTGGGCGAGAACCAGAGCCCAAGGCACATTTCTTTACGCCGCGCCCTAAGTGCTTCATTACTTTGTAAAATGTATTCAAATACTGGTATTGAGTGGGATTGTCTCCAAGTTCTTTTATACAACCCGTGTTTTTCTCAGAACGTTTTGTTTTTGCTGCATGCCTTTTGGAACACGAGGGTCTGGAGGTTGGATGTTCATTTCTCAGAGTTTAAATATAACTTTGAAGGGACAAGAGGTATTTTCTCTGAGAAATTCATAGTCTTACGCAGAGGCCTGTGCTGATCTCTGTCTCCTCTTAATAACAGAGGTGTACTTCTGTGTTCCTGAACTGCAATCTGCAAACCATTCACCTTAAAAATTAAGCAGCAGTCCTCAGCCTAGCTCTCCTTTTTTTTAAAGTGAGCTGAGTTTACAATGCAAGGCAGCATTCTCCCCTATCTGACCTGGGAGGTGGACTCGGTCATTCCAATGTAGTCCTGGGACGTCCTAAAGAAGGCACCGACTTTGTCTTCCAGTTCTGTCTGGTTTGAGGCACTTTTCATCCAGGCCCCTCATCCCCATCAGGATGAAAAAACTGGCTGCCTATTCACTTGGATGACCTCACAGCCTCCTGTGAAATTGCCAAGTCTTCATTTGTATTTCACAACAACTTCTTTGCAAAACAAGTTTGAAAAGTCAGCTGGGAAAAGACATCAAGTTAGCAGGACTGCGCAGGTCGGTTACCATTGGAATAAATCTCCTGATCCACTGGGGAGATGTTGATTTTATTAAGCTTTTCTCTTGCTTTCGCTGTGCCAGGAAATTGACTAATTCTGGAATTTCCCTGCATGTCTGGTGTTTGTATTGAGTTGAGCAGACATAGGATCTGTCTGCCACATGAAGATTGGCCTTCTCCAGTTTGTTGACTTCATGTGGAATGAAGGCAGGGTATTTCCATCATGTTGGCAGGTGCCTGGCTCCATTAGACACTACGGTATAAAGTAAACACTCTAGTACCCTCGAGCATAGCTAACACGTGAAGCACTTACGAGACTGGGCTCTGAATACGTCAGTGCTTATTTACGGAACCTCACTGCGTTGGCACTGATGCATTTTGTGGTTCAGCAGCTCACTGATTGTGATCACACATGAACAAAGGCAGAGTGGTAACTATCAACCCCAGGATAGGCACTGTTAATCTTTACCACCCTGGCAATACCACTAGTTCCATTTTTTTTTAAGAAATGAGCCACCTACAGTTGCCCAAAAATGCCAGACTCTTACCAGATAATCTTTCTCTTCCAGTTTGGCATTTTGTTGTGGGAATTCCATCGGGGTTTTAGGTCAGAACCGGGTGAAGTATGCTCTCGCTGACCAGAGTTTCCCTGGAAGTGGAACCAAAGAGCCCACAGAAGGGAAGTTGGCCAGCCATTTTCACCATTCCTAAAGAAGCAGGAGTTGCCAACTGAAATCATCTGGGCCACACTTTCCATTGGGCCCTCCACACCACTCACCAGGCACTGCAGAGAAGATCCACTCGGCTGTTTCCTGGGATGAAGGAGTTTGTTTTATGAGGAAAGATTGAGCAGGTTGGCCCCTGCACTCATTGGGATTTTGAAGAATGTAAGGTGATCTTCTTAAAACATGTAAACTTCTGAGGGGTTTTGATAGGGTAGATCTGAGAGAATATTTTCCCTTGTGGAACCATTCTAGGACCAGGGAACACAGTTTCAAAAGAAAGGATGTCCCATTTAACACTATTTCTGAAGAGGAATTACTTCTCCCAGAGAGTCATTGATGTTTGAGATTTTCTGCACCAGTGAGCAGTGGACGCTGGGTTCCTCAAATATGCAAGACTGCGTTGGACAGATAGACAAGGGGGTGGTAGGTTATGTGGGAAAGGCAAGAAAATGGAGTTAAGACCACTATAACATCAAGCAGAATGGTGGTGCAGATTTGAATGGGTCAAATGGCATCTCCCTGCTCCTATAGCTCATGTTCCTGTCCTAATAATCACTACTCCATGACCTGACTTACTGGGTATGATACCGTGAGAGAGATTCTGAATTGTCTGAGGCTTCAGAATAGTGATGCAACAAGCAATCTCCACCAGGGCTCTTAAAGCAAGCGTGTATGGATGAATACAGAAGCAAACACACAGTAATTATCTTTATAATTCTCCTGCCTTGCTTCTAGGTATTGAATTGAGTAAAACTAACATAGGGACAATCAGGGAGTGCATGCAAAGAAAATTTCCATCAATCAGCACTATTTAAAAAGTAAACAAACACACCCTAATTCCAAATTAATAAGCAGTGTCTGGATATTTGCTTATGCATCTTATCAAAGACCGGATAAGGAAAGAAAAGGCTCACTTTTCTACTACTTTAGTCACAAAGCCTCACAGTTGACTCAGAACACTTTACAGCTGACAAAGTGGTTTGTGAAGTATAGTTGTCCTTGGAAAGTGGAGGTCATTTTGTACAGAGCAGGATCCCGTAAACACCATTATGGTAAAAACCAGAATATTTTTGTGACGAATGTTGACAATGGAGAAAGCTCCCCTGCTTTACTTCAACAAGATCCAAACAGATTGATCTAACACAACAAACATGGTTGAATATCTTGGTCTGCAAAACAGCGCCATTGTCAGTGCAGCACTGCCTTAGCATTGCACTGACCGATCATTGTAGATTACCTGCTCAAGAGTCTAGCGGAACTTAAACCCACAACTTTCCAATCAGTGCTGAGTCACCTTTGTATTAAAGGGTAGATAAATCTCCGGGACGGATCAAGTGTATCCCAGGACACTGTAGGAAGCCAGGGGAGAAATTGTGGTGCCCCTAGTGGAGAAATTTGTATCATCAATAGCCACAGGTGAGGTGCTGGAAGACAGGAGGATGGCTAATGCTATGTTATTATTTAAGAAAGGCTGTAAGGAGAACTACAGACCAGTGAGCCTGACATTAGTTGTGGGTAAGTTGTTAGAAGGGATTCTGAGAGACAGAATCTACACACAAGGACTGATTAGGGATAGTCAGTGTAGTGATTGTAACAAGGTTAGCCAGAAGGTGGACCTCATAGAATAGGAGTAGATTGTTGCTGTTAATCTGGTCCAATCAGGGAACCGTTACTAACAGATATAAACAGGACTGTCAAAGGCTTTGCCCACTCAAGAGTTAACTCTGAGGAAGTTGGACCAGTGTCAGGGACGCTCCATGTGTAAATAAAGGGTGACTTGTTGATGGGATACCAGCCTCTGTGAAGTTATTTCAGTCAGCATAGCTTTGTGTGTGAAAAATCATGTACGGACTATTCCTAATCAGCCCTTGCCTCTCCAAATGTGTGTAGATTTGGTTGCAATTTCTTCCCTAGCTTCCTACAGTGTCCTGGGATACACTTGATCGTGTCCTGGAGATTTATCTACCTCTTATTACAAGAGGTAACTCGGCACTGATTGGAAGGTCGTGGGTTTTAGGTTCCACCAGAGTTTTGAGCATGTAAAATACAATGAATTTTCACCTAGCCCTGCTAGTCCATCCTTTGATGTTTCAAAAAAAACAAAGTATTGTGAAATCTGAGATCTGAAATATAAACAAAGTGCTGGAAAAACCTCAGAAGGTCTGGCAACATCTGTGGAGAGAGAAGGAAATTAACATTTCTAGTCTAATATGACTCTTCTGAAGAAGAATACTGTTGAACTTCAAAACACTGTTTCTTGCCCTGAAGTTGTCTGGTGTTGCAGAACAGAGGGACCGAGGGGTGCAGGTATATAATTCTTTGAAGTTTGTGTCACAATATAGACAGGGAGGTTAAAAAGATGTTTGGCACGGTCACCTTCATTGCTCAGTTCTTTGAGTGTAGGAGTTAGGACGTTATGTTGAGGTTGTACAGGACATTGGTGAGGCCTTTTCTTGAATATTGTGCCCAGTTCTGGTCACCCGGTTATAGGAAGGATATTATCAAGCTGGAGAAGGTTCAGAAGAGATTTACCAGGATTTTGCCGGGTATGGTAGGTTTGAGTTATAAAGAAGGGCTGGGTAGGCTGGGACTTTTTTCACATGGGTAGTAGGAGGCTGAGGGGTTGTTAACAAAAAAAAACTCTCTAAACCATGGGTGTTTACCTTAATCTTGAAACAAAAACTTTCCTAATCTAAGCAGAGCTTGATAATCTTATTCAGTTGTAAAAACCCTACCAATGTACACAATAACCCATTAATCCTAAAACTAGGCCTCAAGAACTGTCTTAAGAGAAATCACCATGGCTGCAGGAATACTTACAAGTTAATACAAACTTCAGATACACAGTAAAACACATCTCTTACCTGAAAATAGCTATCAAGAGAACCAACATGTAACCTTGAGGTATTTGGCCCTGCTATATTCTGTCCTCACCTAATATTGTCAATCGTGGATCAGTCAGATAACCTATTGCTTTTAAGTTGTAATTGAGGCTAAGATCCAATTTTGAAGCCTGGAATACAAAACAAGATACAGGTTGTACCACTATTGAAAACCTGCCTGTCTTTCAGAATGAAATAATAAACCAAAGCTTCTCAAGTTGGTGCATAAAATTCCACAGCATTATTTGAAAGGGAGCAGGGCAAATGTTCCTCATCAAATTTATCCATCAATGAACATCACTGAAACAATTTATCTGGTTATTATCAACATACACAGCAGGATCCTACAAAAAAACAGTAAGATAATGCCCAGATGATCTGTTTTTAGTGAATTGGTTGATGGATAAATATTTAAAGGACACTGGGGAGAACACTTCTACTTTCTTAAAAATTGTGTCGCGGGATTTTATTTTTAGTTGCAATTAAAGGGGATGACAGAGTCTCATTTTAATGATTCATTCCAAAATGAAAGAACTGAGTAAATCATTTTGAATCAGCAATTGTTCTCATCACACCTGAGTGACAAGGAAGAATTTGTAAAGGCCAGAACATTTTGTTATACTGATGACCTGATTAATTTGAGTAAATAGATCCATTTGACAGTCATCCAAAAGGACTTCAGCTGGCAAGTGTGTAGCAAGATTTGTAGCTCCCCCAGTGGCCTTATGTCATACTGCATTGCGGATTGTCTGGAAACCAGCAAGTCCTAAATCCAGTAGCCTAAATTCATGTTGTTAGCTGTGCCCTGCCTTGATGTGCAGGAGTGGTTGGATGTGTAACTTGCCAAATTTCATCTGAATTACCGTTGCTGTGAGATATTGCAGGGTGTTCAGCAACTCAGTAAGAACCTAGACCTTTAGTGGCAATAGGTAGAGAGGAGGTGATGAGGTGGGGAAGTGATGGAGAATGCAGGAGAAGCTCCACTGGGACAGAAATTGAAAGCTACTTAAACACTGATTTAAGACGAAGCTTGTGCAGACAAATGGTTGATTGCAATTCCAAATCTCCCTGTAAGTCAACCCACAGATCAGCTTCACGCGGTTTGTTTAGTCTAATTCCACATCAGTCTCACAACAGGAAACCCCAGAGGGGCTAATAAGGCCACGACTGATGACACAGTCTCCTCCGTGCTCCCTGACCTTCTTTTGGTTCACACCTGTCACACTAGCATCATGAGGCTATCATAACACTGTGTTGTCGGGATACGATGAGCCCCTGAATTTACACATACTCTTTAATGCACTTTGAACATTGTTGACATCAGCTGCTGTACAGTTAAATTTGTACTGGGAATGATTACTTGAGGATCAAGTAACTTGTGTAATGTTCTCAACCACAGCTAGCTCCTGAATTAAAAGGCCTCTCAAACTTCTTTGGCTTTTCTCGCTTCTGAGGTAGTCCAGGGTGGCTTGCCTTCACTCTGGCTCAATGGGTTCTAAGGTAGTTAAGAAGTCCAATGCGTGATCTGTAATTCTGCCACCACAGCCAGCCTCAACAGGGAATGTGGCTGTCACACTGAGAGGAGAAGACAAGTGGGCTGTTTCTAACGGTCTGAAACTATGTTCCAGGTAAGACAAACAGCACTGCATAAATGAACCAGATCATTTTCTTTTAATGAAGTTGGTCAGGGGATAAACATTGAGCAGGACACCAAGTAGATTCCTCTGTTGAAATAATAACAAAGGTTCCTCTACATTACCTGGGAGAGCAAGCAGGGCCTTAGTTTAAATTATCACCGGAACAATTCCAACAGTGTGGCATTCCTGCTGGACTGCTTCGGGGGCATCAGCCTAGGTTTTGGGATCAAATCTTTAAAGTGGAACTTGAACCCATGGTCTTTCTCACTTTCAAAGGTTATGCCTACTGAGCCACAGGATTACAGGCACAGTGCTGTGCACAATAAACTTCAAACATTAAAAACCGAAAGAACAGTGGATGGTAGAAATCATAAACAGAAACAGAAATTGCTGGAAAAGCTCAGCAGGTCTGGCAGCATCTGTGGAGAGAAATCAGAATTAAAGTTTCAGGTTGAGTGACCCTTGAGTTCTGAGGAAGGGTCACTTGACCTGAAATGTTGATTCTGATTTCTCTCCACAGATGCTACAAGTCCTGTTGAACTGTCAAACATTCCTTGGTTCATAGCTGTCATGGAATAAATCTCAACCATCAGGAACAGAAACAAAGCTATTGTTGCACAAAGCCTGAGGTGTTAACTTTTCTGGAAATGAAATACACCATTCTGAAAAATATAGAGATGAAGTTGTAGCTTACGGCTAATTAATTGTAGTTACAGTTTAGGAAGGGCAGTGGTGTTGTGATGTCATTGGCTTAGCAATCCAGAGGTTCAGGTTAAAGCTCAGAGAAACCATTCAGAGAAGGTTTACCAGACTAATACCTGAATTATGTGCTTTGTTTCATGCAAAAAGGTTGGGTAGGTTTGGCTTGAATTCATGGAGTTTGGAAGAATTGGATGCAGCTTAATTGAAACATGCAGGATGGAATCTTCCTAATCTCTGAAATGATGTGAGCCAAGGTGGGAAATTTGGGAAATCAACGAATGTCCAACTAAGTGCTTCTCGACGTGAAACCCAAAAGGAAAAGGAGAGGATGTTTCTTCTTCTGTGGGAATCCAGACCTAGGGAGTCACTGTTGCCCCTTTAAAACAGCGATTAGGTGAAATGTTTTTCTCACCAAAGATTATGTGTTTGGAATCCTCTTCATGAAAAAGTAGTAAAAGCAGAGTGTTTCAATATTTTTAAGGCACAGATGGTTAGCTTCTTGTTAAGCAAAAGGGTGAAAAGTTATTTGGATAAGCAGGAACATTGATTTGTTGATCACAATCACAAGCCAAGATCTTATTAGATGGTAGATCAGGCACAAGGGCTGAATGGCCAACTCCTGCTCCTTGTTTGTATGAGTTTAAATCCCACCACAGTGGCTGGTGGAAGTTCAACTGGTTTACTAAAAGTGGGATTTAAAGTCTTAAAGTATTAGTAATGATGACTATGATAACTGTCTCTGATTGTCATAAAATTCTAACTGCTTCACCAATGTCCTTTAGTGAAGAAAATCTGCCATCCTTACCTGGTCTGACCTACATGTGACTCACATGATTGAGACTTAACTGCCCTCTGAAATAGCATAGCAAGCTGCTATTTAAAGGTAGTTAGGGATGGGCAAAAAGTGCCAGCTTTACCAATGATGTCCACATTCTCAGCATGGGCGTCTCAGTGGCTAGATGGTTAGCATTGCTGCCTCACAGCGCAGTCACCCAGGTTTGATTCCACCTTTGGGTGCCTGTCTGTGTGGAGTTTGCACATTCTCCCCATGTCTGCGTGGGTTTCCTCCAGGTGCTCTGGTTTCCTCCTACAGTCCAAAGAAGAGCAGGTTAGGTGGATTGGCCATGATAAATTGCCCGTAGTGTTCAGGGGTGGTACAGGCTAGGTAGATTAGCCATGGGAAATGCAAGTTACAGGGAAAGGGTAGGGGAATGGGTCTGCGTGGGATGTTCTTCAAAGGGTCAGTGTGAGTTCGATGGACCGAATAACCTGCTTCCACACTGTGGGGAATTCTATAATCCCTATGAAAAAATTAATAGAAACTACCAGACCAGAAGCCAAAGACCTTGTCTTTTGCATTTTCATTTACTGCCATGAGCTGAGATACAAATAGTCATTTCATCGACATATCAATATCAATAACACAAAGGTTTCTCTGTCCTGTACTTTGCAGTGTAAAGTTTACAGACTGCATTTTTCTCCTCAAAGTCAATCATTAACCAGTTCTGTGTACCATTAATCTCATCCTGCAATACATTTAATGCTTCCTGTGGCATTTGCTTTATTAAAGAGTTGTTTTATCTGAGACCTTTTCGTGATGGATATGTGGAGAGAGAAACAGAGTTAAAGTTTCAGGTCCAGTAACCCTTCTTCAGAACTGATTGTACCTGCGAAAAGGTTGGTATATATGTTGAAGATGACTTGGGGGAAGGAGGAAGAGTAAATGATGGGTGGAGATGGAGCCCAGAGAGAGAAAAACAATTGGACAGACAAAGGAAAGGGTACAGTTCAGCCTGGGAGAATGAATAGCTGCTAATGGGGGCCCATTAGTGGCTGACAGTGGGTTTTTTTAATGGTAGCAGCCCATGTGATGACAAGGCTTGGTGTCTGGGGATTAGGGTAAGGACATGGGAGAAGGTACTCAAGCTCTTGGGAGATGAAGCTCAGACTGGGCGACCACTTTGAAAAACACCTACATTCTGTCCACAGGAATGACCCTGAGCACCCAGTTGTCTGCCACTTCAACACACCACCATGTTCCCTGACCAACATCTCTGTCTCAGGCTTGCTGTAGTGCACCAGTGATTCTCAGAGTCAGCTGGAATAACAGCATCTCATCTTCTGCTTGGGAACCCTGCAGCCTTCTGGACTCAATGTGGGCTCAATATCAACTTCACCTTCCATGTCCTTACCCCAAACCCCACACGCAAGGCCTTGTCATCACATGGGCTGTTACCATAACCCATTCTCAGCAACTTATTGTGCCCATTAGCAGCTATTCATTCTCCCATGTCTGTTCCACTGTTTTTCTCTCTCTGGGCTCCATCTCCACTTATCATTTACACCTACCCCCCACCCCTTCTTCCGTATATATGCGAACAGTTTCCCAGCTACAATCAGTTCTGAAGAAGCTTTAACTCTGCTTTTTCTCCACAGATGCTGCCAGACCTGCTGAGTTTTTCCAGCGATTTCTGTTTTTGTTTCTGATTCCCAGCATCTGCAGTTCTTTGTTTCTTTTGTTTAGAGTGATGTCGGTGTTGAGTTGGCAGACTTTTGCCTGTTGCAGGAATCCAGTGTGAGCATAAAGAATTGTCAGATCATATACATATGAATTAGGAGCAGGAGGAGACCATTCAGCCCCTCAAGCCTGCTCTGCCATTTGATAAGATCATGACCTCTACTTTCTTGCCTTTCCCATACATTCTTTGATTCCCTGTCAGACAAAAATCTATCCAACTTAGCCTTAAAAATATTCAAAGACGCCGACTCCAATCTCTGGTGAAGAGAATTCCAGTGCAAACAATTCACGAAGAGAAAATTTTTCCCCTAATCTCTGTGTGAAATGAGAAACCATTTATTTTTAAACAATGTGGGTAATATCAGAGCAAATCTCTCTTTGTTCTGTGCTGACATACCGCAACCCCAACCTCTGAAAACTGACTGTATTAGCAGCAATGTGACACTTCCTTGTCAACCATTCTGTTCACCTTTGGAGTAGGATTTGACAGTTTAAGTTTCAATTCTTATCCTCCTATTCAATTACCAGATGTGGGAGTCTGTGGCAAGGCCAGCATTTGTTGCCTAGACCAACTTGTTCAGTCTTTTCAGAGAGTAGTCAATAAACAGTAACTATGCTGTTGGTCTGGAGCTACAGACCAGGTAAGGGTGGTCAGTGACTTTGCGTAAAGGCATTAGCAAAACAGACGGACTTTTAGCAACAATTGATCACAGTTTCATGACACCACTCCTGAAACTAGCTCCTATATTCTAGATTTTTACTCTATCAATCAGCTGTGATGGAGGGATCTGAACCCGCTGTGACCATTAGCCTCAGTCTCTGGTTACACATCCAATGATATTGCCTACCTACCTTCTCCTTCTATAAACACCATGTTAAGGACCTTAATGTCAGAAAGTCATAGAGTCATAGAATCATACAGCACGGAAACAGACCTTTCGGTCTAACTCATCCACACTGACCATGCATCCCTATCTGACCTAGTCCCATTTGCCAGCATTTGGTGCATATTCCTCTAAACAGTTCCTATTTATGTACCTATCCAGATGCCTTTTAAATATTGTAATGACTCCAGCCTCCACCACTTCCTCTGGCAGGTCATTCCATACACGCACCACCCCTCTGCGTGAAAAAGTTGCTCTTCAGGTCCTTTTTAAATCTTTCCCCGTTGACCTTAAATCATGTTCTCTAGATTTGGACTCCCCTACCCTGGGAAAAAGATCTTGGCTATTCATGCTATATATACCCTCATGATTTAAAAAATCTCTATAAGATCACCCCTCAGCCTCCAACACTCCAAGGAAAATAGCCCCAGCCTATTCAGCCTTTTCCTATAATCTGTGGGGAAGGCAATGGTCCAGTGATATTACTGCTAGGTTATTAATCCAGAAACTCAGCTAATGTTCTGGAGACATGAGTTCAAATCTCACTGCGGCAGATGATGGAATTTGATTTCAATAAAAAAGAATCTGACATTAATGTTCTAGTGATAACCATGAAGCCATTGTCAATAGTTGGAAAAACCGTCTGATTCTCTAATGTTCTTTAGGGAAGGAAATCTGTCATCCATACTTGGTTTGACCTACATGTGACTCCAGTCCACAGTAATGTGCTTGACTCTTATCTGCCCTCTGGGCAATTAGGAATGGGGCAATAAATGCTGGCCTGGTCAGAGATGTCCACATCCTGAGAGTAAATTTAAAAAAACTCAAACCCTCCAGTCCCCGCAACATCATTGTGAATATTTTTTGCACCCTCTCTAGATTAACAACATCCTTCCTATGATAGGGCGACCAGAATTGTATACAATATTCTAAGAGTGTCCTCACCAATGCCCTGTACAGCTGCAACATGACATTCCAACTCCTATATTCGATATTCTGACCAACGAAGACAAGCAAGTCAATAATCCATGCTTTCTGGGAAATTGGCAGAGACTGTGTAAACTCGCCTAATGTAGGACTCAGGCAAGAAGCCAAGAGGAAACTCATCTTGTCCATCTGGGAACAATAATGGTTATGTCAAAAAGTTACTTTCAAAGGCATAGCGTGATAGGATGGGACATCAATGATCCCCTTCATGTCAAGCTCACGTTCTTAAACATATTCCTGCAAGGAAGTACCACAGAAATAGTGGACGGAGCCAAAGACGTCCTTTTCCAAAATTCTAAGGATTTGTTTCCTGATCAACCTTAATAGATTTTCTGCAGCTCTGACTTATCTTCTGATAGCCCACACATTAAGACATTGCAATTTTCCCTGTATTCAGTATCCACCATGACTCGATAACCTTTCTTCTGATCTGTCTTCAGTTCAACCAGAAACTTAGAATGGTTACAGAACATCAGGAAGACATTCAGCTTATCAAGTTGGTGCTGGATTTCTGCAAGAGCATCTAGATAGTCTAATTCTCCCACCCTTATGTATGCAACGGATACTGATACTTCGGTGCTGCACTGTCAGAGACGCAGTCACTCAGATGAGAGATTTAATTTGGAATTCACCTGGCCTCACAGGTGGAAGCAGAATTTTCAATGACACTACTTTGAACAAAAGCGGAGAAGTTCTCTCCAGTACCTAGAGCAAATATTCATTCCTCAAACAGCATAATTGAAACATTATTCAGCGTTGTTACAAAATCCTAATGTGGAGATGGTGGGGTTCTAGTAATATTGCTGAGCTCATGCATAAACCCATGCTAATAGTCTGGTGTTACGAGTTCAAATCCCACTGTATCAACCGATGGAATTTAAATTAATAATTCTGCAATTGAAAGCTAATAGTCATGATCTATGAAGCTATCATTAATGTGATAAAAGCCCCATCACTAGTACCTGTCTAGGGAAGGAAATCTGTTATCCTTAACTAATCTGGGGTTTGGTGAGTCCAAACTCATAGCAATGTCATTTATCGTGAACTGCCCCTCTGGAATGCTCTACTGAGGCATATAGTTCGAAGGTGATTGTAGATGGGCAACAAATGGTGGTTTTGCCAGGGATACCCACATCCCATGAAAATATAAAGAGAGAAGCACAACTCTGTGGAAGCTTGCTGTGCATAATGTGACGCTCTTGTTTTGTCCATTACTTTCGTGATTACATTTCAAAAAGTACTTTGTTGTGTATGAGTGGCTTTGCTTTGTAGTTAAGGATTTTATATAAATATATGTTTCTTTTTCTGTTTTTTGTTCTTCTCTCAAAAAGAATAATTTATTCACGGGTTCTGTCTGGTTCAGTCTCATCAGTAGGTTGGTCAGTGATAGAATGGACACCTAAACCCAAACTGTCCACATTTCCTTCAGTAAAACACTGACTAATGCTGCTCGGAAAGCATTTTGGTGCACCCTGTGGTCACAAGAGGCGCTATATAAATGCAACTTTGTCTCTGCATAAGGAATACCTCGTGTACTGAATGATATCCAGCTCTGCTAAGGATCACAGGTCTACTGCGTCAGGAGACAATAAGTGAAAATTTGAGAAGACTTTAATAAGAAATGCTTCACTTAATCTGTCTTGCTTACACCAATTTTAATTTGAAGTGGTGAAAGAACATCACCCTGATTGACTGAACACAGCATGTTCAGACTTGACTGAGCATAAGGAAGCATCATTGACAGTACCCTGGTGAGTTGCTTCAGGAACGTAAACCTTTCACAACTCACCCTTGAGTTTCAATGTGCCTGGAGACTCTTCCAATAATCCTTAATGAAGACACAGTGAAGGGGAAATTTATCAAGATAAACTCTTTGGGGAGAAAGAAATTGAAGGTGATGCTGATAGAGTCAGATAAAGAGGGCTGGCTAGATCCTCACAGACACTGTGGGGCCAAATGGTTCTTTCCTTTGCAGTAAATTTCAATTTCATTTTAGACTAGGCTTCAGATTGAAACAGCACTGACAACAAACAAAAGCAGTGAGTCTGTGGTACGCACACCCAGCATGGACTAGGATGGGATGAACGGCCTTCTTCTGTACCATAACGACTGTACCACCTATCGCAGACAGCTGCCCTTCAACAACAGAGCATTGTCTTAATATCACTGATTTTTAAATACATATTCATTCACTGGATGTGGGTGTTGCTGGACAGGCTGACATTTACTGCCTGTTCATCATTACCCTCGACACAGTGGTGATGTGCTGCCTCCTTGAACGTTGAGGTTCATGTGCTGCACAGTTACATCCAAAGTTCCAGGATTTTTATGCAATGACAGTAAAGAAATAATTATATTTCTAAGTCGGGATGTTGTAGTACTTAAGGGGCAACTTGCAGATGGTGGTATTCCTTGAATCTGATGCCTTTGGCCTTGAAAGTGGTAGTAGCCAAGTGAACTGTGCTGTTGAAGGAGCCTATGTGAGTTGATGCACTGCACCTTGTGTCAATATTAGAAATGCAGGTCAATTGAAATGTCAAACAGAACAGCTCCAGAGCTGTTTGAAAGCTAATGATGCACATTGGGCTTTGCATTTAAGAGCTGGGTTCTCTCTCAAAAGGGATTTGGCTTCCGGACAGGGAAAGGGTCCAGAGGAGAAAGGTGGGAACTGGGTTCTGTGCTAAGCTACAAATTTACAATAAACTCTTGTAAATCCCTGAAAGTCTTTCACTGCCTGATCAAATTTAGGGCTGTTAATCTGTTAAACATCCTGTGAATGGTACACACTGCTGCTGCTATGTGTTATGGTAAAGCGAATGAATGCTGAAAATACTGATGGGATGCCAATCAAACAGGCTGCTTTATCCTGAACGGTGGATAACAAGGTGTGGGGCTGGATGAACACAGCAGGCCAAGCAGCATCATAGGAGCAGGAAAGCTTGACGTTTCGGGCCTAGACCCTTCATCAGAAATGGGGGAGGGGAAGAGGGTTCTGAAATAAATAGGGAGAGAGGGGGAGGCGGATAGAAGATGGATAGAGGAGAGGATAGGTGGAGA
>JAHRHZ010000064.1:6465135-6499274 GCA_024137785.1 Ginglymostoma cirratum
TTCATCCAGCCCCACACCTTGTTATCTCGGATTCTCCAGCATCTGCAGTACCTTTTATCTCTTATCCTGAATGATATTCAGCTTCTTGAGTGTTGTTAGAGCTGCACACACCCAGACAAGTGGAAATTTTACCTTGTTGGTGCTCGACAGGCTTTGAGGAGTCAGGAGGTGACTTACCAGCCCCAGAATTTTTTAGTTTCTGAACTGTTCTTTTAGCTATAATGAAGGCTTAGCCATGATGTTTTAGGAAGGCTGAGGTGTCTGCCTAGGGAATCTGACTGTTTGCAGTTTGATGGTTTTACAGTTCTAGGTTTTTACAGAGGAGTTGCTTGTCTCTCTCAAAGGCTGTACAGTGGATCCCAGAAGTAGCCTTAATCCTCCAGGACCCTGAAGCTGTAATCTGTTCTTACAGCATTATGTGAACTAAGGATTAACAATTACTGTGACTTCAATGAGCGGTTTACTGGATTGAATCTTCCACATACTATGCAAAACAGCGGATTTAGAATGAAAGGAAATCCCTTCTTCAGTGGTTGGCCTCCATAAGTACAGTTGCCCAGAGCTCGTACCCATCCCTGGGAGATCAGGCAGATCTCAACTGTGAATCCAGAGGTAAACTCATTTCAACATTGCTGGACAATTGCCTTTCTCTGCTGGAAAACTCAGAATATCTTTGTGACGGAACAACAAAGTTGGCACACATGGGGTTTAAGGCTCTGGACATAAGAACACAAGAGAAAAGAGCAGCAGAAGGCCATTCAGCCCCTTGAGCTCATTACATCGTCCAACGAGATCATGACCGATCTTCTCTTTCAACACTACTTTCCTGCACTATCCCTGAATTCCTTCGTGTTTCTAATATTTAGAGATGTATCAATCTCAGCCTTGAGCATATGCAATAATTCAATTTTCACAGCTGCAGGCGGTAAAGAATTTCGAAGATTCGCCACCTTCAGGATGAAGAAATTCCTCCTCATCTCAGTCCTAAGCAGCCGGCCCCTCATTCTGGGACTATTTTCCCTTGTTCTAGATGCTCCAACATCCTTTCTGCATTTCATTTATTGTAAGGATTTTGTGTGAATCGATGAGATCATCTCTCATTCTTCTCGAGAATAAGGGTCCAGTTGAATTAATATTTCCTGATACGATAGTCCCTCAGTTGCAAGAATTAGTTTGCTGAAGTTTCCTTGCATTCCCTGTATGATGTGTATGTATATTACAGTTAAATACTATAAGCTTAAGTGAAGCAAAATCTCCATGCAAATAGTTTGAAGTCACCTTAGTGCCAGAAGCAGCTATATCATTAGAGAGGAAAATAGACAGTTTAATCTGAGGGTTTCACGCCTCACAGGATGAGGTTGAAAAAAAAACAAAGTTGCTGGAAAAGCACAGCAGGTCTGGAAGCATCTGTGAAGGAGAAAACAGAGTTAACGTTTCGGGTCTGGTGACCCTTCCTCAGAACACCGGACCTGAAACGTTAACTCTGTTTTCTCCTTCACAGATGCTTCCAGACCTGCTGAGCTTTCCCAGCAACTTTGTTTTTGTTCCTGATTTACAGCATCCACAGTTCGTTTGGTTTTTATTTGGGTGAGGTCGAGTTGTCATGGTGACCTCAGCCAGAATGAGAATTGAGCCCTTGCTGCTGGCATCATTTCATGTCTCTAGTCAGCTGTCCAGCAAACTGAACTAACTGACCCCATATTAGTAACCTGTATTGAACAATTCAAAACTGTTGATCAAGAAAGAACAAGGAAAATATTGTCAGAAACATCTGGGAGTATTCTGCATATATTTTTCCAAGTAAAGTAAGGCACAATGAGGTGGAGGTTGGAGGGTTTGGTGATTCAGAGTGACGTTAGAAATGGAAGAATGGAAATGAGTAATGAGGGATCTGCCTAGAATCTATCTATTCTTCATGGGTAGTCAGATTATTCTTAAAGAAATGGTACTTTCATTCAGTGGTAACTATCTATCGAATTCCTTTAGGAACTCCTTCTAAACCAGGATGATATTTAGAAACCCCATCACAGTAATCTATATTTATAACAGCTTAAGTGTAATAAAACATTTCAAAATGTTCCACAGGAGAAAGACAAAGATGATGGTGTTGTGGTAACGAAGTCAGTGTGATAATCCAGAGACTCAGGTTAATGTTTGGGGATATGGGTTCAAATCTCACCATGGAATTTACATGCAATTGGGGATTCTTTCTGAATTGAAAGACAGTCTAAGTAATGGCAACCATAACAGTATTATCAATTGTCATAAAATCCTGCCTGTTGCACTAATACTTTATTAGGAAAGAAATCTGCTGTCCTTAGCTGATCTGGCCTACATGTAATTTCACACCCAGTGCAAAGTGGTTGGCTTGTTACTAACCTTTGAAATAGCCTAGAGAACCAATCAGTATAAGGTCAATATGGGACAGGCTACAACCATATCACTCGCATTCCCTGACAGAATTAAACTCTAAAACAAAATATGACACTGAGCATCAAAAGGAGATATTAGATCAAATGGTCAAAGAGGGGGTTTTCAGGCATCTCTTCAAAGAAGAAAGCAATGCGATGAAGTCTGAAAAGGGAATTCCAAAGCTTGAAGTCTAAGTAACTGAACTTCTGGTAGAGCTATTAAAATCAGAGGTTTTCAAGTAGTCAGACCCAGAGATGCATAGCTTTTTCAAAGGGCTTTGGGCTTGAAGAAGTTTACAAAGATGAGGAGGGGTGAGATTAAGGATGGATTTAAAATGTAGGATAATTTTAATACCAAGCCGTAGCTTGACCAGGAGTTAATGTTAGTCAGTGAGTACAGTGGGGAGACAGGGAAATGGGACTTGGTGTGAGTAAGAACAGGGGCAGCAGAGTTTTGGGTGACCTTACTGTTACAGAGAGATTACAAGGTCACCACAGATATTGTGTGAGCATAGTCAAGGCTGTTGGCATATCTTGACTTCAAAGGCTGAAGCAGGTAAATGGGGTGTGGCCTCCATCACATACGAACAACTAGCTAGAGCCATTGGTAGAGCTGGGAGACGATGAGGCCCAAGACAACAAGAGCCAGTCCAAAGGTGAGCCTATTTGTGAGAAGTGCTACCATCCCTAACATCTCAAAAACCCCAAATTGAAATTACATACTAAAAGCCCTATCTTGAACCCAAGGTTTCAATCCATGATAGCAACAGTGAACATTTTTGGCCTCTATATTTAAGGAAGAATTTAAATGCATAGGAGCAGTTCAATGGAGGTCAACAAGATAGATACCTGGGATGATTGGATAGTCTTAAAAGGAGTGGTTGGACAGGCTGGGCTTGTTTCCACTGGAGTTTAGAGTGAGGGATGACTTGATGGAGGTTCAATAGATCCTGAATTGTCTTGACAGGGAGGACCTGGAAAGGATGTTTCCCCTGGAAGCAGTCCAGAACTTTTCTTTTTATTCATCCACAGGTTGTGCACGTCATGGCAGCATTAATTGAGCTGGTCGGGTCCTAAAGGACATCGCTGCTAAACTGGGTCTGCGGCAGGTGGTAAAGGAGCCAACAAGAGCAAAAAACATACTTGACCTCATCCTTACTAATCTGCCAGCTGCGGTTGCATCTGTCCATGACAGTATCGGAAGGAGTGGCCATCGCACAGTCCTTGTGGAGACAAAGTCCTGCGTTCACATTGAGAATAACCTCCATCGTGTTGTGCGGCACTATGATCGTGCTAAATGGGACAGACTTCACACAGATCTAGCAACTCAAGATCGGACATCCATGAGGCGCTGTGGGCCATCAACAGCAGCAGAATTGTGCTCCAGCACAATCTGTAAGCTGATGGTCTGGCAAATCCCCCACTTAACCGTTACCATAAAGCCAGGGGATCAACTCTGGTTCAATGGAGAGTGCAGGTGGATATGCCAGGAGCAGCACCAGGCTTACCCGAAGATGAGGTATCAACCTGGTGAAGCCACCAAACAAGACTATTTGCATGGCAAACAGCGAAAGCAGCAATTGATAGACAGAGCTAAGCGATGCCACAACTAACGGATCAGATCTAAGTTCTGCAGCCCTGCCACATCCAGTCATGAATGGTGGTGGATAATTAAACAACTCACTGGAGGAGGATGTTCTACAAATATCCCCATCGTCAATGATGGAAGAGCCCAGCACATCAGTGCAAAAGATAAGGCTGAAGCATTCGCAGCAATCTTCAGCCAGAAGTGCCAAGTGGATGATCCATCTCCTCCTCCTCCAGTGGTCCCCAGTATTACAGATACTAGTCTTCAGCCAATTCAATTCACTCCACATGATATCAAGAAATGGTTGGAAACACTGGATACTGCAAAGGCTACAAGGCCTGACAACATTCCGGCAATAGTACTGAAGACTTGTGCTCCAGAACTTGCTGCTCCCCTAGCCAAGCTGTTCCAGTGCAGTTATAACACAGTATCTACCCAATAATGTGGAAAATTGCCCAAGTATGTTCTGTACACAAAAAGCAGGACAAATCCAATCCGGTCAATTACTGCCCCCTCAGTCTACTCTCATTCATCAGTAAAATGATGGAAGGTGTCAGTAACAGTGCTATCAAGTAGCATCTGCTCAGCAATAACCTGCTCAGTGACGCCATGTTTGGGTTCCGCCAGGACCACTCAGCTCCTGACCTCATTACAGCCTTGGTTCAAATGTGGGCAAGAGCTGAATTCCACTGGTATGGTGAGAGTAATAGCCTTTGATTTCAAGGCTGCATTTGACCGAGTGTGGCATCAAGGAGCCCTAGCAAAACTGGAATTAATGGCTGTCAAGGGGCAAACTCTCCGATGGTTGGAGTCCTGGCACATAGGAAGATGGTTGTGGTTGTTGGAGGTCAATCATTTCAGCTCAACGAAATCCCTGCAGGAGTTCCTCAGGGTAGTGTCCAAGGCCCAACCATCTTCAGCTGCTTCATCAATGACCTTCCCTTCATCATAAGGTCAGAAGTGGGGACATTCACCGATGATTGCACAATGTTCAGTGCTATCCGTGACTCCTCAGATACTGAAGCTGTGCATGTTCAAATGTGACAAGATCTGGACAATATCCAGGCTTGGGCTGATAAGTGGCAAGTGACAAGTGACATTCACGTCACACAAATGCCAGGCTATGACCATCACCAATAAGAGACAATCTAACCACCGTCCCTTGACATTCAATGGAGATACCATTACTGAATCCCCTACTATCAACACTCTGGATATTATCATTGACCAGAAACTCAACTGGACTCATCATATAAACACGGTGGCTACGAGAGCAGGCCAGAAACTAGGAATACTGTGGTGAGTAACTCACCTCCTGACTCCTCAAAGCCCATCCACCGTCTACAAGGCACAAGTCAGGAGTGTGATGGAATACTCCCCACTTGCCTGGATGAGTGCAGCCCCAACAACACTCAAGAAGCTTGACACCATCCAGGACAAAGAAGTCCATTCGATTGGTACTACATCCACAAGCATCCATTCCCTCCATCACCAATGCTCAGTAGCAGCAGTGTGTACTATCTACAAGATGTGCTGCAGAAATTCACCAAAGATCCTCAGGCAGCACCTTCCAAACCCACGACCACTTCCATCTAGAAGGACAAGGGCATCAGACATATGGGAACACCACTACCTCCAAGTTACCCTCCAAATCACTCACCATCCTGACTTGGAAATATATCACTGTTCCTTCACTGTTGCTGGGTCAAAATCCTGGAATTCCCTCCCCAATAGCATTGTGGGTCAACCCACAGCAGGAGTACTGCAGTGGTTCAAGAAGGCAGCTCACCACCACCTTCTTAAGGGGCAACTAGGGATGGGCAAGAAATGCTGGCCAGCCAGCGACACCCACATCCCACAAATGAATAGAAAAAAGTTTTATGCCGGGGCAGAACTTGAACCCAGAATATTAGTTGGGTCTCCATGTCAATAGTCTAGCATTAATACTGCAAGGCCATTGCCTCTCTGCAACAAGGGAGGAATATTTTAAAATGAGTGGTCACTCTCTTGCGACAGAGATAAGGAGAAATGTTTTCTGTCTGAGGATTGTGTGACTTTGGAATTTTGTGCCTCGGTAGGAGCTGGAGGCAAGGTCACTAAGTAAATTGATTCTTGTCAGGCAACAATCAAAGCTGATTGGGGGTGGATGGGAATGTGGAGTTAAAGACACAAACAGATCAGCCACAATCATTTAGAATGGTGGTGCATTAGGGACCAAATGGTCTACTCCTGCCCCTATTCTCTCTGCATGCCCGTAAGCTGTCAGCATTGGGTATGTTCCCTTATCCTGATAGCACACTCACTCGAGCTGTTTATATCAATGATGAGAGTCATGGAAGGATTGCCAAAACATGTGTAGCCTTTTGACAGACTTCAAACATCAGTCTGAGAATGAAGAGAAGTCAGTCAGCCAGCCAAACTGAAAATCTATCGAGCATTCTGCTCTCTCTGCTTCGCGCACACAGGACTTGGACTGTGCACTAGCATCATGCCTAGAACCCCAAACACTTTCACTTGAGCTGCCTTCTGAAGTTTCTGGCGATCAGGTGGCAGGATAAAATACCAGATACTGAGGTACGCATCCAAGCCAGCATGCCAAGTGTACACACTATCTTGAGACAGCCAGAACTAAGTGGTGCTGTGTCATGGAGCCAGAATGCCTGACACCTGCTTCTCAAAGTGAATTTTCCACAGAGAGTTTGAGTCTTAAGTGCACCCTTCTGCACTCATAGGAATTGTGACAAGAGCACTTATAGAATAGTGGAATAATAAAAACAGGACAGTACGGAAAAGGCTTTGTAGCCCTTTGAGTCTGTGCTGCCAAAAAAACACTAAAACCTACACTCATGCCATTTTCCCATACAAGGCCTATAGCCTTAAACATTATGACTCTTCAAATGCTCATTCAAGTACTTTTTAAAGGCTATGAGGTTTCCTGCGTCAGGCAGTGCATTCCAGACCACTCCACCAACACCCTCTGAGTGAAAAAGATTTTCTTAGAATCCCCTCTAAACCGCCTGACTTTCACTTTAAAATTATGCCCCCCCCTTGTCATTGATCCTTTGACTAAGGTAACAACTGCTCTCTACCCAACTCTATCCATGCCCCTCATAATCTTATCTACCTTGACTAGGAACCCCCTCAAACATTTCTGCTCAGAAGAAAACAACCTGAGCATATCCAGTATCTCTTCATTGCTGAAATGCTACACCCTGGGCAACATTCTAGTGAATCTCCTCTGCACCCCCTCCAGTGCGGTCACATCCTTCCTATATTATAGTGACCAGAATTGCACACAGTATTCGGGCTGTGGCCAAACCAAAGTCCTGTACCACTCCAACATAACTGCCCTGCCATTATAACCTATTGAATAAATGACAAAGGGGCAGTGCTCCAAAAGCTTGAGATTTCAAACAAACTGGTTGGACTGTAACCTGGTGTTGTGTGACGTTTGACCATATCAGAGACAGTGAGAAAATTCAAGGAGAAGAATTGCTGACCCAGCAAATCATCCAAAACTCTATGGTGTCCAGCCTTATTTTCTACAGACCATTCTGGACACAGCAGGTCATGTACACACCTACAGGAACTTGACCAAACAAAATTGGATGATGAATGCGGTCACCACCACCTTGAAGCATGTGAAACAGAAGAGACTTTGCTATTTTTCCAAATGGAAAGATATCTCCCTGTCCACTAAATAGTCTTTTCTTTCTTTATTCAGTTATGCGGTGAGGGCATTGCTGACGAGGTCAAAATTTATTGCTCATCCCTAACTGCTACTTGGACTGACTGGGTTGTTGAGATCATTTCAAAGGACAGTGAAGTTTTAGTCACTTTTTGGATTCTTACGTAGGCCAGGCTGGATGAGAGTGACAGATTTTCTTCTTAAAGGACTTTAGGAAATCATATATGTTTTTTACAACGGTCAGTGACACAGTTGTGGTTACCATTACTAAGACTAGCTTTCAATTCCTGATTTACGCATTGAATCTAAATTCCACCAGCTGCTGTGGTCGAAATTGAGCCTGTTTCCCAAGAGTGTTAGTCTCGGCTTTAGAATTACTAACCCGCTGACATCACTGTTATCTCTTCACTGACTTCCAGCATGTGGATCCTGACAGAAAATGCACACTCCCTGTAATCTTGCTATTTCGGTGGAAAATCCACAAGAACCTTCTCAAATTGTTGTCAAATTAAATAAGTGTAAGTGAAAACAACTTCTTCACATGGGAAAATGTTGTGCATTTTTCGCAAGATCAGTGAGTTAGAGGAAGAGAGATAGCCAAAAGAGGAAGCAGCGCAAATCCTAGGAACTCACCAAGTAATGGCATAGGAGGTAGCGAAGTGGCATTGTGAAAGAGAAATTAATGCAAGAATCTTCAACTTTGGCTTCAGAGATAGTAGGAACTGCAGATGCTGGAAAATCTGAGATGACAAGGTGTAGAGCTGGACGAACACAGCAGGCCAAGCAGCATCACAGGAGCAGGAAAGCTGATGTTTCGGGCTGAGACCCTTCTTCAGAAATGGGTGAGGGGAAGGGGGTTCTGAAATAAATAAGGAGAGAGGGGGAGGCAGATAGAAGATGGATAGAGGAGAAGATAGGTGGAGAGGAGACAGACCGGTCAAAGAGGCGGGGACGGAGCCAGCAAAGGTGAGGGTAGGTGAGGGTAGGTGGGGAGGTAGGGAGGAGATAAGTCAGTCCAGGGAGGACGGACAGGTCAAGGGGGCAGGATGAGGTTAGTAGGTAGGAGATGGGGGTGGGGCTTGAGGTGGGAGGAGGGGATAGGTGGGAGGAAGGACAGGTTAGGGATGCGGTAGCGGGAGGGGAGATTTTGAAGCTTGTGAAATCCACATTGGTACCATTGGGCTGCAGGGTTCCCAAGCTGAATATGAGTTGCTGTTCCTGCAACCTTCGGGTAGCATCGTTGTGGCACTGCAGGAGGCCCAGGATGCACATGTCGTCTGTGGAATGGGAGGGGGAGTTGAAATGGTTCGTGACTGGGAGGTGCAGTTGTTTAGAGCAAACCAAGCATAGGTGTTCTGCAAAGCGATCCCCAAGCCTCCACTTGGTTTCCCCGATGTAGAGGAGGCCACAACGGGAACAGCGGATGCAGTATACCACTGGCAGATGTGCAGGTGAACATCTGCTTGATGTGGAAAGTCTTCTTGGGGCCTGGGATGGGGGTGAGGGGAAGGTGTATGGGCAGGTGTAGCACTTCCTACAGTTGCAGGGAAAAGTGCCAGGTGTGGTGGGGGTGGAAGGGAGTGTGGAGTGGACAAGGCAATCATGGAGAGAGTGGTCCCTCCTGAAGGCAGATAAGGGTGGGGAGGGAAAATGTCTTTAGTGGTGGGGTTGGATTGCAGATGGTGGAAGTGTCGGAGGATGATGCGTTGGATTCGGAGGTTGGTGGGGTGGTACATGAGGACAAGGGGGATTCTGTTTTGGTTTTTATTGCGGGGAGGGGTTGTGAGGGATGAGTTGCGGGAAATGCGGGAGACACGGTTGAGGGTGTTCTCAACCACTGAAGGGAGGAAGTTGCGGTGCTTGAAAAACGAGGACATCTGAGATGTACAGGAGTGGAATGCCTCATCCTGGGAGCAGATGCGGCGGAGGCGAAGGAATTGGGAATAGGGGATGGCGTTTTTGCAGGAAGGTGGGCGGGAGAGGTGTATTCTAGGTAGCTGTGGGAGTCAGTGGGATTGAAATGCACATCGGTTTCTAGGTGGTTGCCGGAGATGGAGACAGAGAGGTCCAGGAAGGAGAGAGAGGTATTAGAGATGGTCCAGGTGTACATAAGGTTGGGGTGGAAGGTGTTGGTGAAGTGGATGAACTGTTCGAGCTCCTCGTGGGAGCACGAGGCGGCGCCGATACAGTCATCAATGTAACGGAGGAAGAGGTGGGGTTTAGGGCCAGTGTAGGTGTGGAAGAGGGATTGTTCCACGTAACCTACAAAGAGGCAGGCATAGTTTGGGCCCATGCGGGTACCCATGGCCACCCCCTTTGTCTGTAGGAAATGGGAGGAATTGAAAGAGAAGCCGTTGAGGGCGAGGATGAGTTCGGCTAAGTGGATGACGGTGTCAGTGGAGGGGGACTGGTCGGGCCTGCGGGACAGGAAGAAGCAGAGGGCCTTTAGGCCATCTGTATGGGGAATGCAGATGTCCAGGACCTGGATGTCCATGGTAAAGATGAGGTGTTGGGGACCGAGGAATTGGAAGTTCTGGAGGAGGTGCAGGGCGTGGGTGGTGTCACGGATGTAGGTTGGGAGTTCCTGGACCAAGGGGGAGAAAATGGAGTCCAGATAGGTGGAGATAAGTTCGGTGGGGCAGGAGCAGGCGGAGACAATGGGTCGACCAGAGCATTCAGGTTTGTGGATTTTGGGAAGGAGATAGAAGCGGGCGGTGCGGGGTTGGGGAACAATGAGGTTGGGGGCTGTGGGTCACCTGAAGTGATGAGGTTGTGGATGGTTTGGGTGATGATGGTTTGGTGTTCAGGGGTGGGGTCATGATCAAGGGGACGGTAGGAGGAGGTGTCGGAGAGTTGGCGTCTGGCCTCGGTGATGTAGAGGTCAGTGCGCCATACTACGACTGCGCCTCCCTTGTCTGCAGGTTTTATGGTGAGGTTGGCATTGGAGCAGAGGGAACGGAGGGCTACACGTTCTGCGGGGAGAGGTTGGAGTGGGTGAGAGGGGTGGAGAGGTTCCATCTGCAACCCGATCCCACCAAAGACATTTTTCCCTCCCCACCCTTATCTGCCTTCCGGAGGGACAACTCTCTCCGTGACTCCCTTGTCCGCTCCACACTCCCCTCCAGCCCCACCACACCCAGCACTTTTCCCTGCAACCGCAGGAAGTGCTGCACCTGCCCCCACACCTCCTCCCTCACCCCCATCCCAGGCCCCAAGAAGACTTTCCACATCAAGCAGATGTTCACCTGCACATCTGCCAATGTGGTATACTGCATCCGCTGTACCCGTTGTGGCCTCCTCTACATTGGGGAAACCAAGTGGAGGCTTGGGGACCACTTTGCAGAACACCTATGCTTGGTTCAGACTAAACACCTGCACCTTCCGGTCGCGAACCATTTCAACTCCCCCTCCCATTTCGCAGACGACATGTCCATCCTGGACCTCCTGCAGTGCCACAACGATGCTACCCGACAGTTGAAGGAACAGCAGCTCATATTCTGCTTGGGAACCCTGCAGCCCAATGGTATCAATGTGGATTTCACAAGCTTCAAAATCTCCCATCCCCCAACCCCATCCCAAAACCAGCCCAGCTCGTCCCCGCCTCCCTAACCTGTCCTTCCTCCCACCTATCCCCTCCCCCCACCTCAAGCCCCACCCCCATCTCTGACCTACTAACCTCATCCTGCCCCCTTGACCTGTCTGTCCTCCCTGGACTGACCTATCTCCTTCCTACCTCCCCACCTACACTCACCTTTGCTGGCTCCGTCCCCGCCTCTTTGACCGGTCTGTCTCCTCTCCACCTATCCTCTCCTCTATCCATCTTTTATCCGCCTCCCCCTCTCTCCCTATTTATTTCAGGACCCCCTTTCTCTCCCCCATTTCTGAAGAAGGGTCTCAGCCCGAAACATCAGCTTTCCTGCTCCTACGATGCTGCTTGGCCTGCTGCGTTCATCCAGCTCTACACGTTGTTATCTCAGTTATGGCTTGCCTGAAAACAGCTGGTGATGTCTATGTTGCTCTTACATGGTGCTTTAATGTGCCAAGCTGCTTCACAGGGTTGCAAAACCATATAAAGTTGTCCTGATACATTACAAAATCTATCATTTCTAACCAACTGAGTTAGGTTAACTCTGGGAGATTTGGAGAGGCGAGACAAGGAATTACATGGTGTCATTCGTTATTCCCTGCAGGGAGAGATGGTGAGCTTTGAATATGGCGCAGTCAATAGAGGCTTAAGGGAACATTAAACATTGGCTGCAATCATTCTGGTGATAGTCTCAGACCCCAAGGAGATGACTCCTGCCCTGAAGCGACAGTTGCTTGCAGAGCAATGGAACAACACAAAGGTTAATATTCTCTGCAACAGATGGCATAAATAATCCAGTGTCCATTTGTGCCACTAATCTTCCTTATAATTGCTCAAGTTTCTGCAAACCCCATATTACTTGCACTCAGTGGCATAAAGGGCACCCTTTGAACGTCACTGAAGAACTCAGGAGACCTGCTTCTCCAAAGAAGGTATACCCTCTACATTCCAGTCCAACAACAGCACCTACTGGGAAAGCTGACCCCTTCCTTTTTTTGGAGAGTGAAAAGTAGCAGCGAAGGTAAGTATAGACACATGTAAGTGATAATGATTTCGGCACATAAGTGCCTTAACAGGCCAAAGACTGGATGGGCTACCTTGATCCACTGACCTGTGACCCATTATCTGCATAGCAATACAGGAACACAAAGGAAAATCTGAAGCAGCAAAACGGCTGTGCAATTTGTGATCTCCAGTGTCACCACAAGTTGAATCTGTAAGGTTCTAGTGAAACAACAGGACACATATGTGTTAAAACTGTCTTTTAATGCAGATACAGTATTGGCTATAACTAGGTTAAAACTCACTGGGCTTGCAACCTTCCAGAAGCAGCTAGATTTCAAACAGTGACACATGCTTGCACTGCAGGATCTGCTCTTGCGTGTAATTCAAGGAAAACGTGCTGGCACAAGTCCCAGTAGTTATTCCAAGAAATAAGGGGTGTTGGATTCTACTCCCAAAACTCAAGCCAAGGGCTTGGCTGCAACTCCTTTAGAGAAGACAGTGATTTTGTTTTTCAAATTTGTGTGAACTTTGTGTTGAATGCTGGGAAATAGACACTTTGCATTGTGAGTATCCAGGGTCAGGTATGGCAAGGCTCAATTTCAGATGGCTTTGAAACCATATTATGAGTTAATGTCTTCTCGTGCTTGGAATTTCTCCTCATACTATCTTATTCCTGAAAGCCCTCAATCTTAACGAACAATGTCGCTCAGCCCAAACTAAATACCTGAGAATACATTGCATATTCAATGCAGTCATGCAGTTGTTCATTTCAGGAACAGTCACCTTAAAGGCTCAGACTAATAACACGAAGATACAACAAGTCATTACAGCATAGAAGGAGGCTATTTGGTCCACTGTGTCCACACTAGCTCCATGTGGAGGAATCCAGTGAATACCATTCCTAGCTCTGTACATTTGTTACCCTCAAATGCCTTTCTAATTTCAGTTTGATTATCATTCACTACCCTCCCAGGCAGCAAGTTAGAGGTCATTTTCACTCACTCAGAATTTTATTTCCTCAAATTCCCTCAAGTACGTCTTGCTTATATTTTTAAATCCGTGTCCTCTAGTCTTTGTACTATCCAGTAAATTTTTTTTTCCAATTTATTCACAGGATGTGCGCATCATTGATTAGACCAGCATTTATCGCCCATTTCTAATTGCTGAAAGGACAGTTTAAGAGTCAACCACATTGCTGTAGATCTGGAGTCACTCGTAGGCCAGACCAGGTAAGGACCTCAGATTTTCTTCCCTAAGGGGCATTAGTGAATTGGATGGGTTTTTGCAATTGATTGTAGTTACATGGTGACCATTTATATAGCTTTAATTTCAAATTATTTAAAATATTTAGAATTTCATCATCTGCCATGGTGGAATTCATGGGAATTTGCTCTGGTGCTCTGGATTACTAGTCTGGGGAAATTACCACTACACTACCGCCTCCTGGTTGAACAGAATAGGAACACATCCTCCTTGCCCATCTTATCTCAACCTGTCATAGCTGTATCTATTTTATCAATCTCCTTAGCATAAAGGAGAACAACAGTTTATTCAACTTAATGCTGTAACCAACTTCACTTAGCCTTGGGATCATTTTAGGAAATCACCTCTGTATCCCTTACGTCAATCAATAACTTTCAACAGGAAATTGGCTGTATAGGGGAAAACCTGAAGATTTGCAAGTCAAGATGAGAAAAAAAGGTGATATTTGAATTGCACTGTCAGAGAAGCATCACAGTCACTCATTTCTGAATGACCTTCTCTTCCTCAGAATTCCCTTTTGAAGGCTACCATGAATCTAGAGTAAAAATGAGTCTTTTGTGGAAAAAATGGGTGAAAGTTTAGGAGTGGTGTTCAAGTTCCTTCACTATCAAAATATTTTGTCTGTAAATGTTGTAATTTTAGAAGATTCAGAGACCATACACTTTGTTTCTGTACTTTCAGCAAAGGATAATTACGTGGAAATATATAACCTACTCCTTTATTCCTTCTGATTATGTTAATAATTAGTCATTAATTACCTGATATGCATTAAAAGGTGCAGTATTCAGTCGCATAAACTATCATGTACTTTGTTCAAAATTCAACAAGAACTTAACACAGTGTACCATCACACAGGAACATAACATCCCACAGACAATGACGATGAACACAAGGTAATGCTAGGACAGAAATGGTTAAAAGATGGAGAGAGAGACAAAGAGGCAGGCAGCTTTATGAAGGTCATTTCTTCAATAAATAAAAACCTCATCTGACCCACTACCTCTTTTCATTCTGACAAATGTCCTCTTACTCTAATATTAGCTTTCTATTTTTCAATAATCTCTCTTTCCCAGTGACCTCATAAGTCTTAATTTGATGTGCTATTGTCTGTGCTACCCAAATTTGATAGCTATTAGAGAGTCATAGAGTCATACAGCATGAAAACAGACCCTTCGGTCTGACCAGTCCATGCCAAACATAATCCCAAACTAAACTAGTCCTACCTTCCTGCTCCTGGCCCATATCCCTCCAAACCTTTTCTATTCATATATCCATCCAAATGTCTTTTAAACGTTGTAATTGTACCCACATCCACCACTTCACCAGGAAGTTTATTCCACATGCAAACCATACTCTGTGTAAAAAATTTGCCTCTTATGTTTTTTCTAAATCTCTCTCCTCTCACCTTAAAAATGTGTCCCCAAGTCTTGAAATTCCCCACCTTAAGGAAAAGAAAATGACCATCAACTCTATCTATATCTCTCATTATTTTATAAACTTCTATCAAGTCACCTCTCAACCTCCTATGCTCCAGTGAAAAACATCCCAACCTATCCAGCTTTTCCTTATAACTCAAATATGGACAATTGGATTTCATTCTTGTGGTTACAATTCTGTTGTGGATTTTATTTCGTCACTAACTTGTTCTGACGCTGTTGTCTTGTCGACGATACTTGTTCGTTCCTGGACTATTACTCAATCCAACTGATACCAAAAGGCACTACATCACATGAAAACAAATAACATCCCAGTTCCCATTAATACCAGAGTCGGCCAGTTCTTCAGCAGCCACTGGTTCCCACCATGATTTGTACATATCCCATAATGCACTGTACAATGAAGTAGCAATGCAGCATGGAAAAGTCCCGGCATTTCCTTTTGAAAAGCACACTTGGCTGCTTATCACTCCTAATCTCATTGGCTTGCATTATCTACCAGAGCTCCATTTTTAACAATGCGTGACAAGTCGGATCAGCGGAATTAGAATTTGGTTTATTGTCACATGTACTCACATGAGCACAGTAAAAAGTTTACAAGTCACCATTTATGGCACCATCTTAGGTACAAAGTAGCTAGGTACAGATTCTTAAGTACAAATTTTTAGGGAAAAACATTGGAAAAACAAGAACTAAAAAGTTCAACAATAAATTAGAAAAATAGAGAAATAAGAGTCCAGAATAACAGTTCTTCTAACCCAGCCTTCACTGGGCTTCAGATTGAGACTGGAAGTTTAAGTCCATGCTGAGGCCGGGAGTTCAAGTCCATGCTGAGGCCAAGAATTCAAGTCCACACTGAGGCTTGGATTTCGAGTCCATGCTGAGGCCAGGAGTTTGAGTCCACATTAACAAAAGAACGGTGTTTATGAGAAAAAGTGAAATGATATCTGGATATGAGGATAGTTAGATCTTAAACCACACACCAAACAAAGTTTCAATCTCTTTCCTGACACCATTTGTTCAGAGATACAAATCCAGAGAAATTACACCTCTACATCAAATCTTTAAATTCTGCTTAACTGATTCTCCCCATCTTCCGCCCTGTGAACTTTCGAATCCTTTTCCAGGAATTCCCACAAGACTGAGAGCTTAAACTTTGTCAACTTTTAATGACCTGCTGATTTCTAACAATACAGTCCTGGTTTGGAAGCTTTACAAACTAAACTTTTCTATTAAGGTAATTATGTTTTTCCTAACCTGCTCAAAAGACTCCTTTCAAGGTCAGAAACAGAACTATCTTCTGATTCCAGTTTGGTCTTAAGGGATCTGGATGGGTATATGAATAGGAAGCTGTTTACAGGGATATGGGCCAAATGGTGACAAATGTAACTAGATTAATTTAGGATATCTGGCCAGCATGGGCAAGTGGACTGAAGGGTCTGTTTCCATGCTGTACAGCACTATGACTCTATAACTCTAAGTGTCCTAAAAACTTTCAATCCTTGAGTTTTATCAACCGAAATCAATCATTGTTTATGCCAAACCAAAAATAATCTAATGGTCTTCCATGTTAACTTTAGCTGTCCTAAAATCACTAGAACATAAACATCTTAATCCATTACATCTTAATCCAGGGGTTTGCAGTTACCTTCTCTCTGACACATATTGAATAGGGTCGCTATTCTGGAAGGGTATCTGACCTAGTTTTAATTTGATAACATTCACAAAATTAACAAACACCCGTATGCTATTATTTTGAATCAAAACTCTGAAAATGGTAACTAATATCTATAGAAACACTGCAGTATGAAAGCAGACCATTCAGCCCATCAAGTCCACACTGACCCTCTGAAGAGCATCACACCCCCAGACCCACACCCTATCCTATAAATCTGCATTTTCCCATGGCTAATCCACCTAGCCTGCACATCCCCTGGACACTGTGGGCAATTTAGCATGGCCAATCTACCTGACCTGCTCATCTTTGGACTGCAGGAAGAAACTGGAGCACCCAGAGGAAACCCATGCAGTCATGAGGCAATGTGCAAACTCCACACAGACAGTCACCCGAGGGTGGAATTGAATCTGGTTTACTTGCACGAAGAGGCAACAATGCTAACTACTGTGCCACCTTGCCACCCACTGCTTTCATCTCATTACACTTCATTCTTTTGCTTTCAAGTTTAAAGCACTGGTTAAAATGTTTTTATTTTAGAAAGCCAATCTCTGCAGAGAAATCTGTGTTTGTGTGTGGCTGAATATGTGTGAGAGAGGGGGTGTGTGTGTGCGTATGTACCTGTCTGTGTTGTAACAGAGAGAGTGTGTATAAGAGAAAGTGCGTGTGTGAGAGAGAGTGCATCTGTGCGAGTGTAGGGAGTGTACCTGTGAGAGAGAGATTGTGTGCACACATGTGCGTGTGTGCAGCGCGTAAGAGAAAGACAGTGCGTGTGAGAGAGAGAGAGAGAGAGACTGTGTGTGTGTGTGTGTGAGAAAGTGTGTGTGAGACAGAGTCTGTGTGCGCGTGTGTATGTGTGTGTGTATGTGAAAGAGACAGTGAGATAGAGAGAGTGAGAAACCGTGTGTGGGGGTATGTGTGTGTTTTGGAGTTATTTGGAAAGATAAGCATTTAAATTCCTACATTATTGTGTACGTTCATCAATTATTGCATCTTCATTGAATAAGTTTTATTTTAATAATAAACAATAATTGTGTGTATTTAAAAAACCTGTTCGGTAGATGTCTTTATTTAAAACCTGATGTCGATAAGGTATTTAAATGGTCATCTCGGTAACTGAGAAAGCAATTTTGATTTTATGTTGTGTCTGGCGTGGCAGTGGAATTAGAGCAACTTGGCACTCCTTCAGGCTGGATCATGGCAGCCTCGATTTTGTAAAATTGGAATCAAGCTGCCCTACAAAGTAAGTTCATATATTTCATCAATTCAAACCTTTGTTAATTTTGTGATGCAGTCCCATCTGCTGTATTTGGATAGGCCACTGCTCCAAAAAATTAAAGCCCAGCAGTTTTTAAAGGACAACCATTTACTATATATGTTACAAATGCCATAATTCACTTGGGAAACCACATTAATATCTGAACCCAAGCGTCATCAGAAAAGTTAAAGATTTAACCAAAGTAATCAAATGCCAAATTTTGCTGCCTTATTAAGTCAGGTTAACAGAAAACACTAAAACTTATTTCAATTAAATCAGTTCTAACCACAGGCAAATGAAATACAAACATACCGAACATTCAAACAAGGAATAAGTGTAGGCCACTCGACCCTTCAAGCTTGCTCTGCCAGTCAATAAAATCATGGCTGATCTGATTTTAACCTCAACTCTACATTCCTGATAAACTTTCATCCCCTTGTTCATCAAGAATCTGTCTACCTCTGCCTTTAAAATATTTAAAGACTCTGCATCTACAGCCTTTTGAGGAAGGGAATTCCAAAGTCTCGCAATCCTCTTAGAATTAAAAAAAAAGTTTCTCATCTCTGTCTTAAATGGGTAACTCCTTTTTATTTAAACCATGACCCTTAGTTTTAGATTATTCCACGAGAAGAAATATCCTTTCAATATTCACCCGGTCAAGGCCCCTCAAGATCTTATATGTTTCAATTAAGTCACCTCAGAGTCTTCTAAACTCCAGAGAATACAGGCCTGGCCTGTCTAGCTTTTCCTCATACAATCATTCCAGCTTTTAGTCTAGTCAATCTTCCCTGAACAGCTCCCATCCTAAGTACGGTGACCAGTATCGTACACAGTACTCCAGACGCAATCTCACCAAAGCCCTGTATAATTGAAGAATAACCTCCCTACTCTTGGACTCAATTCCCCTCACAATAAACTGTAACATTCTATTAGCTTTCCTGAGTACTTGCTACACCTGTATACAAACCTTCCATGATTCACAGACTAGGGAACCCAGATCCCTTTCTCAGAGTTCTGCAGCTCTCACCATTAAGATAATGTACTTCATTTTCACTTTTTCTGCCAAAGTGGACAGTTACACATTTTCCCACATTATACACCATTTTCCTACTCACTTAATCTATTTTTATCCCCTTGTAGATTCCTTATGTCCCCTTCACAACTCGTTTTCTTACCTATCTTTACCTCTTCAGCAAATTTAGTCACATACCAAAATATGAATTATCAACTTATAACTTTCTAACTTAAGCTCTAACACCTTCTTAAACCCCAACACACATGTGCACATATATGCAGACAAAAAAAAAATTGTTATGGGTGAAGACAAAATCTTAGGGGGAATACAAGTCAATACCACCAGTCCACAGGATTCAGTGACGTGTCCTTTTGTTTCCTCGGGGTCTTTCTGATTTCTGATCTTTTTTTCCAAGTCCTTTCAATTCTTTATTGCAGACACAGTGCAGTTCATTAGAGGCAAGTAGTGAGTGAGAAGAGTCAACTATCTTCCAATTCTTTGCTACTTACTCTGCAATGGAAGAGAGAGATGCTACCTTTTTAGGATCTGTAGGTTTTCGGCGAGGCTTGCTCACTCACAAGTTGTTCACCCGCCCAAGGAACAATCAGAGAGTTGTTGTCATGCAGATGGCTCTCTGCCCAAGTAACTGCCTTAATTAAAAAAACAATCAACAATCTGTCTCTGGCTATGCTGCCCTGAACACACACCCACAATGCCAATGTGTCTCCAGCATTTTCCCCTACTACTTGAATACTTTGTTCTTTGGGCATGAATTCAAATCCTATCAAATGGTTGAATTAGAATTTGATAAAAATTTAGAATGAAGAGTGTCATAATGTCCATGAAATCATTGCCAGTTGCTGGGAAAACCCATATGGTTCACTAATTTCCTTTGGAGAAGGAAAGTGCCATCCTTATGTGGTCTGGTCTACATGAGATTGATAAGCAATGTGGTTGACTCTTAACTGCCAGTGTGCAAATACGTGATTAGCAATAAATGCTGGCCTAGCCAGTGACGCTCATATTCCATGAGTGAATTAAAAAAAAAGGGGAACACTGTCTATGCAACTCACAGTAAGCTCCAGTAGCTCATTTTAAAATGACAGATCTCCCTCCACAACCCTTGTTTTAAAGTGGTATCTTTTTCTTACTTTGGTCCACCTTCCAAATTAAAGGAAAATAAAATACAGTCTTTACATGATAATGTCCACAAATTAAAATTACTTCTTTGTTTGCAAAGTGTTTTGAGGTCATGAAAAGTGTTCAGTATATGCCTATACTTTGTTCTTTATGAACCTTTGCTTTTTCAGTAATAGTAATTTAAGACCAAATCTAAAACCCTTTACAAAATATATCTCCACACTCCTAGGAACAGGAGAGTAGAGGTCTTGGAAACCCTATATGTTCGAAGCTGGGATGATCAAACATGAAGAATAGACAAGGTCAAAAATCACACGACACCAGGTTATAGTCCAACAGGGTTTATTTAAAAACACAAGCTTTCGGAGTCTTGCTCCTTCTTCAGGTATTAGTGAGAGAGGTGATGCCACCTCTCTCATTGACACCTGAAGAAGGAGCGAGACTCCAAAAGCTTGTGTCTTCAGATAAACCTGTTGGACTATAATGAAAGGTGATTTATGACCTTGACCACCCCAGCCCAACGTTGGCACCTTCACATCATGAAGAATGGAGCGCCTGGTCGAACTGCAAGATAGCCTTGGGAAAGGAAGGGTGAAAACATTGGTGAATAAGCCCATGTTTTCATGTTCATTTCAGTTATTTTGTTCTGAAATGTCTGCACAGTCCAAATCCAGGCATATAGCCAACTTCACACCAGGGGAAAGAAAGCATCACTGTAATGCTTCAATTAGTGCCATATTTCCATTTCATCAGATAAATGATTAATTATTAAGGACAACAATCTGCCCCTTGTTTATCTGATAGTGGGTAAGAATGCTGCAACTGGATGTTCTGATATAAGCTCACCTATCACAGGAAATTAAAGGCCGAGGACAGCAGCAATGGAATACAAGCAGGCCACTATTCTACTCTTTAGTGGAAATTAATCAGTCATTTGTTCTCGACGTTAAGTTATACAGTAGCTATAAATCCCTTATCAGCATGTTTAATGCTGCAGAGAAACATCATGGACCATTAAACTCTCGAATGTTTAATGATCATTTAACCGTGACGGTTTAAAGTTTAAGACCATTCATGATTGTTTATCAACTCAATTGACTTTAAATGGAGGCTGCTTGAGAAATGTGCCACAGGTATTTTGAAGCAATTCTGAGGCAATCTCATTGAAACATCCAAGATCTTTTCGGGACTTCACAGTGTCAATGCGAAAAGGTTGTTTCCTCTTGTGAGAGAGTCCAGGATCAGAGGGACATCATCTCAGAATAAGGGGTCACACTTAGAGATGAGGAAGAATTTCTTTTTCAAAGGGTAGTAAATTTATAGAATTCTTTATCAGAGGGGGTTGATGAGGCTGGTTCATATTAAGGGCTGAGATAGACAGATTTTTAATCAGTAAGGAAATCAGGGGAATGTGGGAAAAAGGCAGGAAAATGGAGTTCAGGGTTATCAGATCAGCCATGATCTTCTTCAATAGCAGAGCAGACTTGATGGACTGAATGGCTTACTTCTGCTCATATGTCTTATCATCTTTTGAAGAAGTCCAGCTAGGCCCATGTTGACACCAGGAGTGTATTGGTGTGACAATGCTATGGGCTTAAGAGGTTATTTTGTCCTGGTTTTGTTTTAAAGAGAGGTTTCAAGACAGACGCAATGAGCTGTCTAGCTGGAAAGGCAGTCAACAGCTTGTGAGGTCTTGCAGTTTTTTTAAAAGTAGGATCAAAAGGAGCAGCCTGGATGGATGCGGCCAGCTCTCACAGACCAGAATTTCTAGGTTTTTTTTCAGTTTTAGGTTCAGCAGAAGCTGCTAGAGTTTTGAAGAAGCAGAAGATATTTTTCCCCTCTCTCAGTTACAATTAGAAGCTGGGTTGTCTCTTTCTACTGCTGGTGTTGCATGTGAGAAAATCTGATTTCTGAATTTGCCTGATTTTCTGATGAAGGGTCTAGGCCCGAAACATCAAGCTTTCCTGATCCTATGATGCTGCTTGGCCTGCTGTGTTCATCCAGCCCCACACCTTGTTATCTCTGAATTTGCCTTCTTGCTAAGGGGTCTGTTTATGGGAAGTCACTATATTGCAACAGTTAATTAGTTGTAGCTACTGTATCTATTATTCTGTTAAGTTTTCCAACAGAGTTATTGTATGTTCTTCATTCTTTTGTTATATTCTGAATGTAGCGTTGAATAAATGGTGCTTTGCTTAATGTTGAGTAGTTTGACCAGTCAAATTGCATCTGGAACACTGCACATTTATTTGCCTTTAAAAATAAGAAAAAGTTACAATCTCGGCTACCTTTTTAAAATAGTTTGAGGGGATCTGGTCTGGGTCATTACATCAGTCCATCTTTTAAGTTATTGCTGAATGGTGTGGAGGGATTCTCACTCCGCAGTGGCAAGTTGCGATTTAAGGGAGATTATTGTTCGTTAAACACCATTTTGATGGCTCAGCTCTCCTCATTGATATTCAGCTTTCTATCTTAACAAACTCCACAAATAAGCCAGGCCGCAGGAAAACTTGGAAACCAGAGCAGATACCAGGCAAATTCAGCTCATCACCTTCTCCAAACAACTTCCAAAGTGGACAGTAAGTATCAACATCCCATTTATCAATTGTCAGAAGTCCTCGGTCAAGTCAAGGGGATAGTCTTCATTCAGAGGGTGGTGGCACAGTAAGTCAAGGGCAGCCTCCAATGCCAGTCTGGAGGTTTGGAAATAATCCATTAGTCGTTCCGGGAGGTCAGAAATCAAGTGCTCTCCATGTGACTACTACCATCTAGAAGGACAAGGGTACAGATACATGAGAACCTTACCACCTGCAAGCTCCCCTCCAAGATACTCACCATCCTGACTTGGGAATGTATCACTATTCCTTCATTGTTAAGAGGCATAGAGTCATAAATTTGTACAGCATGGAAACAGACCTTTCGGTTCAACTTGTCCATGCCAAACAGATATCCTAAATTAATCTAGTCCTATTTGCCAGCATTTGGCTCATATCCCTCTAAACCAGTGTTCATGTACCCGTCCAGATGCCTTTTAAATATTGTGATGATTCCAGCCTCCATTACCTCCTCTAGCAGCTCATTCCATACACGCACCACCACCCTCTGCATGAAAAAGTAGCCACTTCGGTCCCTTTTATATCTTTCCCCTCTCAGCTTAAACCTATGCCCTCTTTGTTTGGACTCCCCTTCCCTCAGAAAAAGACTTTGGCTATTGACCCAATCTTTCCCCTCATGATTTTATAAACTTCGATAAGGTCATCCCTCAGCCTCTGATGCTCCAGGGAAGTTATCCCAGCCTAATTGACCTCTCCCTACAGCTTAAACCCTCCAACCCCAGCAACATCCTTGTAAATTTTTTCTGAACTCTTTCAAGTTTAGCAACATCTTTGCTATAGCAGACAGACCAAGATCTTGACTGTCCCTCCTTGACTGCATTGTACTGTGGCATGCTATGGCACAAGGACTGCAACAGTTCACCAGCACGTTCTCAGGGGCAATTAGGGATGGGCAATAAACACTGACCTAGTTAGCAACACACACATATCCTAATAAAGAAGCAAAACTTTATGTGCATAATTTTTTTTGCTTTATTTATACACAAAATGCACAAAAAATAAAAAAGACAAATAATTTGCGACACACTGACAAAGCTCACAAAGAGTTAAAAAATAAATCAACGGTATTTTAGAAGGGAACAAATAGCTCATTGAGTACACTGAGTGAAAACAAACCCATACGTTCTGTTTGGCAGCTGATCACAGTTGATCTCAATAGTCACTTGTGTACGTCCTGTGATTTTTTTTCATAGAAAAGCAAAGAATTTCGAATAACATTTACAGAGGCATTAGGTGGGATGTAATGAAGGAGGGACACTTAGGTGTGGGGGTGGGGAAGGTCCATGATGAATCATTTAATTTCTGAACAATAACATTAAGTATTGGTGTAGGTCACATGATCCCATCTATTTTGGGCGATGGGTGGACAGCAACAGGAAAATTATCTGTCACTTGACTTGAATAGCCTTCATTATAGATGACAAATAGATGTTTTTCCTTACCATGATCACATGCGTGTGGAAGCCATTTAACTGCAAAGCACAAACCTTCCCAAGCTCACAGCATTTTCACTGTAACTAAATTCTGCAAAGTTATATTGAATGCAGAGATTGTCCATGCAAATCACACAATACTCATCTTAAAAATTCAACAGGAAATGCTGGGTACACTCAGCAAAACAACTGCGGGGGTTGGTGGGGGGGAAGGTGTCGAGACAAGTTAATGTTTCAGCTGTAGCCAACTTTTCAAAGCTCATATCCTGCTGGAGTACTGCAGGTCATTCAACAAGAATATGCCTTCATATAACGCCTTCAACTTAGTTAAATGGCCATAGATTCTTCACAAAAGTGCTATCAGACAAAAAACACAAGACTGATCCAAAGAATGGAGTTTGAAACTGAAGGGTGAGCGGGATTATCTGACAGCATTAGTGACTCGGGCTGTCTATTAATTCCATATTCCACAACCTCACGCCAATGTTTATTGGCACTGGGACTAACTCCGTGATTTTTCCAGAGGTGTCTTCTGAATTGGCTGCCTGCAGCTCACTGTCCCGTTGACCCAATGGAGTGCCTTCCCAATGCTACTGACCCGTCTGACTGCAGACACATTGGGAGGGGGAGGTGTTGCTCAGGCAAGTCACAGGCCCTTACAGGCATCTCAAAATGGAGGAGCTCACAGACAGATAAGTAGAGGTGATAAATTCGAAAGGCCTGGAAGCTGAGAAGGGAGAGCCATCAGGGAGCATTTTTGGGGCCATAGGGAGGTGGTCTGCTCATCTTTCTCACTGGCACCTCCTTAATCCGTGGAACCTCCAGCTTCAATCACTGTAGCTGTCCTGGCCCCACACCAAGCGAGGCTGACTCCATCAATCTGGAGTCCTGGCTGCAGAGCAGGCAACTGGGTGGGTGCCATTATGCAAGTCAGTCACTCCCCAACTATTTTAACAGCTCTTCCACCACCCATCCCAACATCTATTCCTGACATCGAGTATAATGAACCATGGAATCCCTACAGTGCAGAAATAGGCCATTTGGCCCATTGAGTCTGCAACAACCCTCTGAAGAGTATCCCACCAGACCCAGTCCCCGTGTTCTATCCCCTTAACCCCGCATTTACCATGGCTAATCCATGTAGCCTACATATCCCTGGTCATTCTGGGGCAATTTCGCATGGCCAATTGACCTAAGCCGCACATTTTCGTACTGTGGGGAAAAACCCACACAGACACAGGGAGAATGTGCAAACTCCACACAGTTAGTCACCCAAGGCTGGAATTGAACCGGAGTCCCTAGAGCTGTGAGGCAACTGTGCTACCTCAATGCCACAGTGAAGTAGAAAGGAATCCAGAGCAATTCTCACCGATCCAATGTACGGTGTTATGTCCTGTAGCAGATGTATGAAATAACTTTGTGGGGCATACTCATGAAATCATCTCCATTTCATGGCATGTGACCAAACGGGAGAAAGCTCTCAGTATACATCTTACTGAGCTCAGTCCTCTTACAGCATGACATGCTGAGTGAAGCAGGCTGCAGTACATTGAATTACTTTGCATGAGCCGAGAAGAGATTTTAATTTACTTTCAGACATAACTAGTGCGGTAACAAAAGATCGCTGCATCCTTCAGTATTATGTGATCCTACATGCTGTCTTATGTTATGAGAGCTAATATAAGTAACTCGGAGTGATGCGGAGAGATCAATCACACCACATCGTGTTATGGTGATATATCATGTCGGGATGGAGTAATAACATATTCTGCTAGAACTGTAACACCACAATTCATGCAAGATTCTTACCGTTCAATGTATAGTCCCTTACCTTGTTAGTACTCCCAAAATGCTTCTTTTTTAAGATTAGATTTCATTCTTCATCATTCAGCCCATCTGACCAACTCATCTATATCATCCTGTCGCCTAAGGCTTTCCTCCTTGCTATTTACCACACCATCAATTTTCTTGTTATCTGCTGATCTTGGGTTTCAACTATGTTTTCCTGACTGCACCCAATATCAAATTAATCTATTAATTTTTTACTTGAGTATAATCAACCGTTTAGCTTTCCAGGGTAGAGAATTCCAAAGATTCACCAGCCCTTCAGTGAAAAGATTTCTCCTCATTTCAGTCCTCATATCAACACCTTATTCTGAGACTGGTCCGAAATAGCCCAGCTGGGGGAACATCCTCCCAGTATCAACACTCTAAAGCTTGAATATCGCTGAAAAAGGCGCACTTTGTCAAAGTTATTCATCTCACACTCAGCATTTTGCAAGAATGAAAATTCAAGGGGAAAACCGACATTTATACTGCATCAGAATAGAGTGCTGATTGGTTGACAAGTGGACTCCAATTGGTAGCGGTGTTGCCATGGCAAATGCTCTGATTAATGCTGATTGACAGTTAACAGCTAAGCTTTGTTCGGTTTTAAACCAGGCAATCCAAAGCCTGGCTGTTGGAGGTCATTTACTTTAACTATCCTTTATGTACACCTGTAGAAGTTCTTACCGTCTGATTTTATATTTCTTGCTGGTGTTCTCTCATATACTGACTGGCCGTCTTTATTATTCTTTTTAATCATCATTTGATAGATTCTAAAACATTTTCAATTTTCTGACCTACCAACAATCTTTGCAGCAATTATCTTTTTTCACTTTTAATTTGATACTATCCTTAACTTCCTTGGTGCAGCCTTCTCATTGAGTCATTCTTTCTCAAAAGACTGATAAGGGAGCCAATGGGAAATGGGAAAGTCCGTCAATGGGAAAGTAATGTTGGAAGCCCAATAAGATCAACCACAATCTTATTGAATGGTTGAGGGGCTGAATGGCCTACACTTGCTCCTAATTCATATGTTCATATATAAGGAGTACTCGGCCCTCCCTCACTTTTGATAGTCTGCATTGCCCTTAATGGGATTTACTTATAAATATCCAACTGGCTACACAGGTGATTTACCCTTTAATAGTTAAAAACAAAAAAAAAGTCACAGGGATTTGGCGATTGGCAAAAAAAACATTCAGTTGTGTATAAGAGTGCTTCTGGATATAAAAATAACTACTTGGATACGCTGTACTGCTGCAGTCTACAGCATCATGGACAAAGAATTAGAAAGTTGGATTTTAAACTGGATGGCTCCTGGCTAATCAGCATGGACAGAATAAGCTGAATGTACTCCCTCTGTATTGTAAGTTTCTATGATTCTATGTTAGGCTGCTTGCTAAGGTTGAATAGTCTACCAGCTGAATCCTGAATGATCACTAGCCAAGGCACCAAGAGGCTGCAGGTACCTATAGCACCATATGCCAGTATGGGTCAGTAGTCCCAAGAGAGAAGATTTGGTAAAAAAGCAACAGAAAAGATTCTACCTATTTTTGACAAGACATAACTCTAATTAAACACAATACAGATTGTTTAAACATATTACGTACTATTCAAAATGCCAGATGGTTATAAAACTATCCCACGAATTGTGCTCAGGATCTGTACTGCATGTTATCAATAAGGAATATGCTAACTAATCTACCTTGAAATTACAAAATGTTACAAAAATAGATTTGTTTGCATCCCCTAGGGGAGCACTGTCAAGATTCTGCTTAGTATAGAGATTTATGACAGTGATTATGACAGGATAAACATTTGTATTTGGGCAGGATTCTTTAGAGACAATAGCCCAGCCTCAATCTCCAGGCCATTAAAGGAATAGTCCAAGATAAGCCTCTTTCGCAGTTTAAAAATAGTTGTTCCTTGCTTGTTTTAGTGCTGGATTACCTCGGAGTTATTTTCTACTTTTCCACTTTTGCTGGGCTTTTCTGGGTCGTTCTGTATCATGGCTTGGCAGACTGAGCATTCATAGATGACCACTGAAGTTAGCTCTGGGAACATACAGAGTTCCGAATAAGAGGTTTATAAAATGCATCAGAGATAATAGGAACTGCAGATGCTGGCGAATCCGAGATAACAACGTGTGGAGCTAGATGAACACAGCAGGCCAAGCAGCATCATAGGAGCAGGAAAGCTTGATGTTTTGGGCCTAGACCCTTCATCAGAAATGGGGGAGGGGAAGGGGGTTCTGAAATAAATAGGGAGAGAGGGGGAGGCGGATAGAAGATGGATAGAGGAGAAGGTAGGTGGAGAGGAGGCAGACAAGTCAAAGAGGCGGGGATGGAGACAGTAAAGGTGAGTGTAGGTGGGGAGATAGCGAGGAGATAGGTCCGTCCAAGGAGGACGGACAGGTCAAGGGGGTGGGATGAGGTTAGGAGGTAGGAAATGGGGGTGCGGCTTGAGGTGGGAGGAGGGGATAGGTGAGGGGAAGAACAGGTTAGGGAGGCGGGGACGAGCTGGGCTGGTTTTGGGATGCGGTAGGGGGAGGGGAGATTTTGAAGCTTGTGAAATCCACATTGATACCATTGGGCTGCAGGGTTCCCAAGCTGAATATGAGTTGCTGTTCGTGCAGCCTTCGGGTGGCATCGTTGTGGCACTGCAGGAGGTCCAGGATGGACATGTCGTCTGAGGAATGGGAGGGGAAGTTGAAATGGTTCACGACTGGGAGATGCATCCCCACCTCTTTGACTTGTCTGTCTCCTTTCCACCTATCTTCTCCTCTATCCATCTTCTATCCGCCTCCCACTCTCCCCCTATTTATTTCAGAACCCCCTTCTCTTCCCCCATTTCTGATGAAGGGTCTAGGCCCAAAACATCAAGCTTTCCTACTCCTATGATGCTGCTTGGCCTGCTGTGTTTATAAAATGCATATGTTTTAGGACTATGACTTTAACATGGTTAAAATGAAGGAGGTCAAGTGGTCCATTCTGAATTTTGCCTGTCAACAGGCCTAGATTGCATAGCTATTAAGGATTACATGGAACGCGAGTGAGTTGCTTTAATGGGATGAAGGTGAACTATATTTTCCACTGATAGAAGCATTGGTTGTTAGTCTCCTAAAGGACCAGGGGGGTTTTGAGAATGTAAGCCTTACACAGATGTATTTTTGACAGTCCACATATCATTCTAAGTTCACATGATCCTTACAGTGTGGCAAGAGGTCATTTGGCCCATCAAGTCTGCACTGAACCTCCGAAGAGCAAGCCCACCTAATCCCCATTTCATGGCTAATCTGTCTCACCTGTATATCCATGGACCCTACAGAGCAATTTAGCATGGCCAATCCAACCAACCTGCATATCTTTGGACTGTGGGAGAAAATGGGAGCACCCAGTAGAAACCCACCCTGTCACAGGGAAAACATGCTCCACACAGACAGTCACCCAATGCTGGGATCAAACCCAGGTCCCTGGCACTATGAGGCAGCAGTGTTAACTGCTGAGCCATTGTGATCTGGTCACTCACCGTGGGAAGGTAAGGCACCTTGAGGAATGATGGTGGCTGTGTTATTGGTCAGGGTAGGGACAGGAGATCTTCCGATGAACTCCAGAATGCATTGAAGCAGAGAAGAGAAAGACTCCAATCCATGAACATACTCTGTCAGCAAAGCAGAGTGTAGGCAACAGGCATCACTGTGATTGGTTAAGAGGACAGTGTTGTTATTTTCAGCATTTAAAAAGGAAGTGTCCCTCTTCTTAGAACTGACTGTTCAAAGAGGAAGACAATCATGTGACATCAACATTGATGTCACTGCACCTGGTTGTGCAATGGCACAAGTGATCAATACCATTCAGCGGTGGCGATATCTTTTGTTTGCTTGCCATTTGCAGTCCGTGAAAACATGAACTTCACAGCAGATCCTTTATAAACAACTAACCGGTCTTTTTTAAACATTAGCTAACACTTATGAGGGAATGCTAAACAAGTCCAAACAAGTTATCAGAAGTAAGTCCAGCCTCAATTTCCTGTGCTACAGCCTCCCACCCTCTTATCTAAAGCCCCAAATCAGTAAGAAAACCAGGAGGGATTTTGGAGCTGCATGTTCTGACGGGAAGTGCAGAGTTTCTGCATTTTGATGTAGACAATGAGGTCCTACAAATGCTGAACTTTTCACAGTACCTTTCTCATTTTCCATCTTTTGTAAGTAACTGCCTAATGTTGTGGATCAGGCACTATGCCGCCTCCAATCACGAACACCAAAGAAAACACGGATTAACAACTCACAATTTATGCTTGCTGTGTGCAAACTCCTACATGACCACATTGTCTAAACGTTAAAAATACTTCAATGTGGTTGACTCTTAACTTCCCTCTGGCTGATTGAACCACTCAGTTGCATCAAGCCATGACAAAGAATACAGTGCTCAGTGTTTTCAAGAAGTCATCGCAGCAATTCTGTGGTGGGCAATAAAATCCAGAGACTCCCAATTCCAGTGAAAAAAACATTTTCTAAACTGAGACTAAGAATCATTCACATGGATTGCTGTGCCTGCATTCACTAAGCCCTGCATCCTATCTATAACTGTCACACTGTCTAAGACCTAAAACCGCAGGGGCTGTCATTACTTCCCATCACAGTGATGTCTTACTCACATGTAAGACCCGTAATGCATTACCACAGTGACGAACATATCTCATTGACTGTAAATCATTCTGGCACATTTTCAGATCAGGAGAGGTGCTCTATAAATGCCAGTTCTTTCTCCCTTGGTTAATTTCAGGACTGGGAAGAATGCTCAAGTTTGGTCCTAATTTTATAAACCTGCTTTCAAAAGAATCAACGCAGCAACAATTAAACTAACGGTTCCCTGCTTGGAAGGAAGAACTGAAACTGGATTTGGTTATTGCTTTATTCTTCCCTTTGCACCCAACCCCTGGATTCTGTGGCATTTGCTTTATGTCCTAACGTCTTCACTCAAAGAATATCTTCCACCACCACAACCAATATCTCAGGCATCATTGGGGAAGGTAATAAATTCCAGTATTTCCAGCAACACTCACATGCCAGAGAATGGTGAGATGAGATTCTCACTAGTGAGCAGCGAGAGACCTATTTGCATGCACTAGTATGCAATAAAACCTCATTATTGTCTAATTATATCCCATTTATCTATAATCTCTCACATACCCGATAGAAACTAGGTGGCGACAATTCCAGACATGAAAATCAGAGCAGTTACCTACTTGGACATCAGGCACTAACATCTCAGGGCACACTCCATGGGCAACGACTGCACATATCCCCCCCTCCACAGACTAGGCATCTGACACATACCAGCTTTATTGCACTCTCATGGAACATCTCTGATCCTTTCACAGTATGGTTCTGTTCTTCCACGTTGCACTCTGCCATCTTTCATTGCACTGCTGCTGCCAGGACATTTTGTGTGCAGGGACTTATACCCAACTGTGAAGCAGCAGTGCTAACCACTGAGCCACTGTGCCACCCCATGTTGTGAGGGTTTCTGTCTCTATCACCTTTACAGGCAGTTAGTCCCAGATTCCCAAGCCCTTCTGGGTGAAAAAATGTCTCCTCCAAACTTCCTGCCCATAGCAAGCAGTGATATATTTTATTAGGCCCTGGGGACCAATGCACCTATATGTCCACTGAAACATCCAATACCCTCTCTTAATTAATCTTAACGAGTTCTAGAATGCCACCATCCCAATTGATGTCCCTGGCTACAACATCTTTCTTCTGTGAATACAAATGTGAACTATTCACTTAAGACCTCACCCACATCCAATGGCTCCCTGCAGATGTTGACCTTTTGATCTCAAATAGGTCCCACTCTTTTCCTCTTACTCTTAATACACTTACAAAAAGCTTTGTGACTTTCCTTGATCCCATCTGCCAAAGATATTTTGTGAACCCTCTTTACCCTCCGAATTTTGCTTTTAAGCAACCTCCTACACTACATACTTTTGAAGGTCATCCTCTGTTGCTGTGGGTCAGGAGTCACATATAGGCAAGTTTCCTTCTGTGAAGGACATTACTGAACCAGACGGGTTTTTCTGACAATTGGTGATGGATTCACGGTCATCATTGGATTCTAAGATTCAATAAATATCTAGAATGAAATTCCACCAGCTGCCATGGCAGGAGTTGAACCCAGGTGCACAGACCATTACCTGGGTCTCTGGATTAACAGTCCAGCAATAATATTATTAGGCCATTGCCTGTCCTCCAGACTTACCTGCAAGTAGCTGCTCTCAGTTTGTGTTTGCCAGATCCTGTCAATAGATATTGAAATTGATCTTCTCCCTTACCCCTTTCTGAAATGACTTTGAATCTTAGAGAGTTATGGCCACTATCACCTAAATACTCGCTCACTGAAACTTCAAGCACTTGACCGGCTTCATTCCCTGGGATTCAGTCAGGCACTGCCGCATGTCTAGTAGGACTATCTACGTATTGGCATTAGAACTTCTCCAAGGTGCACTTTAAAAATCCTACCTTATCCACATTAAATTCCACCTGCCAGATTCTGGCCTTTTTTCTTCGTCTATCAATTTCTATCTATAAACTCTTTATCTCCTCATCACAGCCTACTATCCCACTTTTTTTAGTATCATCTGTGAATTTTGCTGTGTTACAGTCTATCCCTGCTTGCAGATCATTTGCATTGATTGTAAATATTGAGGTCTGAGAGCTGAACCCTGCAGCATCCCACTAGTTACAGTTTGCCTTCCAGAGTAGGACCAATTTATCCCGACTGTCTGCTTTCTGTCAGCCAGCCAGTCCTCTATCCAAAACTATACTCCATCCTTAACTTCAGGATCTAACTTTCTGGATCAGTCTTTTATGTGGCACTTTGTCAAATGCCTTGTGGAAGTCTAGATATACCACATCCACTGGATCCCCATCGTTCGCCTTTCTGGTAACATCCTCAGAGAACTCCAGCAAGTTTGTCAAGCATGACATGCACTTCATGGAACTATGCTGACACTGGTAAATTGAGCTTTGATTTTCCAGCAATTTCTGCTTTTGATATCATATCCCACCTTTTGTCTAACTCCTTCTATGAATAAGTGTGTCACTTTAGCATGTTTCCAACTCATTGATGCCACTCCAGAATCCAGGGAATTTTGGAATATCATAACTAATGCATCCATTATGTGTGCTGCCACCTCCTTTAATACCCTAAGGTGCAGGTTATCAGGTCCTGGGTACTTATTTGCCTTTAATTCCAAAAGCTTAAACACATGCACCAAAAGGCTCAAGAACAGCTTCGCCCCCACTGTTATTAGACTAATGAAAGGATCTCTCAAAGTTCAAATCTAATGTTGATCTCGTGTTTTGTGCATCTTCTTTGAAGCCATAACTTTGTATTCCTCGGTCTGTTCAATCACCCTATGATTTTTGTGTGTTATGATCTACCTGTATTGCACACAAAACAAAACCTTTCACTGTACCCAGGTGCACGTGACAATAATAAATTAAATCAAATTTTTAAAAATCAGTTTACTTAATTTCTTCTTCCTAGTTATAGTAATTTCACCAAGTTCCTCTGTACTAACTGCAGTCTTTGGTGAGAAATTTTTACCTTCCACTTGAAAACAGAGACAAAATATTGGTTTAGTGCCTCTGCTATTTCTGAGTTTCCCATTAAAACCTTACCATTTTCATCATCTAAAGGGCCAACATTTAACTTTAGGGGTGATGATGGCCTAGTGGAATCGTCTGTTAAGCCAGAGACCCAGATAATGTCCAAGTTCAAATCTCACCATGGTAGAATTTGAATTCAATAAATATCTGGAATTAAGGACTCTAATGATGACCATGAATCCATTGTTGATTGTCAGGAAAAGTCCATCTGATTCACTAATGTCCTTTAGGGAAGGAAACTGCCATCCTTACCTGGTCTGGCCTACATGTGACTCCAGACCCACAGCAATGTGGTTGACACTTAAATGGGCAATTAGGGATGGGCAATAAATGCTGCTTGGCTAGTCGATCCCTCATGCTGTGAATGAATAAAGAAAAAAACTAACCTCTTCCTTTTTATCAGAGATAATAGGTACTGCAGATGCTGGAGAATCCGAGCCAACAAAAGGTGTGGAGCTGGATGAACACAGCAGGCCAAGCAGCATCATTGGAGCAGGAAAGCTTGACGTTTCAGGCCTAGACCCTTC
>JAHRHZ010000064.1:6499674-6511626 GCA_024137785.1 Ginglymostoma cirratum
GAAGGGTCTAGGCCTGAAACGTCAAGCTTTCCTGCTCCCATGATGCTGCTTGGCCTGCTGTGTTCATCCAGCTCCACACCTTGTTATCTCTTCCTTTTTATATACTTTTAGAAGCTCTCGGTATCAGTGCTTATGTTTTCTGTTAGTTTCCTTCGGAAGTTCATCTTGGCTCTTTTAATTTTGTTTTGCCGATATTTAAAATTCCTCCAATCCTCCAGAGTGCCACTAAATTTTGCAGCAAATCTTTCCATGCCTTCATTTTTGCTCTCCTAATTTCCCTTTTCCATATCGCTCGCACATTCTATGTTCTTCTAGGGTATATGCTGTTTTGAGCACCACCTCCTCAGTCTTTCTATCCAATCCTGTATAACCTTTTATGGATTTGGTGATCCCATCCTTTATCTTTCTTGGAACATATTGGTCCTGTACTCTCCCTATTTTCGTCTGAATGCATTCCACTGCTCTGTCACACGTTTGCCTAAAAGTATGTGCTCCAGGTCCTCTCTGGCTAAAACATTCCTGATCTTATTAAAACCGGTCTTCTCCCAGTTTAGAATGGTGATGTCAGGCTTATCCTTGTCCTTTCCCATAACAATCTTGAATCTAACAGAGTTACAATCAGTGTCTGCAAAATGCTTTCCGCCTGACACTTCAACCACTTGTCCATCTTCATTACCTAAAATGGAATCCGGGACTGCCCCTTCAGGCTTTCCCTGTACTGGCTTAAAAACTCTCTTGGATGCATTTTAAGAATGCCACTCCCTCCAAACCTTCTACACTATGCTTATCCCAGTTGATGTTGGGGAAGTTGAAATCCCTATTTATTATTTCGTAACCCTATTATTTCTATTTTTAGAAATTCTTTTCTTCACTTTCTTCACTCTACGTCTCAGTGCAGTCCCAGTGTCTGCAGCTGGTTAGACGGAGCCTTGCCTACATTGGAGCCCACTGACCTTGGAGGTTTGGTCAGGCCACCCCGCTGAGGGCTCTGACATGCTGAGTGTGTCCTGGGCAGAGGCAGGTGCAACCTCCTCAGCTTGAATTCCCACAGGGCTCAGGGTGGCAGGCAGGGTGGATGGTGAAGGCCTGTCCACCTAAGAGGGGAACTCTGGGATACTACTTGCCGTTCCTCCTCCACCTAGGTGCCCACTGATACCATCTAATCTCCTTATGAGAAAGGAGCTCCTGGAGTGAGGTCAAGGTTCCTCACCCTCTGTTTCTTTGTCCTTGGTGTTGAGCACCAATAGCTAAAATGATGGAATGTCTACCAGATCCATGTGTTGACCGAGTAGACACTCATTGAGCTGTTGGACAGGCCTCTCCATGGCAGCCATCAACTCATCCATGGAGGCAGCCAGAAGTTTGCGTGCCAGAAATACCGTGGTGTCAGAATTGGCGCTGTCTTGCAACATTTGTGCCAGTTTGCCTAGTGCCCACAAAAAATCTACTTGCTGCTCCTGTGTCTGCTTGTGGAAAATTAACACCAACCCACCTACCGCTACATTAGCCACTGCTTTTAAGACCATAGGATGAAATCGGTCTAGGACCCAAAGATTTGTCAGCCCACAACTCCATCAGTTTGCTTAGAAACACTTAGCTTGTGATTGTAATTTTGCTAAGTTCCTCTCTTCCTTCTATCCATTGTGACCCATCTGCCACAACATTAAGACCTTCTGTTTCTACCTCTGTAGTATTGCCCAACTTACCCCTTTCTCAGCACTTCTGCTGCTGAAACCTTTTTAATCCCAGACTTGTCTATTCTAACTAAGGTTGCAAACTGCCATTAAATGTATTTCTGGAGGATTCATCATATGATTTTGTACCCACACTCTAATCATTAACCAACTACCATATTCATTCTTGTGACACACTGCTTTCCTACACTAATTGGAAAACAAAAATGCTCATTAACCTAAGCGGACGATGCTTGAAAGTCAGCCAAACAGTCCTTTGTCCCCATTTTCAATTTTTAAAAAAAACTCTGGTAAAGACAAACGTTCAAAGAAAATGATAAAGCCGCATAATCTTTTTTTAATGTTCCTACGACTTTTCTCCAGGCTTGCATACAGCAGCATCCAGGAGACTGATCTTCAATTGCTAGAGACTCCAGGACAATCCTGGAATGTTGGAATTTCTCATTCTGAGGTATGTCTGGTCAGCTGTAGTGCTCTATGCTCAATAAACTTTGAATCATCCAAAATTCTGCTTCTGGGTCAAATCCAACTCACCCATCACTGCTATGCTCACCGACTGACACTGATTCCTGGTCAAGCAACATACAGTCATAGAGCTGTACAGCATGGAAACAGACCCTTTGTTCCAACTCAACCATGCCAACCAGATATCCTAAATTAATCTAGTCCCATTTGCCAGCATTTTGACCATATCTCTCTTAACCCTCTCTCAGGTTGGAAACTGAAGTCCAGGACAAACAGAGTAGTTATCTCTGGCTTACTAACAGTGCCACATGATGACGAGGTAAGAAATAGGGAGAGAGTGCAGCTAAACACGTGGCGACAGGGCTGGTGTAGGAGGGAGGACTTCCATTATGTGGATAATTGGAGCACATTCTGGGGAAGGGGGGATCTGTACAGGAAGGACAGGTTGCACCTGAACCGGAAGGGCACAAATATCCTGGGAGGGAGGTTTGCTCGAGCAAGACGGGATGGTTTAAACTAGATTGGCAGGGGGTGGGGAACAGGATGTGTAATTCAGAGGAAGAGGTATTCAGCCTTCCAACAGACACAACAGGGAGTGATGTAGTTAATAAAGAAATGCAGTCAATGTAGCGTAATTGTGGACACGAAGATGGTTTGAGGTGTGTATACTTCAATGCTAGAAGTATCAGAAATAAGGCGGATGAACTTAGAGCATGGGTCTGTACTTGGAACAACAAGGTTGTGGCCATTACAGAAACTTGGGTGACTCAGGGACAGGAATGGTTGTTGGAAATACTGGGATTTAGATGCTTCAAAAGAAATAGGGAGAGTGGAAAAAGAGGCGGGGGAGTGGCATTGCTAGTCAGGGTTAGTATAGCAGCTACTGAAAGGCAGTTCGAGAATGATGTGTCTACAGAATCAGTTTGGGTTGAGGTCAGGAACAAGAAAGGAGCAGTCACTTTGTTGGGGGTTCTTTACAGACCCCCTAATTGTTGCAGAGAAGTGGAGGAGCGGATTGGGAGGCAGATACTGGAAAAATGCAGAACTCATAGGGCTGTAGTCATGGGTGACTTCAACTTTCCAAATATTGATTGGAAACTTTTTAGTTGTAATAGTTTAGATGGAGCAGATTTTGTCCATGTATTCAGCAAAGATTCCTGACACATTATGTAGATGGACCAACACAAGGAGAGGCCACTTTGGATTTGGTGCTTGGCAATGAACCAGGCCAAGTGTGAGACCTGTTGGTAGGAGAGCATTTTGGTGGTAGCGATCATAACTCTGCTACTTTTACAATAGTCATGGAAAAGGATGGGTCCATACTGCAGGGTAAGGTTTATAATTGGGGATGGGTAATTATGATTCTATTAGGCAAGAACTGGGTAACATAAAATGGGAACAGATGCTGTCAGGGAAGAGCACTATTGAAATGTGGAGATTGTTTAAGGAATGCATACTGCGTGTGCTCGATATGTTTGTCCCTAGCAGGCAGGGAAGATGTGGTCGAGTGAGGGAGCCTTGGTTCTCAAGAGAGGTCAAACGACTAGATAAGAGGAAGAAGGATGCTTATATAAGGTTTAGGAAACAAGGGACGGAAAAGGATCTAGAGGGATACAAGTTATCCAGGAAGGAGCTGAAGAAAGGGCTTAGGAGAGCTATAAGGGGGCATGAGAAAACCTTAGCAGATAGGATCAAGGAAAACTCCAAGGCTTTTTACACATACGTGAGGAATAAAAGCATGACCAGAGAAAGGGTAGGGCCAATCAAGGATTGTAAAGGGAATTTGTGCATGGAGCCTAAAGAGATAAGAGAGGTCCTTGATGAATACTTTTCTTCGATATTCACAACTAAGAGGGACCTAGTTGTAGAGGAGGACAGTGTGAAACAGGCTGGTAGACTAGAGGAGGTCGATGTTAGTAAGGAAGATGTGCTAGGAATTTTGAGGAAGTTGAAGATAGATAAGTCCCTTGCGCCTGATGGGATTTATCCAAGGATTCTATGGGAAGCAGGGGAAGAGATCGCAGGGCGTTCGGCATTGATCTTTTCACCTCACTGTTCATGGGTATAGTGCCGGAAGATTGGAGAGTGGCAAACGTCATTCCCTTGTTCAAAAAAGGGAATAGGGATAATCCTGGAAATTACTAGCCAGTTAGTCTTATGTCAGTGGTGGGCAAATTATTGGAAAGGGCTCTGAGACATAGGATTTATGATCACTTGGATAGGCACCGTTTGATTCGTGATAGTCAGCATGGATTTGTGAGGGGTAGATCATGACTCACAAACCTTATTGAATTCTTTGAAGGGGTGACCAAACACATGGATGAAGGTAGAGCAGTGGATGTGGTATACATGGATTTAAGTAAGGTGTTTGATAAGGTTCCACATGGTAGGCTCATGCAAAAGGTAAGGAGGCATGGGACGGGGGGAAAGGTGGCAGATTGGATTCAGAATTGGCTGACCCTTAGAAGACAAAGGGTGGTAGTGGGTGGAAAATATTCAACATGGTGCTCAGTTATGAGTGGTGAACCACAAGGATCTGTTCTCGGTCCTGTTCTATTTGTGATTTTTGTAAATGATTTGGATGAAGGAGTGGAAGGGTGGATTAGTAAGTTCGCGGACAATACGAAGGTGGGTCGAGTTGTGGATAGTGCGGAGGGCTGTTCTAGGTTACAAAGGGACAGTGATAGGATGCAGAGCTGAGCTGAGAAGTGGCAGATGGAGTTTAATCCTGAAAAGTGTGAGGTGATTCATTTTGGAAGACAAATTTGAAGGCAGAATACAGGGTTAATGGAAAGATTCTTGGCAGTATGGAGGAGCAGAGGGATCCTTGGGGTTCATGTTCACAGTTCCCTGAGAGCTGCCACCCAGGTGGATAGAGTTGTTAAGAAGGCGTATGGTGTGTTAGCTTTCATTAATAGAGGGATTGAGCTCAAGAGCCGTGAAGTTATGCTCCAGCTATACAAAAGCCTGGTTCGGCCACATCTGGAGTATTGTATCCAGTTCTGGTCACCTCATTACAGGAAAGATGTGGAAGCGTTGGAACAGGTACAGACGAGATTTACCAGGATGTTGCCTGGAATGGAGGGAAGGTCTTACAAGAAAAGGTTGAGAGAGCTAGGGCTTTTCTCTTTAGAACGACAAAGGATGAGAGGTGACTTGATAGAGGTGTACAAAATGAACAGAAGTATAGATAGAGTAGAGAGCCAGAGACTTTTTCCTCATGTGGAGGTAACTATTACGAGGAGGCATAGTTTTAAAGTGAGTGGAGGTAGATATAGGGGAGATGCCAGAGGTAGATTCTTTACTCAGAGAGTGGTCGGGACGTGGAATGCATTGCAGGAGAGGGTAGTGGAGTCAATCTCATTAGGGGCATTTAAGCATCTATTAGATAGGCATACGGATGATAGTATATGGCAGGGGTGGAGGTTAGATAGACCTCAGGATTAGGGTAAAAGTTCAGCATAACATCCTGGGCCAAAGGGCCTGTACTGTGAAGTAATAAAAACCAAAAGAACTGCAGATGCTGTAAATCAGGAACTAAAACAAAGTTGCTGGAAAAGCTCAACAGGTCTGGCAGCATCTGTGAAGGAGAAAACAGAGTTAACATTTTGGGTCCGGTGATCCTTCCTCAGAACTGATGATGGCTGGGAAAACATCAGTTTATATGCAGAAAATAGGGAGGTGGGTGGGGTAGGGAGTAAACGATAGGATAGAGCCCAAAGAGAAAGAAAGACAGTTGGACAGACAAAGGAGTTGCTAACGATCAGGCTGGGAGGGTGAGTAGTTGTTAATGGGGACTGTTCATGACTAACAACAGGGGGTTTGTAATGGTAGGCTATGTGGTAACAAGGCCTGGTGTGTGGGGTGGGGGCGCTGGGACACGGGAAAGTTTAGGCCCTAAAATTATTGAATTCATTATTGAGTTTGGAGGGCTGTTGGGTCCTCAAGCAGAAAATGAGGTATTGTTCCTCCAGCTTGCATTGGGCTTCACTGGAAACACATAGCAAGCCAGAGACAGAGATGTTGGCAGGGAGCAGGGTGGTGCATTGAAGTGGCAGGCAACAGGTAGTTCAGGGTCTTTTTTGCGAGCAGAATGTAGATATTCTGCAAAGCGGTCGCCAAGTCTACGCTTCGTTTCCCCAATGTAGAGGAGACCACATTGTGAGCAGCGAATGCAGTAACTAGATTCTGGGAAGTGCAGGTGAAGTGTTGCTTCACCTGGAAGGTATGTTTGGGCCCTTGGATACTGGGGAGGGAGGAGGTAAATGGGCAGGTGTTGCACCTTCGCCAGTTACAGGAGAAGGTGCAGTAAGTTTGGGGGGAGGTGTTGGGGGTGAAGGAGGAGTGGACCAGGGTGTCCCGGAGGGAACGGTCCCTGCGGAAGGCGGACAAGGGAGGGGAGGGGAATATGTGTCTGGTGGGGGCATCTCACTGGAGGTGGCGGAAATGGCGTCTGATGATCTTCTGGATTTGGATGCCGGTTGGATGGTAGGTGAGGATAAGGGGAACCCTATCGCTGTTGCGGGAGGGAAGAGAAGGGGTGAGGGCAGAAGTGCGGGAGATGGGTCGGACCTGGTTGAGGGCCCTGTCGACAACGGAGCCAGGGAATCCTCGGTTGAGGAAGAAGGTGGGCATTTTGGAGGCTCCCTTGTCGAAGTTGGCCTCATCTGAACATATGCGACAGAGACAGAGGAACTGAGAGAATGGGACGGAGTCTTTACAGGAAGTGGGGTGTTACATGTATACATCCTCCAGGACACCCTGGTCCAGATTTCCTTCACCCCCAACACCTCCTCACAGCCCTACGGCACCTTCCCCTGTAACCGGCAAAGGTGCAACACCTGCCCATTTACCTCCTCCCTCCCCAGTATCCAAGGGCCAAAACATACCTTCCAGGTGAAGCAACACTTCACCTGCACTTCCCAGAATCTAGTCCCTACTGCATTCGCTGCTCACAATGTGGTCTCCTCTACACTGGAGAAACAAAGCGTAGACTTGGCGACCGCTTCGCAGAACATCTACATTCTGCTTGCAAAAGAGACCCTGAACTACCTGTTGCCTGCCACTTCAATGTATCACCCTGCTCTCTGGCCAACATCTCTGTCTCTGGCTTACTACAGTGTTCCAGTGAAGCCCAAGGCAAGCTGGAGGAACAACACTTCATTTTCTGCTTGGTGACCCAACAGCCCTCCGGACTCAATATTGAGTTCAATAATTTTAGGGCCTAAACTCTCCCATGTCCTAGCCCCCTACCCCTCACACCAGGCTTTGTTACCACATAGCCTGCCATTACACACCCACTGTTGTTAGTCACTAACAATCCCCATTAACAACTATTCACCCTCCCAGCCTGATCGTTAGCAACTTCTTTGTCTGTCCAACTGTCTTTCTCTCTCTTTGGGCTCCATCCTATCGTTTACTCCCTACCCAACCCACCTCCCTATTTTCTGCATAGAAACTGACGTTTTCCCAGCCACCATCAGTTCTGAGGAAGGGTCACCGGACCCAAAATGTTAACTCTGTTTTCTCCTTCACAGATGTTACCAGACCTGCTGAGCTTTTCCAGCAACTTTGTTTTTGTTCCTGTACTGTGCTGTGCTATTCTATGTTCTACGTTCTTAATCATTCCTATTTAAATATCTATCCAAGGTGCCTTTTAAATGTTGTAATTGTACCAGCGACCCCACTTACTCTGGCAGCTCATTCCATACATGCACCACCCTCTGTGTGAAAAAGTTGTCCATTAGGTACCTTTTATATCTTTCCCCTCTCACCTTAAACCTATGCCCTCTAGTTTTGGACTTCCCCACCCTGTGTAAAAGTCCTTGGCTATTTACCCTATCCACGCCCCTCATGATTTTATAAACCTTTATAAGGTCACCCTTCAGCCTCCGACATTCCAGGGAAAATAGCCCCAGCCTATTCAGCCTCTTCCTATAGCTCAAAACTTCCAACTCTGGCAACGTCTTTGTAAATCTTTTCTGCACACTTTCAAGTTTAACAACATTTTTTCTATAGCGAGGAAATTGGAATTGGAAGCAATATTCTAAAAATGGCCTAAAAATTCTCATTCTTGTTTTTAAATCCTTCTTCCCTTCTCTAGCTTTGTAACCTCCTCCAGTCTCACAATCTTAGAAGATATAGGCACTCTTCTAAATGTGGTCACTTAGGCATTCCCAATTTTAATCACTGTTGCATTGAGAGCCACACCTTCAGTTGCATAAGCCCTAGAATCTGGAATTTCCTCCCTAAACCTCATCAATTCTCCACCTCTCTCACTCTCACTTTAAAGTATCTGTTCTAACTTCTCCTTACCTAGCTCTCTGTCAAATTAAGCGTAGTATCACACCTATGATGCCTCTTGGGAGCATCATTATTTTAAGGATCTTACAGAAATTGTGAACAAATATTTTCCTTGTTCTATCCATTTGTACTGTGTAGGCCAGAAATCTGTGAATATTATAATATTCAGTGAATTTTAATATCTAATATTAGTTACGTTTGAATTCCATTGCTGGTTGCTTTATTGGTTCTGCCTAGCAATAGGAATGGGGCTTATTGAAAGGTCTTTCATGGGTCACGCAAAACAGTTCAAGGGTCACTGAAAAGCCAATCAATGGCTACAGTCAGTTGAAGACAATGAGGTAAAGAAAGATAAAGGGGCAGAAGCAGTTACTATGAAGAACAGGTCACTAGTTATACCAAAGTGGGGCTCATGAAGAAATCCCAAGAGCATTCGATAACTCTGTACATTCAGGGGAATTCCTAGAAGCCAATGCAGATAAATGTCAGAGCTCATGCCCGGGAAAGTCCTGGAAGCTTTGAGGAACTCAGAAAAGGTCTGTGAGCAGTTAATACTTCAGTGCCTCTAAGATTGGAGAATGAAAAGACTGTAAGCAGTATGTGAGCAGTCAGAGAGGCATTTCATGACAGAGTTGTTTTTAGTGGACGTCCAAAACAAAAACCTTGAACGTGAAGAATTGGAAGTCTTTCTAAAGTTTTAATAAGATTTGGTGATGCGTACTATCACTAAGTTCTTGGGAGATGGAGTACTGAGAAATCCATGAAATCTGTCTTGATAGCATTTGCTATTTAATACGTTCTGTGGAATGTTTGATTACAGTTTGTCTGTTACCCCCATTTGCCTCATGTTTGGGATGTTAGAATATAAGTTGTCTGTTTAATTTATATATAGTAGGCTGTCTTACTGTTCTAACTTCATAGAGTAAAGTTTATTTTTGTTGTTCAAAACCATGGAGTCTTACAGTTTTATTACCTTAGTAAATCCTGGAATCTCACATTAAAAATGTTATTGGTTCCTAGCTAGACCATAACACACATTTTATGGTCTGGTTTGCATTCTTAACCAAATGCAACTTATTGCCTGTGCCCTGTAATTGCCTTCTTACACATTCCTTCTCAACCTTTCTTTCCTTGTTTAAGACACTCCTGAAACTCCTGCCTCTTTGATGAAATGTGGCTTGGTATCAAAATTTTGCTTTGTAATGTGTTAGCATGTTTCATTACGGTGAAAGTGCTATATGAATGCAAAGTTGCTGTTTAAGTGCATGCAAGCCCCAGAAGAGATGTTTTTCATTGTGGAAAAATTCACGAGAACACAACTTGCCGAAAAGAAATTGTGGGCTTTGATTCTGAGTTGTGTTTGTTGTGCAAATGTTGGTGGAACAAAGCAAATAAAGAGACTTACCATTGGCTACAGATTTGCACAACAGTCAAATCGGTGATTTGTTTTTCTGATTAGGAGCTACAGCCCAGTCCAGGTGTTCAGCAACGAAACACAGGTCAACATAACCGACAAGAACAATTGCAAAATGCCTCTTCTCATTTCTCCTGGGAAGTGACACTTGTACAAAGTGAGTCATTATGGAGAGCCAGAACAGAAGTGCCCAATTGGCTTAGCTTAACCCTTCCCCTTCTACCTACTGTCAGAGATTCCATAAAGTGATTGCCCAGTTCAGGCAGAGATAAGGAGGAATTTCTTCTCTCTGAGAGTAGTGAATCTGTGGAATTTTTTACTGCAGAAGGCTGTCGAGGCTGGGCCATTAACCATACCTAATTTTCTAATCAACCTGCTCAGAGATGTTATGACACACTTCTGGAGCAGGTGGACTTGAACCAGGCCTTTCAGTCCAAGGGTAGGGATGCTACCACGGCGCCACAAAAGGGTCAGTATTCAAGGCTGAGATAGACAGATTTTGAACCAGCAAGGGAATCAAGAACTACAGGGTGAAAGTGGAATTGAGGATTATCAGATCAGCCATGATCTCACTGAATGGCAGACTAAACTCAATGGACTGAATGGCCTACTTCTGCTCCTACACCTTACAGTCAAAATTGTTGTCAGGAGCCAGGAGAACATCTGCTCTGGTTATCGGCTTGTACAGAGAGCAGAAGAATCAATTCTCATAACCTTACAAATTACTTTATTGGTGTATTAAACAAGACACATGTTGCTTAAATGTTTTTATCATAAAACTGGACCTTATATATTTTCCCACAAACTGAACTAGGACCTACTTATACACCCACTGCAGTCCTCTGACACTCCCCAAGTAGTCACAGAATATAAAAGCTAATACCTGATCAGGATAGCTGCTGACGCTGACCAGACGCTGCGCTTGATATCGTCATCATGTCCTTAACATAGTGTCTGCTTCTGTGATGGTTAGTCTCCAGAGTTTTTGCTGACTGCATGCACCAAGGGTCTTCTTTTTATTCTTTCTCTTACCTCTCTCAAGTGGTGCTGCCTTCTTCCCATTGGCTCAGGCTGATTCACTTATTGCATGCCTGTACCTTACTGGCCCCAGCCTAGAGACTTAGGGGGCATTACCTCATCATTTCTTGTCAAGATAAGCCTTTTGCGTTACCTCATCTTTCTTTTTGCAGAACTTACATAATTCAAATTGGCTCAACCTAGCACCTGGGCAAAGGGCATTTTTGGTTCACAAACTGCTTCTTTGCTCGCGTCAGCACGTTTGTCACACCTCCTGTTAGTGACTTCGGTGGCTGGTACCCCTCTGTCTCTCTTTATCTCACAGCAGCCTCTGGCTAATGTCTCCCCAGGCAGCGATATCAGCAGCTTGTATCTTTCCCTCTCTCTATCTCTCTACTGCCTCTGGCTGACAAAATTCTGCTCATTTGCTCTTGTACTAAATGCCCTCATAGGTTTCAAATCCATAACCCGGAACATTAGCTTCACATGTCTCTTTCCAAGTTCATCAATAGATCAACCCCCATCCCTGAGGGCCTGCCCAGAGTATGGGTCTGTCAGAATGTTTAGGAACCAGCGCCCAGATTTTGCTATCTGTCTTGTTTGGCAAGTGTTGAATGTTGTGAAGTTAATGTGTTTACCTGGCCATTGTCATCAGTTTCTCTTTGTTAACAAAGATAAAGATTGCTAAATGAAACATAAAGTTGAAGATCTTCATTTCACACTTACCAGGACTGATACACAAAAAGACAAACTTTACAAAAGATAAGAACAATGAGAAGACTGTTCTCCCACACTGTACAAATTGTTGTTTCCCTTTGGGATGTTCATTTTCATGTCCTGATGAGTGCGAAACTAAGTTCTTCGACTCCATAGATAGTAGGAACTGCAGATGCTGGAGAATCTGAGATAACAAGGTGTGGGGCTGGATGAACACAGCAGGCCAAGCAGCATCAGAGGAGCAGGAAAGCTGACGTTTTGGGCCTAGACCCTTCATCAGAAATGGGGAAGGGGAAGAGGGTTCTGAAATAAATAGGGAGAGAGGGGGAGGCGGATAGAGGA
>JAHRHZ010000064.1:6523307-6541874 GCA_024137785.1 Ginglymostoma cirratum
AAGCAGCATCCTGCTCCTATGATGCTGCTTGGCCTGCTGTGTTCATCCAGCCCCACGCCTTGTTATCTCTGTGCACACTTGGAGTTGGCCTTCAACTAGGATTTCAACCTGTTTCCAGGCAGTTCTGGAGTTGACAAAAATAAAACATGAAATCAAGACACCACTGTGGACAATTTTGGGAAAATAACTATTTGCATCTTAACATTTCTTCCCTTAGATTTCCACAAATCATTTTATTAATTAGCAAAACATTGGGGAACAGGCAATGGGAATCAGGGCTTGAGGGATGGAAAAGAGGAGGTGACTGAAACTCATGTGAGGGGAAAGAGGGAAGAGATTAGACAGGGGGCCAATAAGTCCTGAGTGTTAAGGTAGTGGGGCATGGGAGTTGTCAGAGACTTACTGCAGCACAGAAGATGCCTTTCAGCCCACAGTAACCACACAGACTCTTCTAAGGAGCATTCTCTATCATTCTCTCTCCTCCCTGAGACCCTGCACATTCTTCCTTTTCAAATCACTGTATAATTCCGTCTTGAGTACCTCAACCACACTCTCAGGCAGCATATTCCAGACACTTGCATGAAAATATTTCTCCTCACATCCTTTTTGCTTCTTATACTAATTAATTTAAACTTGTGCGATCTCATTTGTGACCCTTTCAAGAGCGGGAACAGTTTCTCCCTGTTCACTCCATCCAGGTCGACTTCCAAACTTTGAAAGCTTTAATCTGATCTTCCTTCAGCCTTCTCCAAAGAGAGCAGAACCAGACTGTCCTCAGAAGAACATAAGATATCAGAGCAGGAGTAGGCCATCTGGCCATCTGGGGAGAGTGCGGGTAAGTGGAGTTGAGATGCCCATCAGCCATGATTAAATGGCGGAGTGGACTCAATGGGCCGAATGGCCTTACTTCCACTCCTATGTCTTATGGTCTTATGGTCTTATGGCCCATTGAGCCTGCTCTGCCATTCAATAAGATCATGGCTGATCTTGCCATGGGCTCAGCTCCACTTACCCTCCCACTCACCATAACCAGTAAATCCTTTCCTGTTCAAAAATCTATCCATCTTTGCCTTAAAAACATTCAATGAGGAAGCCTCAACCACTTCACTGGGCAGGGAATTCCACATATTCACAACCCTTTGGGTGAAGAAGTTCCTCCTTAGCTCAGTCCTAAATCTGCTCCCTCTCGTTGTGAAGCTACGCCCCCTAGTTTCACCAGCCAGTGGAAACAACCTCTCTGCTTCTATTTTATTTAATCCTTTTATAATTTTATAAGATCCCCCAACATTCTTCGAAACTGCAATGAGTATAGTCCCAGCCTACTCAATCTTACCTCAGTAGCCAATCCTCTCAACTCTGGAATTAACCTATTGAACCTCCTCTGCACTGCAGACAGTGACAGTATATCCCTTCTCAAATAAGGAGACCAAAACTATCCACAGTACTCCAGGTGTGGTTTTATCAGCACCCCATACAGCTGCAGCATAGCCTCCATCTTTTTAAAATCCATCCCTCTAGCAATGAAGGAGAATATTCCATTTGCCTTCTGAAATTCCTCACCCCGTAATCATTCTCACATGCCTCTTCTACACCCACTTCTAGTGCCTTCACATCTTTCCCAAAGTGTAGTACCCAGAACTCTACACAATATTCCAACTGAGACTGAACTAGCGTCTTACATAAATCAATCACAGCCTCTTTGCTTTTGTACTCTATGGCCCTACTTATGAAGTCTAGAATACTCTATATTTATTAATAGATCTCTCGACCTGTATTAATAACTTATGTGATATACATCCAGGTTCTTCTGCCCCTGCACCCCCTTTAGAATTATACACTTTATTTTTTATTGTCTCTTCATGTTCTTCCTACCAAAGCATATCATCTCTCAGTTCTTAGCATTGAATTTCATCTGTCATTTATCCGCCCATTCCATCAATTTGCCAATGTCCTTTTTGTCCTCCGTTTACACTGCTTCCAAGCTTTTTTTATTATCTGCAACTATGCTCTTACTTTGGTGTTGAAAGAATTTCTATCCAGAAAAATATCGGTCTTACAGTCCGTGGAATCAAGGGGTTCGGTGGTTGTGGCAAGGACTTCAGAAGGAGAAATGTGATGAGAGTATCTGCTGCAAATGACAGTCCGAACTTCTTTCCATTTGGCATGAATTTTAAAAAGCTTTCATTTGTAAAAATGTTTCCAGGAGCCAAACATGTTCAAGCAGAATGGTTTCAACACAACAAAACAGATTTGTGAATCACAGCTTGTAACAACTTCTCTGAATTCACAGCTCTCTTAGCGGAGACTGGAGACATAAAGTCATAGAGCTGGTACAGCACAGAAACAGAGCTTTCAGCCCAACTCGTCCATGCCAACCAGATATCCTAAATTAATCTAGTCCCATATGCCAGCATTTGGCCCGTACCCCTCTAAACTCTTCCTGTTCATACACATATTTAGATGCCTTTTAAGAGTTGTAATTGTACCAGCCTCCACCACTTCATCTGGCAGCTCATTCCACACACACACCACCCTCTACCTGAACAAGTTGTCCCATAGGTCCCTTTAAATCTTTCCCCTTTCACCTTAAACCTATGCCCTCTAGTTTTGGACTACCCCATTCCAGAGAACAGACCTTGTCTATTTACCCTAACCACGCCCCTCTTGGTTTTATAAACCTCTATAAGGTCACCTCTCAGCTTCCAATGCTCCAGGGAACGTAGCCCCAGCCTAGTCAGCCTCTCCCTTTAGCTCAAATCCTCCAACCCTGGCAACATCCTTCTAAATCTTTTCTGAACCCTTTCAGGTTTCATAACATCTTTCCTATAGCAGGGAGACCAGAATTGCATGCAGTATTCCAACACTAGCCTAACCAATGTCCTGTGCAGCTGCAACATAATCTCCCAACTCCTTCACTCAATGTACAGACCAATAAAGGCAATTGTACTAAATGCCTTCTCCACTAATCTGTTTACCTGCGACTCCACTTTTAAGGAACTATGAATGTGCATTCAAGGTCTCTTTGATCAGCAACACACCCCAGGGCCTTACCATTAAGTGTATAAGTCCTGCCCTGATTTGCCTTTCCAAAATGCAGCACCTCACATTTATTTAAATTAAACTCCATGTGCCACTCCTCAGCCCATCGGCCCATCTGATCGAGATCCCGCTGTACTCTGAGGTAACCTTCTTCGCTGTCCACTACATCTCCAATTTTGGTGTCATCTGCAAACTTACTAACCATACCTTCTATGTCCACGTCCAAATAATTTATATAAATGACAAGTTCCAGTTTATTTTCCTTTGAACTTTTAAAAACATCAAGGCAGCCTAACTGCCACCAGTTTCATCTGGAGCTCCATCCCCACTGCAGATTAAATAGGCGATGACAGAGTTGCAAGTCAATCGAGTCACTGAGAGATTCAAGCAATATTCTAAACTTTTTTTTCGACATCTTGGTACATTCTGCCTATTTTTACTTCTTTCTATATATAGAGACTACATAATACTAGCATGTTTAAAGTTATCACCTGGCCATTTGCTGCAAAACCTAGCTGAAGTGTGGCCTTGATTGTATTAATAATGCCCTGGGTAATAAAAAAAGCTGAAAATATTTACGTTTAGTCAGAGCCAGCAAAAAGAAAGCATTGCAAAAACATATTGTGCTGCCATAGGATTATTTTTGGCATTAAAAATGTTCAGAACTATGTTGATTGCAATTCAGTGTTGAAGGTATATTCGGAGGCAACAAGATAGCAAAGGTCACATTGATGTATTCGGTGCCCTTTCCTCGATTGGAATTAATTACCAGTTGAATAAGTGGAGCCTCATTAGGCATGAAATGGTGACATCTTGTGGACATGAGTGCAAACTACATGAGCATTAGTACATTTTCAAGGCTAATGACATAAGGGAGAAAGAAGCAGAAGGATATGTTGATTGAGCGAGATGCAGCAAACAGAGTAGGATGAAGCTCGTGTGAAGCATAAGCACTGACACCAGACAAATTTATCTAAAAGAATGCACAGTACATACACTCCATGAGTGAAAAATCCATACACATACTCAGTCTGGAGACCTCGCCTCTCCAAACAAAAATTCTCATTTTTCTCGTCATTACGCATCATATTTATGTAGTTCTTTTGTGACTTGTTCATGAGCTGTGGGTATCACTGGCTAGGCCAGCATTTATTGTCCATTGCAAGGAGCATTTCAGAGGGTAGTTAAGAGTCAATCACCTTACTGAGGGTCTGGAGTCACAGGTCACCAGGACGAGGTAAGGATGGCAGATTTCCTTCCCTTTCGTGAAAAAAATGGGTTTTTTAATGACAAATGTAGGGGTCAAATAGAAGCCATTAGATTTCTTTGTTTTCCCCTCCCCTCCCTTTATCGAATTCAAATTTCACCACCTGCCGTGGTGGGATTCAAACTCCTATCCTCAGAACATGACATTCATTTCAAGAGGGCTAGAATACAAGAACAGGGAGGTACTGCTCAGGGATAATGTGTTCATCCAGCTCCACACCTTGTTATCTCAGGTACTGCTCAGGCTCTGCTCAATCTGCTTTTGGAATATCGTGGGCAGTTTTGGGTCCCATATCTAAGGAAGGATGCACTGGCGTTCAAGGGAGTCTGGAGGAGGTTCACAAGAATGATCCCAGGGATGAAGGGCTTGTCATATGAGGAGCAATAGAGAACTCTGGGTCTGTACTCAATGAATTTTAGAAGGATGACGGGGGTGGGGGTGGGGCGGGGGGGGTGGAAGTGGAGGTGGAATCAGGTTGAAACTTACAGAATACTGAGAGGCCTAAGTAGAGTGGATGTGGAGAAGATGTTTTTGCACTAATAGGAGAGACTAGGGCTCGAGGACACAGCCTCAAAGTGAAGGAATGACCCTTTAGAACTGAGATAAGGAGGAATTTCTTAACCCAGAGGGTGGTGAGTCTGTAGAACTCATTGCTGCAAAAGGCTGGGGAGGTCAAGTCATTCATTTTACTTAAGACAAAGATAAAGAGATTCTTGGTTAGTAAGGGGATCAAGGGTTATGGGGAGAAGGCAGGAGAATGAGATTGAGAAGCATATCCACCATGATCGAGTGGGGCAGGAGCAGACTCAATGGGCCAAATGGCTTAATTCTGCTCCTATGTCTTCTGGTCTTATGATTAGCCTGAGGTTCTAGATTCTTAGGCTCACTGCTATGCCGTTGCCTGCCCTATGCACAGAGACACTCACATGCAAAAGCGAGTAAGTGGCTGATCTATTGTGGGCTAGAAGCCAGGTGTCTCCATGCTCACAGGCTTCAAAAGATGTTGGGGGCAGGAGCAGGCAATTCAGACCCTCAAGATGCTCCACCATTAAACATCATGATTGATCTTCAACCTCAATAACTTTTTCCCACATTACACCAAAACCTTTGATATCTTTAATGGCTTGGAACCTATCAAGCCTCAGAGCTGGGCAATGACAGCTGATTCAGAGGAAACACCACATCAGAGGAGTTCTGTCAACAGCTTCTCTTCTTCAATCCTCCAGCAGTGATAGCTCAATGGCAGATTTCCCTCCTTGTTGAAGTTCAGGAACCCTGCTGCTGATTTATAATTGGAAACAAGTTCCAACAGCTTGCATACGGGGAAAAGCAGAGGCAGGAGTCTGGAAGGAAGTCAGGTGGGAGCAATGCTATGGAAATATCATGGTGACAGTGGAGAACAGCAACAGCTGAGGAGAAAGAAATGACTGAAACAAGATACATGGATACTGGCCAAAGGAAGACAAGAATTTTAATGGATAGGCTAGGAATATTGAACACACCCGTCCATATGCTGTTATGATACTTTGGACTGTGCATAAATCAGCACAAAGTAGTTCAGAGTTAACATGCTCACAGTGAATAACAATTTCATGTTTGGCACTCACATTGAAGATATTTCGTACTTTACAACAGGCACTACTCTTCAAAAAGGACTTCATTGGCTGCGAGCCATATTGAGATATTCAGAGGTCATGAAAAGCATTATATAAATGCAAATCCATCTTTAAATTTACAGATGTATATGTTACGGGCAGAACCAATAGCTTCAACAAAACAGTGGAAACAATGTATTACAGTCCATCTACTTTGCTGACAGAAAATGAGCATTCAGGACAAATATTAAAACAGGATCAGCGACAACAGCATATGGAATACAATGACTATTCCAAGATTCTGAAAGAAAGCGAACACACTTCCAATCCACAGATACTGCCTGACCTGTGGAATCATTGAGTCATACAACATGGAGACAGACCCTTCGGACCAACCAGTCCGTGCTTTCCGTGTTCCCAAACTAAACAAGTACCACCACCCCGCTTGGCCCATATCCCTCCAAACCTTTTCATTCATGTACTTATCCAAATATCTCTTAAATGTTGAAGCTGTACCTGCATCCATCACTTCCTCCGGCACTTCATTCCACACACAAACTGCTCTGTGTAAAAAAAAAAGTTGGCCCTCATGTCCTTTTTAAATTGTTCTCTCCTCACCTTAAAATTAAGCCCTCTAATTTTGAACGCCCCCACCCGAGGGAAAAGACTCTCATCATTCACCTTATCAATGCTCCTAATGATTTATAAATCTCAATAAATTCATCCCTCAACTTCCTACACCCCAGTCTTTTCCGTCTATTTTTATATCTCAAACTCTCCATTCCTGGAGACATCCTGGTAAATCTTTCCTGAACCCTCTCCAGATTAAGAATATTCTTCCTGTAATAGGATGACCAAAACTGCATACAGTATGCCAGAAGACGCTTCACCAACATTCTGCACAACCTCTTTATGATGTCCCAACTCCTACACTCAAAGTTCTGAGTGTTTTAGCATTGCATTTTATTCCAGTTCCACATTACTTGGGTGACTCTTTATGTCCTCAGACAATACATACAGCTTTGCAATGTTCTCCACATCGTAAGGATATGGATATATATCTATGAAAAATCTAGGTAGGATGACAGTATCTCAAGCTTGGGCATTCATATGGGCAAGGTGGACCAGGAATCTTTCAGTCTAGATTACTTGCAACACACATTGGTTTTTATAAAACTGCAACTTCAGTAAATACCGAAGTGCTTTTGAGTCAATCCTCTATTTTTAAGCATGAAAAAGTTGTGTGTTAAAGACTGGAGTGGGAAACTATTACCTCTGCTTTATAGAATGTTACCATTGTAATGTGAGACATGCACAGCCAACTCACACAGATTATCCCCCATCATGTGAAAATGAGCAAATTCTTGACAAATACATGAATAGGATGGGAATAGAGGGATACAGTCCCTGGAAGGGTAGAGGGTTTTAGTTGTGACGGGCAGCATGTCGGCCCAGGCTTGGAGGACCGATGGGCCTGTTCCTGTGCTGTAATTTTCTTTGTTCTTTGTTCTTTTTGATACGAAATGCTGTTGGTTTCAGGGGCATGTTTGCAAAGTCTCCCTGCTCATCCAGTAATAGCATCTTGCTGTTTTTTTTTCTCAAACAAAGCACAGGAGTTGCTGGAGAAACTCAGCAGGTCTGGCAGCATCTATGGAGAGAAAATAAATGGTAATGTTTCAAGGATCCTGGGTAATCCAATATGGAGGACAGGAAAAGCTTGTAGTTGTGAGAGCTGTTCCTTTTCTTTTTGAGGTATTATCGGTTGTGGAGCTGATTTTCCTTGAATTCTAGGAGCAGTAAAAGGCAGTAACCACATGAGGAGTGAAGCAAACTGAGAAATAAACCTGCATTGCTGTATGACCCAGAATAAATCTGCACAGCTGACTGTATCTGCTGTTTGAGTTCAAGTATCTCTGGACATTGGAATACATGTCAGAAAAAATAAACAAACAGCAAAAATCATAGCTGACCTTGAAGAAATCTGTGCGAGAAGGCCCATAGCAGGGTAGCAGCTAAGTGGCTAGTTTTAAAGTGCAACTGTACTGTTTTTCTTTTGTAAATCTACAATAATGAGTAGAATGAGTTTTTTTTTGTTTATATGTTTTCTTATTGAGGTCTGTCTCTTGATTAAACTTAAAAAATATGAAACGTAGGTACGAAGTTAGTCTGGAGCAGTGTTTTTAGAGCAATAAGGCTATTTTCTGGGTCTGTAGATTGTTAAGGTGCAAAGATGGTCTTTAGTAGAGTGATGTGCTCTTCCTGTGGAGGCGGGAGATTAGGGAGAGTTTCCATGTTACTGATGATTATATCTGCAGAAAGTATGTTTGGTTGTGAATCCTATTGGATTACATGGATCGGTTGGAGTGGCAGTTAGAGGCAATGAGGAAATTACAGGAGCGAGGGGGTGTGATGGATGGCAGTTGCAGGGAGGGAGATAAACCAAAGATGCAGTCAAGTAGATAGGTGATCTCCAGGAAAGGTAGGAGAGGGAGGCAGCGAGTGCAGGAGTCTCGTATGGCTATCCCCATCTCAAACAAGTATGCTGTTTTGGAAAACGTAGGCGGTGATAGATTCCCAGGGAAATGTAGCATCGACAGCCAGGTTTCTGATACCGAGACTGGCTATAATGTAATGAGGGGTATGTCAGGTTCCAAACGATCAAGTGTGATAGGGGAATCTCTAGTCAGAGGCACAGACAGATGTTTCTGTGGCTGACAGCAAGTCATCAGAGTGGTGTGCTGCCTCTCTGGTGCCAGGATCAAGGATATCTCGGAGAAAGTGCAGAATATTCTCAAACGCGAGAGGGACCAGCAGGAGGTCATTGTACACATTGGAACTGATGACATAGGAAAAAGAAAATGATGAAATCCTGAGGACAGAATATAGGAAGTTAGGCAGGAATTTAAAAAGGAGGTCCTCGAGGGTGGTTGTATCTGGATTACTCCTGACACTACAAGCTAGTGAGGGTGGGAAGAGGAAGATAGTGTAGACGAATGTGTGGCTGAGGAGCTGGTGCAGGGGAAGGATTCACATTTTTGGAACATTGGCATCTTTTCTGGGGTAGAAGTGACCTGTATAAGGATGAGTGTACCTGAATTGGAAGGGGACAAATATACTGGCAGGGAGATTTGCTAGAGCTGCTCAGGAGGACTTAAACTAATAATTTGGGTGGGGGTGGGGAGCGGGTTGTCGTGGTGGGACCCAGGGGGATAGTAAGAAAGAGGTCAGTTTGATATTGGTGCAGTTGGGAAAAAGGAGCAAGTCAAAGTTAGGGCAGGCAGGAACAAAGCAAAGAACGAGACTGGACTGATACATTAAACTGCATTTATTTCAAAGCAAGAGGCCTAACAGGTAAGGCAGATGTACACATGGCATGATTGGGAGCATGGCACTGGGCTATCATAGTAATTACAGAAACATGGCACAGGGATGGACAGGACTGGCAGCTTAATGTTCCAAGGTACAGATGCGTAGGAAGGATAGAAAGGGGAGCAAGAGAGGAGGGGAAGTGAAGTTTTTGATTAGGAACAACATTATGGCAGTACTTAGGGAAGATATTTCCGGAATACGTCCAGGGAAGTTATTTGGGTGGAACTGAGAAATAAACAAAAAAGGGATGATCACCTTATTGGGATTGTACTGTAGACTCTGCAACAGTCAGTGGGAAATTGAGAAACAAGTTTGTAAGGAGGTTTCAGTTAGAATAATAGGGTGGTTTTGGTGGGGATTTTAACTTTTCAAACATAGACCAGGACTGCCATAGTGTTAAGGGCTTGGATGGAGAGGAATTTGTCAAGTGTGTACAAGAAAATCCTTTGATTCAGTATGTGGATATACTTATTAGAGAAGGTGCAAAACCTGACCTACTCCTGGAAAATAAGGCAGGGCTGGTGACTGAGGTGTCACTTTGTGGCTGGTGACCATAATAATCAGTTAGTTTTAAAACAGTGATGGAAAAGGATAGACGGGATCTAAAAGTTAAAGTTCTAAATCGGAAGGAGGCCAATTTTGATGGTATTAGGCAAGAACTTTCAAAAGTTGATTGGGGGCGGATGTTCACAGGTAAAGGGATGGCTGGAAAATGGGAAGCCTTTAAAAATGATAATGACAAGGGTCCAGAAACAATATGTTCCTGTTAGGTGAAGGGCAAGGCTAGTAGGTGTAGGGAATGCTGGATGATGAGAGAAATTGAGGTTTTTGGTCAAGAGAAAGAAGGAATAGACAGAGAGATTGAGTGAATTCCTGGATGAGTAAAAAGGCAGTAGAAGTATACTTAAGAGGGAAATCAGGAGGGCAAAAAGGGGACATGAGACATCTTTGGCAAATAGGGTTAAGGAGAATCCAAAGGGATTCTACAAATACCTTAAGGACAAAAGAGTAACTAGCAAGAAAATATGACCCCTTAAAAGATCAGCAAGGCCAGCAATGTGTGGAACTGCAGGAGATTAGGAAAGATACTAAATGAGTATTTTGCATCAGTGTTTATTGTGGAGAAGCATATGGAAGGTAGAGAATGTGGGGAAATAAACAGTGACATCTTGAAAAGTGTCTGGATTACAGAGGAGGTGGTGCTGGGCTTCTTAAAATCCATTAAAGTAGAGAAATCCACGGAACCTGATCAGATCTACCCTAGAACTCTGAGGGAAGCAAGGGAAAAGATTGCTGGGCCCTTGCTGAGATATTTGTACCATTGATTGCCAAAGGTGAGGTGCTGGAAGGCTGGAGGTTGGCTAACGTGGTACCACTATTTAAGAAAGGTGAGAAAGAAAAGCCAGGAACTATAGACTGGTGAGCCTGACGTCAGTGGTGTTGGAGGCGTTTCTGAGGGATAGGATTTACATGTATTTGGAAAGGCAAGGTCTGATTAGGGATAGTAAACATGGCTTTGTGGCTGGGAAATCAACTTGATTGTCACTTCTTCAAAAAATCTCAAAGAGGATTGATGACAGCAGAGCTATGGATGTGATCTATATGGACTTCAGTAAGGCATTTGACAAGGTTCTTCATGGTAAACTGTTTAGCAAAGTTAGATCACATGGAATACAGGGAGAACTAGATATTTGGATACAGAACTGGCTCAAAGAAAGAAGAGGGTGGTGGAGAGTTGCTTTTCAGACTGGAGGTCTTTGACCAGCAGTGTGCCACAAGGAGTGGTGTTGGATCCATTGCTTTCCGTCATTTTTATAAATGATTTGGATGTTAACATGGAAGGTATGCTTAGTAAGTTTGCAGATGACACCAAAATTGGAGATGTAGTGGACAGTGAAGAAGGTAACCTCAGAGTACAATGGGATCTTGATCAGATGGGCCAATAGGTCGAGAAGTGGCAGATGGAGTTTAATTTAGATAAATGTAGGTTGCTACATTTTGGAAAAGCAAATCAGAGCAGGACTTATACACTTAATGGTGAGGTCCTGGGGAGTGTTGTTGAATAAAGAGCCTTGGAGTGCAGGTTCATAATTCCTTAAAAGCCGAATCATGGGTAGACAGGAACATGAAGGCGGCATTTGGTAATGCTTGCTTTTATTGGTCAGTGTGTATAGGAGTTGTGACTGTACAGGACATTGGTTAGGTCACATTTGGAATACTGCATACAATTCTGGTCTCACTACTGTAGGAAAAATGTTGTGAAACTTGAAATGGCTCAGAAAAGATTGACAAGGATGTTGCCAGGATTGGAGGGTTTGAGCAAAGGGAAAGACCAAATAGGCTGGGACTATTTTCCCTGGAGCATCAGAGGCTGAGGGGTGACCTTATAGAGGTTTATAAAATCATAAGGGACATGGATAGGGTAAATAGACAAGGTCTTTTCCCCGGGGTGGGTAAGCCCAAAACTAGAGGTAATAGGTTTAAGGTAGGAGGAGAAAGACTTAAAAAGGGACCTAAGGAGCAACTTTTTTCACACAGAGGATGGTGCATGTTTGGGATGAACTGCCAGAGGAAGTGGTGGAAACTGGTACAATACAACATTTAAAAGGCAACTGGATGGGTATATGAATAGGAAGGGTTTACAGGGATATGGGCCAAATACTGGCAAATGGGACTAGATTAGTTTAGGATATCTGGTCAGCAGGGATGAGTTGAACTGAAGGGTCTGTTTCTCTGCTGCACATCTCTATGACTTTCTAAGTCCAGTGACCCTTTAGCTCTCCAGCATCTGAAGTTCATTGTTCTTTTTTATTGCTTTTTTCTTTGTTTACCTGAGATCAGTTGGTGCTTGAATTGATATTTCATTCGGAATACAGCAATTCTGACAGCGTAGCACTCTCTTCATAGTATTGAGAACGCTCGTGAAGATTTTGTACTAAATGCTGAAGTGGCAACCCTTAACCTCTGACTCAAAGAATGTTCCTGTTGCCCCATCGGTGATCCAAAAACAACCTGGCAATGTTGGTAATATCTTTCTCCAATGTTAAGTCAACATAATCTCAAGACATTAAATGGGCAGTGGCATTGTGGACAGGAAATTGGCTAATAGGTAATAAGTGACTAATGTTGTATGGATATTTTTCAGACCCAAGGGTCAATATACAACAATGTTCCACAGGGGTTAGCATTAGGACAACTGTTCTAAAGAGAAGAAACCAGACTTCTCCAGTCTCCAAAATCATTTTTGACATTATCCAGTAAACCTCTCTGTAGCATCTCCAAGGCTTTGACACCCTTCCTAAAGTACAGTGCCAGAATTGTTCACAATACTCCACGAAAGGCACAGTCTTTTTTTTAATTCATTCATAGAATATGGGCATTGCTGGCTGACCAGCATTTATTTCCCATCCCTAGTGGCACTCAAGATGCCTTGACACTCAGTGGCATTACCAACACTGAATCCCACACTATCAACATCCTGGGGGTTACCATTGGCCAGAAACTCAACTGGACTCATCACAGACACACAGTTGCTGCAAGAGCAAGTCAGAGGCTAAGAATACTGAGGTGAGTCACCTCCTGGCTCCCCAAAGCCTGTTCATCACCAAGAAGGCATGAGTCAAGTGTGTGTTGGAATACTCTCCACTTGCCTGGAGGGGTGCAGCTCCAACAACACTCAAGATGCTTGATACCATCCAAGACAAAGCAGTTCACTTGATTGGCACCACATTCACAAGCTATTCATCACTGACTCAGTAGCAGTAGTGTATGCAATCTACAAGATGCACTGTAGAAATACACCAATGATTTTTAGACAGCACCTTCCAAACACACAACCACATCTATCCAAAAGATAAGCCATCAGATACATGGGAACTCCACCACCTGCAAGTTCACCCCCACCCCAAGCTATTCACCATCCCGGGTTGAAAATATATTACAGTTCCTTCACTGTTGCTGGATTAAAATCCTGAGATTTCCTCCCTGGAGGGATTGAGAGTCTACTTACAGCAGGTGGAATGCAGCAGTTCAAGAAGGCAGCTCACCTTCTCAAGGCCAATTAGGGATAGGCAATAAATGCTGGCCCAGCCAGGAACACTCACATCCCATGGGGAAAAATAAAAAAAGTGGAGAGTTTGCCTCCTGATTCCCATTGACTTCAGTTTCGCTGGGATGCCTGGATGCCACACTCAGTCAAATGCAATCTGTCAAGGGCAATCACTCTCACCTAATGTCTAGATTAAGTTTGAACCAAGGCTGTAATGAGGTCAAGAGCTGAGTGGCCCTGGCAGAACTCAAACTGGGCATCATTGTAAAGGTTATTGCTGAGCAGGTGCTGCTTGGTGGCACTGTTGGTGACACCTTCCATTGTTTTACTAATGCTCGAGTGTAGACTAATTGAATGGTACTTGGCCAGGTTGGATTTGCCCTACTGTGTGTACAGGACATACCTTGGCTATTTTCCATATTCTCCACTCTCGTTTCTTTCAAAATCCTTGTATCTCACCTGTCCGAGTACCTTGTCAACTCTAAGGACCAACAGTCTATCCAACACTTCTTCCTTATTAACGTTGAACTCTTCTTGTAAAATAGTTTCTTCCTCTATCAGCATGGTCTAGGTAGACTTTCTTTCCTTAATAAAGATAGGTGAAAAGTATTCATTTCTCATCTTAACTATTCCCCTGGCTCCTACCTTTGTGCTCCCTAGTCAGCCCTACTCCTTCATTTACTATTCATTCCCTATAGAAGCCTTTGGGATACCCCTTTAATTAGGCTGCCTGTATTTTCTCATAATTTTTTGCATCTCTCATTTGATTTTTCACCACCTCTCTAAACCTTCAGATATCATTTTGATTCTCAATTTTATCTTCTACCTGACACAGCTCACATGCTTTCTCCTTTGTCAACCTGTGAACTCTGGATTTGTTTGTCCTACCTTTCCCATTTTAGAGATTTTTTTTTATTATTCATTCACAAGATGAAGGTATCACTGGCCAGGCATCATTTATTGCCCAGAAGCAATTCTGAGGAAGGGTCACCTTTCCATCTGAGGGATTATACCCCTGGAATATAAGTATTTACCAATTATTTCTCAAATCTGTATCTTCCCGAGATCTCCTTCAGACTTCAAAATTCTACTCCCAATACCCAAATCCCAGCCATTTATCTAAGCAAACATCCTAATAATGGTTTCCAGGGAACCTCACAGCACATTTCTCACCATTCAGAAAAACATTTTTTCCCCCTCTGGTGTGTGTCCATCAGCCAATTGCATACCCCAGTCACCTTTAATAATATTTTCAATTCCATGTAAGTCTGACTCTACTCATTTCAAGGACATGTATAAAAAGGGGGATGTGTAATATATGCTGGCCTTGCAAGCAATCATCTCATCCCCAGAAGAAATAAAGAAGCAAAACCAGAGATTAATGAAGTGTCAACTACTTGTCGAACTGATTGAGCTATTTGATGGAGTAAAGGAAAAGGTAGACTTGGTTCAGAAGATGTACATATGGACTTGCTACAACAGCTGAATGACTGACCGAAAATACTTCCCCCCCCCCGCCCCCCTTTAACTTCTAACTACTAAGCATTGGTCTGCAATCAGACTAATAATGGTCCACTCTTCATGGACTGGGGTGTCTCAATGTATGATTATCCATTGTTCCTTGCACTCGATAGCTTCACAGCAATAATTTGCCAGAAAATAATCAATTTGCAGGATTGGTTTTGCAACATCAAGAGCCTTTGGGAACTGGGAACAGCAGAATCAACATTCTGACTTCGTACCCAGTGATATTTAAGGATTGAGAAATAATCAGGAGAAATAAAGAATCATCACAGAATCCCCACAGTGCAGAATGTGGCCATTCAGTCCATCGAGTCTGCACCAACCCTCCAAACAAGGGTGAATTAGAAACAAAGCAAGTACATAAGGGAAATAAAGAGAAAATTAGATTGAGGTAAAAGGACAAAATTGTTTAAAGTAAAAACCATTGACATCTTTTTTAAATTTCAGTCATATAAAATTGAGCAACCTGAATTGGTTTGCCTTTGGATCAGAAACTTTCTGCCTCCTTAATCAACAATTTCATCCTGAACTGGGCATAATCAGCAGTGATAATTTCCTGAGTATTAGTGTGCAAATTCCTAAAATGGCATGCCAGAGACAAGATCCAATTGTACAAAATTAGCACATTCACACATTTATATATCATTGACATGCTATTATTTTCCAGAAAGATCCAAACTTTATATGACAATTATCATTACCTATTTGCAAAGGAGAAATGATTTTAAGATGAATGACAGCTTTTATTTAAAGACAAAATACCGCAGATGCTGGAAATCTGAAACAAACACAGATTGCTGGAGAAACTCAGCGGGTCTAGCAACATGTGGGGAGACAGAAACAGGGTCAACATTTCAAGCCCAATAGGACTCTTCTTCACAGCAGCTTGTTCTGATGAAGATTCACTGGACTTGTAATGTCTTTTTTTGTTTCGCTCTGCACAGATGCTGCCAGATTAGCTGAATTTCCCCAACATTCTGTGGTTGTATCAGCTTTTTATTTGAAACAACAGTCATGACTTGAGATTCAAAAGCCAATTTTCCTCTCAATAAAACAAAGCCTCTGAAATAAGAACACAGTATGTTTAGAATTTCATTTTTATTTTTAATTGATTAATCTTAATACTGCAAAGACAACTTCCCAAAAAAGATATGTTCAGGTGGGGAGGGGGCTCCAGAAGAAAATGAAGTCATTGTTGTCACTGTAATCATTTCTTGGCTAAGAGGTGGATACTTCAAGCTGAAAGTCAAGAACCTTTCTTCAGGCCTGCAGGCCCCAGTAAGACTTGTTGGACATCATGAACGTGGATACTTGAAATCCAACAGACATACAATAGAGCTGTATCAAAGTCAACATGCAAAACAAGATCGTTTTGGTGCAAATAGAATTTAAATCCCCTGACAGAAGTCAGCTGATCACCAAACCAGAACTACTCTTTTCCGAAAAGGTATTAACATAGTAAACAACATTTGAAAAATATATCAACTGTGGGTCAGAAATTACACTGACCACACCAATTTAGATCACTTTATATTAAGTGAGAATTACTCAGGCCACAGTTTGCATTTCTAAACAGCAATCATTTTTCACTTCTTTGGGAAAGGCTGACTGTGATTTCGCACCTCAATAAATACAGCAAAATGATGGGATACAACATTCAGAATCTGGCACCTATTCCTGCTTACTTGAATCATCAGGATGGGTTGTGCAAGCAATGCAGCAGAGACAGTATTCCATTGATGGTGCATTTCTTTTTAAATGGATTTACCCCCTTGATCCATACTGGGCACACTACTGTGCACGAATCATTTATAAATACAAAACACATACAAGAGTGTTGTACCTCCCTAAAACAGAGGGCAATATTTCTCAATAGCAACATTCATAGCATGACCCTTACTAAAACATTTGCCTCACATCATAATGTTTCAAAGTTCTTCCCTTTACATGGTGTGGACACATGCTAAAACTCTGCAGCAGCCACAAAATTATGAAATTACAACAGGACAAGTGCACAGATTTAAATTACAAAAAAACAAAACGCTCATTTTTATTAAAAAAGTGTCATCTTCTCAGGGCTGCAGTTTGTACGTTTATCACAGCATGATATACTCTTTTATGGGAGGCATGCCCCGCTTAAAATAAAGAACAGTAAATACAAGATAAAAAGCAATATTCAAAATGCACAACCCAGAGTGTGAAATGATTCAGTGTAGCCTTCCATTGGGACTATTCCACTGAAGAGTGTCCCTCCAGAGGCTGTGTGAATTGATGTGTTTCAGATCAGAAATGACATATGCGAACAGAGGCAACAGGCTTTAGGGCCAGAATGGCCTATGTCTGCGCCCCAAAAGTGCACTACTTTAGATCAGTAACAGTTTATGTATGAATTTGTTTTTCAGTCTAAGTAAAACACAAAAACTCCTCTGTAATCAGTCAAGTCTAATAATTAAAATTCCACTGGTGAAACGAAACAGCTAGTTTATTTTTTTCTTTACATGTAGAATGAGATCTTGGTATAAAACACTGAAATTGACCAGAAATTCTTTTTATGCCTTTCCCACTAAAGAAACATGTCTCTAGAAAATCTTTAATAGCTCAAGAATGGTAACAAACAGTAAAGTCACAAAGGCCAACAGCTAAGGCAGCAGCCATAAAACACAGCAGCAAAGCCCATGGTTCAACAAGTCTCAGGAAAACCAATTTGAATGCTTCAGATTACATTAGGAGTTTTTAAAAAATATTTTAATCAGACAGACTGTTGCTCTTCTGGTGTGATTTATTCAACTTTAGGGCATTTTCACAAACAATGCCTTTCAAGATGAATATTAAGGTAATGCAGGTACATCTTAAAATATGGTTTAAAATGACTAAACTTTCAAAAAATATTGATCAGGGCAAGTCAATAATGCTGCCTAAAGTAGACAGATAATTCAGAGATAGTAGGAACTGCAGATGCTGGAGAATCTGAGATAACATGGTGTAGAGCTGGATGAACACAGCAGGCCAAGCAGCATCAGAGGAGCAGGAAAGCTGACGTTTCGGGCCGAGATCCTTCTTCAGAAATGATTTCTGAAGGAGGGCTTAAGCCCGAAACCTCAGCTTTCCGAGACAGATAATTCTCTTCAGTTTGGGAAAGCATTTAAGTTTAGAAAAAAAGAGTGAGGCTAAAGAAAACTCTGTTTATTGAGCACTGTGGGTTTCATAAAAGCATTTGGCTAGTTCTCATAAAGGTAAAGGTGAAGTTGCAGTAGTCTTACCAGACCATAGGGCTGCTCTTTCATGAGGGGGGAGACAGATGACTGGTTGTGGTTTAACCTGAAGGTCACTATGCCTCAGGCGAGGGGAGAGGTTGAAAAGGACAATCCTTCATGGCAACCTCAGCCAATGCAGGATTTGAACCCATACTGCAAACTAGCCATCCAGCCAACTGAAGTATCTTGTAACAAGCATGGGGCTGGATGAGCACAGCAGGTCAAGCAGCATCACAGGAGCAGGAAAACTTGACGTTTCGGGCCTAAACCCTTCATCAGAAATGGGGGAGGGGAAGAGGGTTCTGAAATAAATAGGGAGAGAGGGGGAGGCGGATAGAGGATGGATAGAGGAGAGGATAGGTGGAGAGGAGGCAGACAGGTCGAAGAGGCGGGGATGGAGCCAGTGAAGGTGAGTGTAGGTAGGGGGGTAGGGAGGAGATAGGTCAGTCCAGGGAGGACGGACAGGTCAAG
>JAHRHZ010000064.1:6541974-6553094 GCA_024137785.1 Ginglymostoma cirratum
TGAATATGATTTGCTGTTCCTGCAGCCTTCGGGTGGCATCACTGTGGCATTGTAGGAGGCCAAGGATGGACATGTCATCTGAGGAATGGGAGGGGGAGTTGAAATGGTTCGCGACTGGGAGGTGCAGTTGTTTGTTGCGAACTGAGCGCAGGTGTTCTGCAAAGCGGTCCCCAAGCCTCCGCTTGGTTTCCCCGATGTAGAGGAAGCCACAACGGGTACAGCGGATGCAGTATACCACATTGGCAGATGTGCAGGTGAACCTCTGCCTGATGTGGAATGTCTTCTTGGGGCCTGGGATTGGGGTGAGGGAGGAGGTGTGGGGGCAGGTGTAGCACTTCCTGCGGTTACAAGGAAAAGTGCCGGGTGTGGTGGGGCTGGAGGGGAGTGTGGCGCGGACAAGGGAGTCACGGAGGGAGTGGTCCCTCCGGAAGGCAGATAAGGGTGGGGAGGGAAAGATGTCTTTGGTGGTGGGGTCTGACTGTAGATGGCGGAAGTGTCGGAGGATGATGCGTTGGATCCGGAGGTTGGTGGGGTGGTATGTGAGGACGAGGGGGATTCTTTTTTGATTATTGTTGCGGGGACGGGGCGTGAGGGATGTGTTCCGGGAAATGCGGGAGACACGGTCGAGGGCGTTCTCGACCACTGTGGGGGGGGAAGTTGCGGTCCTTGAAGAATGAGGACATTTGAGATGTGCGGGATTGGAATGTCTCATCCTGGGAACAGATGCGGCGGAGGCGAAGGAATTGGGAATAGGGGATGGCATTTTTGCAGGAGGGTGGGTGGGAGGAGGTGTATTCCAGGTAGCTGTGGGAGTCAGTGGGCTTGAAATGGACATCTGTCTCTAGGTGGTTGCCCGAGATGGAGACAGAGAGGTCCAGGAAGGAGAGAGAAGTGTTAGAGATGGTCCAGGTGAACTTCAGGTTGGGGTGGAAAGTGTTGGTGAATTGGATGAACTGTTCGAGCTCCTCGTGGGAGCACGGGGCGGCGCCGATGCAGTCATCAATGTAACGGAGGAAGAGGTGGGGTTTAGGGCCAGTGTAGGTACGGAAGAGGGATTGTTCCACATAACCTACAAAGAGGCAGGCATAGCTTGGACCCATGCGGGTACCCATGGCCACACCCTTTGTTTGTAGGAAGTGGGAGGAATTGAAAGAAAAGTTGTTGAGGGTGAGGACGAGTTCGGCTAGGCGGATGAGGGTGTCGGTGGAGGGGGATTGGTCCGTTCTGCGGGACAGGAAGAAGCGGAGGGCCTTTAGGCCATCGGCATGGGGAATACAGGTATATAGGGACTGGACGTCCATAGTAAAGATGAGGTGTTGGGGACCTGGGAATTGGAAGTTCTGGAGGAGGTGGAGGGCGTGGGTGGTGTCACGGACGTAGGTAGGGAGTTCCTGGACCAAGGGGGTGAAAATGGAGTCTAGGTAGGTGGAGATGAGTTCGGTGGGGCAGGAGCAGGCGGAGACAATGGGTCGACCAGGGCATTCAGGTTTGTGGATTTTGGGGAGGAGATAGAAGCGGGCGGTGCGGGGTTGGGGAACGATGAGGTTGGAGGCGGTGGGTGGGAGGTCACCTGAGGTGATGAGGTTCAGCAAAAATAACTGGGCACTAAATTAAGTGGAATGTGGTTACCTGGACAGAGATGAGATCGAGGAGTGACTAGTTGAGTTCTATAGAGAACAATGCTCATATTGCTCCAATTACTAATACTGCTACACTTGCTGACCTGGTCCTGGCAAGTGAGGAAAGAAACTGACATTTACTGATACAAAACTGGGTGAAAACAAGTCAAGCATTTTGGCAAAAAAAAGTATAAGCACAAAAGTGAAGGGGACAACTTTGAAAGATGGTCAACTTTGGAAAAATAATGAATAAATGTATTTTGGTAAATAAGAACAGGAAAAAGAAATACAAACTAATTGGTAGTGAAGCAGAACAGAGGGACCCTAGTATTCAGGTAGACACATACCTGCTTTTACTCCACATTTACTACTTTGAACTGCTTGTTCCACTCATTTCCGCAATTTCATGACAACTTTGCAGGCTTTGGCCACCAGACCAAATGGCTGCTTACATGATTCAAAATATATTGGGTATTCCCAGTTATATTAGAAAAGCCCCTATTTCATGCACAAGGAACTGCACTGTAGGGGCAACACTGGTTCTTAACAATGTTGCAAGTACTTGAGTGCAGTTTGTTTGCTCCGTTCTGTACTCCGATTTATTCTTAGTGAGGCAAGTAGATTTGCTGCCACTGGGTTAGGGAGTGTAAATTAAAAAGGACACATATGATTTACATCTAATTTGTTGTTGTTGTTGAGCATCAACTGTCAAGATGCACGTGGACAATTGGGTAATGACAAAACTGGGCTTTGCCAGGATGGGTTCCATAGACCATCAGGCTACAAGTTCACTGTCCGAGCTTCCTTAGATGAAGTACAGCAGTGATTGTAGTGTCTTTGAAAATATGGCAAGGGTCAGAACGCCAAAATATGACAAAGTGGGACAGGCAGCAATTTTAGAAGGCAGCCCTCAGGATGTCTGAAAGGTTTCACGTTAAAAAATAAGACTTGAAGCCAATGAGAAACTAGGATCTATTGCAAAGGTCAATTAATCTTTGAAAGTTTCTTCAAAATAGCCTGCTTTTCCTCTTCTAGCTTCAGAATACTGTTGGAATATCTGTTATTAAACCAACAGATGCTAATAAATTCTAATGTGATAGCCCTTTCAATGCAAGATACGTTGCTCACCATCAACAGAACTGGCAGCATCTCTGTTCTCTTCGAGGTCAGAATGCCAAGCTGAATGTTAATTTTGTATCACATGAAGTGGTGAAAAATCACAGAAAAGCAGCCTTGGACCATGCAAATGAGCTTGAATTAAAGTAAAACACAAAATTCTCAACAAAGAGCCCACATACTTTGGTGGATGAAAATGTTGTTTTCAATAAAATACCAAAACCCAAGTAATCCAAAGTCAAACTGTGGATCAAACGTTGAGTGGAAGGGACAAGTAGAGAATGAAATGTTAAGCCCTGTAGTGTTCTCTGGCACTACATTACTGGTCAAGAGGGCAAAATGCTAATGTCACATGCGTCTGGCATTTGTCATCTGCACATACACGAACAGATAGAATGCATATTACAGCCCCAAATTTTCTTTAAGAAACTTATTAACAATGTAGTTGGAGTTCTTCAACAGCTGCTCTACATTTAGTTTATTTAAATTTATTCCTTCTGGGGGGGTCCAATCTTACTAACAGACTATGGCCTTAAAAAAGAATTCAATGCTGGAACTGACCATGTCGTACCTACCCCGTCTTGAGGAATAATGATATCTTCAAATCACCAACATCATGATGAACTGCCAGTGTCAGAAATCTCCTGGTGAAGCATGTATGACATGCCTTTTTATAGAAAAACCCAGAACTAGTTAGGTGACCTTGCATTATCCATCTCATCCAGCACTTCACAATCAGGCCTGACCAGCATATCATGTCCTGGGTCTGCTCCATATTGGTCACATTGTCAGACCCAGTTAAGTTCATTTGTAAATACAGTAGGTGTATATCTAAGTGAAATGATGAGAATACAAACTTGCACAAAAGTGAAAATGAATTACTAAAGCAAGCTCTTTCAAAACTAAATAAACTTTTAATTTTCATTCATGTTCCCCTGCCTGCTTTCTCCTACTCTTCATCTGAAGATACCAACTCCCTGACAGGATCTCACAGGACCATAACCTTGAGGCAATTCATCATGCACCAGTCTCAGCAATCAATGCTAACGGGAGACATGACTCTGTCATGCAGATGAATGTCCAATTCTTAGCTAGTTAGCAACGAAGAGTGAGAACAATAGCCGGCTCACCTCCATGTAACCCAGGGTTGCTGAGCTCTTGCTAATGATACCTCCAGCAGCAAACAGGTGCAGATGAATTGATTCAACACAGAATAGAGAGTTATACCCAGAAACAGGGTGTCAAGCCAAGTGCTTACTATACAATTAGGATTACAAGAAACGAGAGAGTTTGGTAAATTTTCACAGCAGCTTCTTGCATTTTTACCAATATTTCTGAGTCCATCAGGACTGTGCTCTGTTTAGAAAAACATATGGCAATATTTCAGGTTTATTGCAGGGTGAACAGGTTTGTCGATGAAATATACACAACATAAAAAGTGACTTTAAATCATTTTTTCTAAACTTTAGATCTAGGAACTTTTCCATTTGAAGTTTAAATAAATCATGTGATCCTGAATATAATGGTGGCTGCAATCACTTTACTGTAGCTTGTTACACCACATTAACTTAAAAAAAATCCATTAACAGCAATAACCATTTTCATGATTCAATGACTGCAGGTACTCCCTGTTCTGTGGCACAGAGCTGTTAATGGATCTGGTCACGTAATAAATCCTCAACAGCTTTTCCTAATTACAGCTCATCATGCCATGGCTTTTGAATGTTAGACTGAGCTCTATGTTAGAAATATGCCATCTCAATGCTAGCCTCAACTAGTCTGCTCAACATTTCCCTGAAGGGTGCGTATAGGTCAAGGAGTGGCTTGCGCTGCAGAAAAAAGACAGGGAAAGTAATTGGGCAGAGATGATTCCTGCATTATAGAATCATGCCAATTCCAGAACATCTGTCTGGTGAACTGAATCTCTTTCCTCCTGACATATACATACAGGAAGCATTGTAGAAGGGGAAAGAAAAAGACAACTCAAATATTAATAACAAAATAGAAGCAAAAGACCAAAAGCACACATTTTTTCATCTTGTAGAAATTGTCTAATAGTGCAAACTGCAAGCTATGGCAGTCACAAGCAACATGCACAAGGTATATCAGGTAACCACTGTGCTTGAGAGGGTCCTTTCATTTAAAAAAAACACAATTCAACCCAAGCCAGCTGAAAAACCTCAATAAAAAATGTGTGGGTAGGTGGCTGGTGGGATGAGAAGAGTTACAGCAAATGGCAGCTGTGTAATACCCTGACAAGGTTTCACAAAAAAAAAAAAAGCACAGACAGGAATAGCACTGCTTTTCGAACACATCTGTGTTATTAACCGCATAGGAGCAACAAACTAGAGACTTGTTTTTCCAGTTGTGTTGCTCTAATTCTGCAAATTGACAATTTTGCCACTTTGTTGATCTTGAAATAATCCAGAGGACGTGATGATCTTCATACTTTGGACCTGAACCATGCTGAATTCCCATGATGGATGCACAACTTGCATTTTAGAAACCCCTTGATTTAAAAAACAGCTACTGTGGTCTACATTTAACACAATTCAGGGATCTTTAAAGGTTTATATGAAACATTAAAACCTATCCCAGATACTTTCAATGTAACTCTCAGTGGTGAAACCACAGAAGCAATCAAAGCTTTACAACAATTTTTTTTTGGAGATTTTTTTGGCAAGAACTGGTCACCTACTTATATAAGTAACAAAGAAACACTGAATCTCATCAATTTCATCTTATCAAAAGTTACATTTAGTATTTGTCTTTGTTGTTCAGTTTGATAATTCATAAACCAACATTTTGCTTGGTTTTAAAAGAAAAATTAAGAAACAGAATAAATGCTTTTAAACTCAAGAAGGCAGATAACAAAACAGAAACAAACATATGCCACGTATTTTCCCATCCCTGTCTGGCCAGTAATGTATTTCAGCATTACATGGTAGCTACCCCATGGGATGCAAAGAGCCAGAAAATGCTGCTTTGCCCATACACTGCTTTTTTTTCAGTGGGGAGTTTTATTTGTGTGTGGATAATTTTCACTTCGTTTTCATCAATGTGAGAAGGCACTGGATGACAATGTGCCTATATACCAGGATTCTCCAAGTCCAAACTGGTGCCAAACAAGGAGACAAGTTGTTCTTCGTAATTCACTATATTTCTCTTCATGATGTCCATACAAGGGCCTAACAATCTTTCAAATGCTTGAATATCCATCACTGAAAATAGAAGACAGAAGGAATTGTTTTAAAAAGCTTGATAAGCTCACTGTTTTGAGCTAACAAAATATCTTACGCACGAGTTTGTTTGAACAAACACAAACCAGAGAAGACACAATGGGGATAAAAGGTCAAAGCAAGATTCCACACCAGTATGCTGCCTTTCCCTTGAGCTCACTAGAGCTCCTTGAAGTGAAACATTACAATAACTTGCTTTCTTAAATGTCATGTTTACTTCATAGAATGCAATTGATGTCACAGTAACCTAAATCATGGTCCTACATTAGTGCATTTTCATCCATGTTCCACCAAAACTAACACACAGAAACAGAAAACAATTATGAGGCCCGTAACATGCCAGAATATATTGCAATGGAATTGCAGTATAAGAATAAAAGAAGTCTTGCCACAATTTGTAGGGTTTTGATTAGAAGACACCTAAAATATATGTGCAGTTCTGGTCTTCATACTGAAGGAAGGATATATTTAAGTTGTAGGCAGTTAAGCGAAGGTACAATAGTTTAATTCCTCAAATGAGGGTTGTCCAATGGGGAAAGGCTGAGTGAATTTGTGAATTCACTACCCCAAAAGATTGTGAATGCTCCAACGTCAAGTACATTTGTTCTTGGGACAGACACATGCTTTTCTCTCAAAGTCAAGAGATACAGGAAGCAGATGGGGAAGCAAATTTGAGGCAGAAGATCAAACTGAATGGCAGAACAAGCTCAGGGAGCTATATTGTCTACTTCCATCCATATTTTTGATGTTTACACTGTACAATAGATTTTTTTTAAAGTGAAGTCTGGAGATCATCAATGAGTCCACACAGTATGAGATTTGAATGCATATGTTAGAAAGGATTCAATCATGACTGTCAGACATCATTTCAAAATAAACAGTGGAATGAATAAGTATTTTCTGAAGTAAAACTAAATTCCGTTAGACTTGTCACAAACAACAAGAAAAAGAATACTTGCCTAAGCACTTGACTTCTCCAACAGCATATGCTGAAGCTGCTCTGGGTTTGTTGGTAACCAGTGCGAGCTCTCCAAAATACTGCCCCTTGGTACACCTGGCAATCTCTACTTCTGTCTTATCCTGTTGACTTGCCAATGTCTTGAGATTGAGTACATTAGGTAATAGAGAAATAAACAGAATCAATTTATATCAAAATAAGCTGAATACTATACAAACGGTTATGTGAAAAAAAATGTGCACTCAAAAGTTTAGCCTTGGCGTGCAGATATCCTAATTTTAATCCGCATTTCCTATTTCTGCATCCTCGCTACTTCCTTCAACTAGGTCTATGAAGGTGAAGTGCATATATTCAGAAACACAAATCAACATTCAACCATCCACAGTCTTTTAAGAGTAAAATCTGAACTTCTGGAAACTGTACATGGAAACTACAAAGAGTGATGCTGATGTTTTATTTGAAAAACAGCTGCTTTTGCTTTGGGTAATTGATTCAAGTTTGCCAATGCATTTTGATTCCTGTAATAAAGCAGCAAGTTACATTCATAATGAATGAGCAAGTATGGCTACGGTGAACAGGGAAAGAAACCTGTTATGCATCTGCAGAAACGTTTGAAAGGAAGTCAGGTCAACATTTCACACATAGTCCATCATAAATATTTAACCTGCCTTCCTCCTTCAAACATGGTATATCTGCTTATGCCAACAGGCTGATATATTGTTGCTGTCAATTCCAAAACCCCCTGAATATCAGTTCCTATCCGAGAATCTAGAAGCAGAAGAACAGCTTCATTAGGGCTAAGAATCTACATCCATCTCTGCTGGCACCTCCTGCATCAAAAATGTCCCTTTTCTCCTCAAAGAACTTAAGGCATTGCTACTTCCAAGATCAAAGCAATTTCTACGACAACTCTATGTCTCCTGGTTGTTGAGTGAGGCAAAGGAGGAAACTGCAGAACACTGGCAATAATTTTCAATTCCTTTCTGGCCACTGGTCTGGAGGACATGTGGTATCATTATACAAAAGGGAGCCTGGGATAAACCAGGAAACTTCGGGAAGTCAGTCTAACCTCAGAGGCGGGTAAACTATTGGAAGCAATTCTGAGGGACTGAATTAATCTGCACTTGGAGAGGCAGAGATTAATCAAGAGCAGTCAGCATGGTTTTGTTAAGGGGAGATCATGTCTAATCAAGTTGATTGACTTTTTCAAAGAGGTGACCAGGTTTATAGATAAGGGCAATGCATTTGATGTATCCTACTTGGACTTCAGCAAGGCTTTTGATAAGGTCCTGCATGGGAGACTGATAACAAAGGATAACAGCCCATGGGATCCATGAAAACTTGACTATTTGGATACACAATTTGCTGAGAGGCAGGAAGTAGAACGTGATGGTGGAGGGTGTTTTGTGACAGGAAACCCTGTGTCCAGTGTGGTTCCACAGGGATCAGTGTTGGGGCTCTTGCTGTTTGTGGTATTACATAAATGATTTAGACTTGAATGCAGGATGATGCTTATGGTTAATGAATGATACGAAAATCAGTAGGGTGGTACAGCGGTGAAGATAAACTTAGATTACAGGAGAAAAAGATGGGCTAATCAGTGGCAAATGGAATTCAACCTAAATAAGTGAGAGATTAATTCTCTTCTTCAGAATTTTATCCAACAGTTGTCCTATCACTAACATTTGTCTGTAATTCTCTGATTTATCTCTACCATCCTTCTTGAAAAGTGGAACTCCATTATTTGTCTTCTAGTCCTTTGGCATCCTGTGTGGCCAGAGAGGAATTAAAAATTTGGGTGAGAACATCTTAATTTCCTCCCTCATCTCCCACAGCAGCCTAGGACAGAATTCTCTGGACCTGGGGATTCATCCGCTTTTAAACCAGCTAAAACCTCCAATAGTTCCTTACTCCCTATGTCAATCTGCTCAAGAATCTCACAGACCCTCTTCCCAAAATACATTCTCCTTCTCCCAATGAAGACAGATGTGAAATACTCCTTTAATACCTTGCCCATGTTCTCTGGCTCCGTGCTCAGGTTGTCCCCTTGGTCCCTACTCTTTCCCTGATTATCCTCTTGCCCTCCTGCACTTTCTGTACTCCGCTAGGGCCTCAGTTGATTTGCTCCCTTTGTACTAAAAGCCTGTTGCTAAAAGCCTGTCTTTTTCTTATCATCCAGTCCTGAATATTCCTAGACATCCAAGGTTCTCTGGGTTTGTTGTTGCCATATCCCACCATCAAGGGGACACATTAGACGTGAGATCTCAGAGATAGTAGGAACTGCCGATGCTGGAGTCTGGGATAACAAGGTGTGGAGCTGGAGGAACAGAGCAGACCAGGCAGCATCAGAGGAGCAGGAAAGCTGACGTTTCAGGTCTGGACTCTTCTTCAAAAATGGGGGAGGGGAAGGGGGCGCTGGAATAAATTGAGGGGGGTACGGTGATAGAAGGTGGATAGTAGAGCAGATAGGTGGAAGAGAAGACGGACAGGTCAAGGAGGCGGAGATGAAGCCAGTAAAGGTGAGTGCAGGTAGAAAGTGGGGATGGGGGTTGGTTAGTGAGGAGGGAGGAGCAGATAAGTAGGAGAGAAGACGGACAGGTCAAGGAGGCGGAGATGGGGGGCGGTTTCTGGTCTTGGGATGAGGACAGGGGTTTTCAGGGATTTTGAAGCTAGTAAAATCCACATTGAGACCATTGGGTTGTAGGGTTCCAAGGCGGAATATGAAGTGCTGTGCCTCCAGTTTCCAGGTGGCATCGTTGTAACACTGGAGGAGGCCCAGGATGGACATGTCATCCAGAGAGTGGGAGGGGGAGTTGAAGTGGTTCGCGACTGGGAGGTGTTAACGTTTGTCGCAAACCGAGTGTAGGCGCTCCACAAAGCGGTCTCCGAGCCTCCGCTTGGTCTTCCTGCTGTAGAGGAGGCCACATCAGGAACAGCGGATACAATGGACCACATCAGCAGGTGAACATCTGTTTAACGTGGAAGGTTTTTTTGGGGTCTGGGATGGGGGGGGGGGGAAAGAGTGTAGGGGCAGGTGTAGCACCTGCTGCGGTTGCAGGGAAAGGTGCCGGGTGTGGTCGGGCTAGTGGGCAGTGTGGGGCGGATGAGAGAGTCATGGAGACAGCGGTCCCTCCGTAAGGCAGATAAAGGTGGGGAGGGAAATATATCCTTTGTAGTAAAGTCAGGTTGCAGGTGGCGGAAAATGATGCGTTGTTTCCAGAGGTTAATGGGGTGATACGTGAGGACAAGAGGAATTCTGTCTTTGTTTTTATTGCAGGGAAGGGTTGTGAGGGCCAAGGTGCAGGAAAACGCAAGAGATGCTGTTGAGGGCATTTTTGACCACTGTGGGGATGGGGGAAATTGTAGTCCTTGAAAAAATGAGGACATCTGGGATGTCCGGGAGTGGAACACCTCATCTTGGGAGCAGATGTAGCGGAGGCGGAGGAATTGGGAATAGGAGATCGCATTCTTGCGGGAAGGTGGGTGAGAGGAGGTGTATTCCAGGTAGCTGTGGGAGTCGGTGGGCTTGAAATAGATATCAGTCTCAAGGTGGTTACCAGAGATGGAGACAGAGAAGTCCAAGAAGGAGAGAGAGGTATCAGAGATGGTCCAGGTGAACTTGAGGTTGGGTGGAAGGTGTTAGCAAAGTTGATGAACTGTTCGAGCTCATCGTGGGAGCACGAGGCGACGCCAATACAGTCATCGACGTAACGGAGGAAGAGGTGGGGGATAGGGCCAGTGTAAGTGCGGAAGAGGGACTGTTCCACATATCCTACAAAAAGGCATGCATAGCTTGGGCCCATGACCACCCCTTTTGTCTGTAGGAAGTGGGACGAGTTGAAGGAGAAGTTGTCAAGGGTGAGGACGAGTTCAGTTAGGCGGATAAGGGTGTCAGTGAAGGGGGACTGGTTGGGCCTGCAGGAGAGGAAGAAGCGGAGGGCTTTTAGGGCATCTGCATGGGGAATGCAAGTATACAGGGATTGGAAGTCCATGGTGAAGATGAGGTGTTGAGGCCCAGGGAACCGGAGGTTTTGGAGGTGGTGGAGTGCTTGGGTGGTGTCCCAGACGTAGGTTGGGAATTCCTGGACCGGGGGAGAAAATGGAGTCAAGATAAGTAGAGATAAGTACGGTGGGGCAGGAGCAGGCAGAGACAACTGGTCGGGCAGGGCAACAAGCATGGGGCTGGAT
>JAHRHZ010000064.1:6553494-6591125 GCA_024137785.1 Ginglymostoma cirratum
TCTGATGAAGGGTTTAGGCCCGAAACGTCAAGTTTTCCTGCTCCTATGATGCTGCTTGACCTGCTGTGTTTATCCAGCCCCATGCTTGTTATCTCGGATTCTCCAGCATCTGCAGTACCTTTTATCTCTGGTCGGGCAGGGCAGTCAGGTTTATAGATTTTGGGAAGGAGATAGAAATGGGTGGTGCAGGGTTGGGGAATGATGAGGTTAGAGGCTGTGGGTGGGAGGTCACCTGAGGTGATAAGGTTATGGGTGGTCTGGGAGATGAGATTTCCCCATTTCCTTTTTGAATGACCCTCCACATCTATTCTGCTGTAGATTTTCCCCACATATAGCTGTTCCTAGTCTACTTTGTCCAGATCCTGCCTTATTTTCATGACATCTGCGTTCCCCCAGTCCAAAACCTATTTTTGCAGATCATTATTTTCCATTTCCATAACAAACTTAAAACATAATGTGGTGTGGTCACTATCACTAAAATGCTTCCCCATGGCCACCTCAAATCTCTTCCAGTTTTGTTCTCCAGAATTAGGTCCAACACTGTGCTGTTCCTTGTTGGACCTTTAAAACGTTGACATAAAAAGCTTTCCCCAATATATCTCAAGAAATATGCCTGCTCTAAACCCTTAAACTATGACTATCCCAATTAATGCTGGGAGGCGGGAGTGGAATATACCTTGGAATGCTGAGCTACCAGTCATACCCCTCATTCAATCACATCTCTGTGATGGCAACTCCACATGTCATTCATGACCTTTTCTGTCTTACCTACAATAGTCCTAGCATTAAAGTACAGGCTATCCAGCCTCACTTTGCACCGTTAAAATTCAAAATGGCTGAAGTCCCTTTATCTTGGCTCCTTTACTATAAAGGCTGTGCTCTTATTATACTAACACTGTGTCCCCTGCTAAACTAGTTTAAACTTCTCCCAAAAGAACCAGCAAACGTACCAGCAAGGATGCTAGTCCCTATCTCAGTCAGATGCAGACTACCTCGCTTGTACAGGTCCTACCTTCTCCAGAAATGGGCCCAACGATCAGGAATCTAAAACTTTCCTAGCTGTACCAACTCTTCAGCTACATTTTCACCTGCCTTATTATCCTATATCTGTACTCACTAGCACATGACACTGGCAATAATCCTAAGATTATAACAATGGAAGCCCTGTTTTTGAGTCTAATTTTGATTAAAAATCTAGCTCCCTAAATTCTTGATGCAAGACCTCATCTCTCATTCTATGTTATTGGTACGAATGTGTATCACAACCTCTAACTTAGTGTCCTTCCCTTCAGGATGCCTTGCAGCTACTCAGCAACATCCCTGACCCTGGCCCCAGGGAGGAAACACACCACCCCGGAGCACGTCTGCAGCTGCAGAAATGCGTGTGTTCCCCTATCCTCTGCTTCTTCCTTTTAATAGGGCCTAACAAGTCCACATCTACCATCATCCTTTTGCACCTGGTTGAATTTGTTTAAACATTCAACAGTACATGCTTTAATTTCACTCAATTCTTCAAAATAAAGGATCCCTCTTTGGCAACCTGCATTGCATTAACTACACTTTTGTTCCAGCTATGTTCATATTAATTCCTCTCTAGCATATAGCTTACAACCATCAGTACGGCTTCCTGCTCTAGCTCCAACCTGAACAACTTAATTAGAGCTACTTTTAATTTTCATCGCTCTCATGCCATGCTGCAATCAATTTCCAACAACTGCCTCTCCTTTGCTTCTTTTTCTATTTGCAGGAATGAGCTTTCTAACAATATTAGAGATAAACTCTCAGACTTGTACAGCTCCTTAATTACACTTCTCATCACTCTCTGGCTATAAGGACACCACTCCATTTTCTAACTTCTCAGTTTGTTATACCAAAGTTATAACTCCAACTTCCACATCAGCGTTTCTAACAGGTCCTTCTTTTGCCCAGGTGAGGAATTCCTTTCATTAGGTGAACAAAGCACGAAACCATATCCATCCTATTTCCCTCCAGTTCTGTCCTCTCTCCCAGAACTTCCTTGACCCACGAGTCTTCACGTTATAATACTTTGCAATTTCCAGTGCCTTCAGTGTGCCATCACATAGATTCCTTCTTTTAAGCATTCTGAAGGGACCATTCTCCCCACAACCTTCTGATTCACTCTTCCATCACTCCTAACATTCATTTTCCTTCCTGTGCAAGCAAAAAAGATGCAACATCTGTTCTTTCATCTCAAACCTTACCGTTGTCCTGGTCTCCAAATAGTCCTTCCAGACGAATCAGCAATTTGCTTGTAAATTTTGTGTATAATACACATTGCTCATAATAGGCCCTCTTCTATACTTGGGAGACTAAATATAACAGAGTGACGACTTTGCTGAACATGTCCACTCAGTTCACAAATGTAACCAAGCTTCTGGTCCCCTTTCCACTTTAGTACTCAATCTCACTCTGGTCTCTGTTTCTGGGAGTGTTTAATGAAGTTCAAGGAAAGCTTGGGGAGCAGAAACTCAGCTTTCATTGAAGCACATTACAGCTTTATGGACTCAAGGTGGAGTTCAAATATTCTAGGTTGCATCCACTACTCCAGTTTTCCCAGTCAGCAGATGCTGGTAATGGTCTTGTTTTAAATTGCTTTATTGTTACCTATCTTTGTCTTGCTCAGTTTGTTATTTAAATGCTTCTCAAATCTTACATATCGTTCCTAACCCCTTACTGACGCATCTATTTTGTCTCAACTGTACACTTGCTTAAAAATAGCCTAATTTTTCATGTTTTCTAACTGATGAAACATCATTGACCTGAAACACTAACTATTTTCTCTTGCCACATAGTGCCCAACCCGCTGGGTATTTCCAACAACTGCAGTATTTTATTTCTATAATTATTGCATACAATCACTTGATATCCATCTGAGCTCATAGAACCTCTTACTTTGCTCTTGATCATGATCTTCACTTCACCCGATTCTACAATGAAGAAACAGTCCGCTTTATCACCCTGTGTAAAAATGGAGAGATTTCTTTAAAATCACAACCTTGCTGTATATGTAGTAAAACTGCACAGCTACTCAAATGCTTCTAAGGTGCATTCATTTGACTTTCACTTTCTTCAAATAACATTTCTAACATTTTTACAAACATAAGATCCTTAGGGGAACTAAGTACTTGAATGTTTCAGATACCCTCACCTCCCAGAGCAAGGAGGCACAATGTAAAATAGACATTGGCCATCTAGAAACGAAAATCTGGAATTCGCTCCCATAAGTGGATACTGTACTTAATTAAAAATTTTCAGGCTGATATTGGTAGGTTTTTGTTAGGTAAGGGTATCACATGCAACAAAGTCAGGTAAATAGAGTTGAGACTTGAGGAGCCGAATTGTTAATTCCTGTTCCAACGTACTTTGAGATCAGATCCTGACACCAGTCCAGTTTAAGGGCACAAAGGCTTCCCATTTGTTGGTCATAAAATCAATGTGGATAGTCTCAGAATCATGAGCCTTCATCAGTTAAATATCAATGCCCGTTGACAAGCAATGATGGACAAAAAAGAATTTCATAGTTTAGAGATTATGAGTAGGACTATGCTGATCAGTTCTGGTTACAAGACAATAAGGACTAGGTCACAGAGTCGAGGACAACACATTTAAAATTTAGGAACAACAGTTACAGCTGGCTGTGGCAGCATTGATAATGCAAAGAGACAAAAGAGAGTAGTAATAGAGAGGATTTGGAGGCTAATGAATTTCTCATCAGAATCCAACTGTTTGGTATTTGGAATTGAGTGTCTTTGGAACCTGGGGGGGACAAAGCAATAGCAATATGAAAGGCCATTTGGACTTTTGAGCCTCAATACAAGCATGGCTAATTTTCAACATCAACTCAACCTTGACCATTCCATTTTTTTCTTTATTCATTCATGGGATGAGGGTGTCACTGACCCAACAGCATTTGTTGCCCATCCCTAATTGCCCAGAGGGCAGTTAAGAGTCAACCACATTTGCTGTGGGTCTGGAGTCGCACGTAGGCCAGACCAGATAAGGATAGTTTCCTTCCCTAAGGGCATTAGTAAACCAGATGGATTTTTTCAACAATCGACAATGGATTCATGGTCGTCATTAGATTCTCAATTCCAGACATTTATTGAATGCAAATTCCACCATATGCCGTGGCGCAATTTGAACCCAGGTCCCCAGAACATTATCTGGGTCTCTGGATTAGCAGTCCAGCAACAACACCACTAGGCCATCATCTCTCCCCATACCACTTAGTTCCTTAAAATCTAAAAATTTTCTCTCCCGTATCCTGAGACTGTGCCTGCCGATTCTATATCCCCAACAAGGGAAACCATTTTCCGTGCATCAAATCTGTTCAGCCCTGGTAGGGTTTCACGCAGATCCCCGCTCATCTTTCTAAACTGTAATTAGTACAGGCACAGATGAATTAGTATCCCCTCATTGGACAGTCCTGCCATCACCAGTATCAGTCTACTGAACCTCCTCTGCAGTACCTCAATGGTAAGTAAACACATTCTTAGGTAGAGAGACCAAAATTGCATGCAGTACTCCAGCTGTGGTCTCACCAAGACCCCGTGTAGCTGCATTAAGATATCCTACTTCTGAACGCGAATCCTCTTGCGATGATGGCCAACATACCACTTGGACACCAGCCAATGATAAAACACAGGTACAGAAAGAATTTGGGAGGCCAAGGACACCAGTTGATTTATTACACATGATTTGCCTTTCACGAATCCATGCTGGCTTTCTCCAATTCTGTTAATGCTTTCCAAATGGCTGTTATCACATCTCATACAATACTCCAGCACTTATCTCACTACTGATATGTGGTCTGTCATTCTCTTTTACCTTCTCCCTCCCTTTTTAAGTAGTGGGGTTGTATTTTCCACACTCCAATCTGTAGAAACTGCTTTAGCCTCTATAGAATTTTGGAAGATGACCACCAATATACCTAATATTTCTGGCCCCACTTCCTATCATACAGAATGGGGAGAATCCAGGTCTGATTTGTGGTCCATGGCTGATTTCAACCAGGCTCTACAATTCATTTCAGCAACCCTGAATAAGGGATGAGAAAAAGGAGCCGGAGTTGTTACACCCAAATACCATCAAATGATCACCTACTAGGATTCATACAGGGACATGAGATGAAGGCTCATTGTTCCAATGTGCCCTACATTTCAACAGCCTTCACTCTCACATACGTAGAATGGTTATTTGTACTGTCACAATATTGGTTGTTGAATTCAATCAGCCAACTTGATACCTGGGCTTTCTGTGGACTGAAATGATTTTAAAAAAGAAGCAAAAACATTGACTTAAAATGGCCTCAGGCATCATCTGATCCACCTAGGTTGGCCAGTTTTCATGAATACAACATGGATTAAACAAAAACAGTGCAAGTTGAATATAACATTTTACCCAACAGCAGTTAAACCAAACCAGCAACCCTCAGAATAGTGAAACGGTGCTCATCTCCAGTTTGATTTATGAGAATCTTCCCATGTTTGAAATAGAACCTCATTTACAATGGTCAAGCCTTAAAACATTACTTTGGCAGATAGAGAATATACAACTAGATTTATTTCAAGGGGCCTCATTGGCAGAGATAGATTATAAAGTGCAGAACTTAATAGGGCTGAAGGCTGCTCTCACCTTCTCTCTCTCTCTCTAAGAGGAGAAGCAGACAATACCAACACTAGAAAGAAACATCAGGAAACTGGGAACTTAATAGATAACTGCAACACATGCTTCTGCTGACAGTCCAAGAAATCAACTAAACAACTACAATCTCAAGGGTATCCCAAGGACTATTAACTATATAATCTTTTAGAACTTCCTTTACAGAGAACATTATCTCCTTCTAATTTCATATGCATTTGTATGCATTAAAAATGACTTAAATCTTTGTTGTCATTGACTAGGAACGTTATAAAGAGCGGAGCTTGGTCTCCCCTTCTCAACTGATCATAATGGAATGAAAAAGTAGAGGGCAGTTTGTTCCTGTAATACCACGCACTAGCTAGAAATCAACAACTTGTCAAAAAGGAGAAAACAGATAGAAACTAAATTGCAAATTTATTGAATCTGGAGTTTGAAAGTTACTTAAACAAGTTGTTAAAAAGAAATCTCAGACTGGCTGCAACCTGAATGTGTAATAAAATAGAAAATGCTGGAAATACTCAGCAGATCTAGCAGCATCTGTGAAGACAGAAACAGAGATAGCATTTCAAGCTAATGACTTTTAATCAGAACAGAAAAGTTTTAATCTCGTGGAAGGTTGAAGTGTGAAAAAAGATATGGTAGAAGTTATAACAGAATAAATGAGAAAAGGACTCGTTGTGTAAGGTCAATCAGCATGGCACAGTTACAAGTAGAGAAACAAAAGACGTGCCTAGAAATGGTATGATTTGGAATGATGAACAGTTGCCACTCAAACAAAAAACCTTTTCCCAGTCTGATGGAAGGTCAGTAATCTGAAACAGCAACTCTGTTTCTATCTCCACAGATGCTCCCAGACATGCTAACCATTTTCAACAATTTCTGTTTATATTTCAGGTAGCCAACTTCCACATATTTTCCAATTACACGTAAAACTAAAGTTACCAGGTAAAACAACAGCACACCTGTGCAATGATAAGTTCATTGTCCTGATATGTCCTCACTCCTAGTACATCAACAATCTTCATTCTTTCTGAAAGCTGGAAAGAAAGAATGATTACAAATAATATGTAAAACTCAAGGTAAATAACAAAGTTTTGTTAAATGGAAAACACATGGTTCGAATATTATTGGAACGTAATTAGGGTAGATTAAAGTACCATGTCCAGAAATTATGTGGTTTCACAGAAGCATAGAAACAGAATAAACTATTCAACTTGAGCCAGATCTGTCATTAAATGAGATAATAACTGATCTGCGACCGAACTCCATATATCTGCCTTTTCCCATTTCCCTCAACACTTCTTTTTTAAATCAAAATCAAATTTAAAATTAACAAGTGAATTTGTATCAATTATTTGCAGAAGAAACTTCCAAGAATCTAATGGCTTTCTTTGCACCATCTGAATCACATGAGGAGAACAATCTCCAAACAACAGTCTAAGTTTGCATGATAAAAATAGGCTGTGACTTTTTTCACTGGAGCGTAGGACGTTGAGGGGTGACCTTATAGAGGTTTTAAAAATCATGAGAGGCACAGATAAGTTGAATGGCAAGGGTCTTTTCCTTTGGGTGGGGGGAGTTCAAAACTAGGTGACATATTTTTAAGGTGAGAGGAGACTGTTTTAAATTATTTGGAATTATTTATGGTTCTTTAAATATACTTGCTGCAATTTGAGGAGCAATGAGTAGAGTTGAATTAAGTATTTCTCTCCAAAACTGGAAAAGAAGTAATGGGAATAATTGCTACAAAAATAATTAGAAAATGAGTGCAGGAAATATTTTTTGAGTTTTTACGCTATTGACAAAGGGGGAAGAGGAGAAAATGGAACAGATGATGAGGGTCCCCAGTTCAAAGGACAAAAGGAGTGTTAATGGTAGTAGAGAACATTGATGCAAAATTGACGTTACTAGTACGTGTGAATAAAAGTAGGCCAGCTATTTTATTAGAAATAGTAACTGAGACATTGAATAATATGGTTCTTGCAAAATTGGGGGAAAATCAAGTGTCAGCCACAGACACCTGAATAGCTGCCATAGATTAACACTGGAGGTACCTTAGGGCAGCTCAGTTGCTGCGAACAGAAAAAATAAATGCAAACTTTCATCAGCTGCATCCAATGGTCAAACAGGACACATGTCAAGACACACCAATCTTTTGGACTGTCAGCTGGAGTATCACGAGTCAGAGGTTTGTACAGCATAATAATCTTTTTTCCAAGCATGACAAAAAAAACTAAACTCCCTGAAGACACCACCCCAAAAAGCCCATTTTGTTTCTAACTGCAGGTAAAAAAAGTTCACTTCATGATGCATTCTGATAAGTTGCTGATAGATTACAGTCAAAGATTGTGGAAAAGTTTGCTGAAGTGAAAGGAAAAAAAAACTGTACCTCCAGGGACTTCAACAGTGGTACTGATTCAATGAATGTTTCATACGTCCTCCTCCTTTTTGCATTGTTTTTCACAATTATTCGTCGAAACGTGACACGATCCTACAATGAAGGATAAGGAAATGAACTGACAAAAATCAAAACAGTGAGAAAACACCACATTTTTAAGATAAAGGTACAAAGATCCTGAACACCTTAATCATTTTTTACCTTTGTAGGTATGAAGTACGCAGAGGCAGCAGCACAGTTGTGTATGAGAGGCCAATCTTTTTTTTGCAAAGAAATTTCCAGGTTCTTTTTGGCATGAATGCAAAGTCCAATTAAATCTGATACTTGCATAGTTTTGGTGTTAGATAGTATGTTATTGCAACTTACCCCATCAATCCTGACACTTGACCCCACCCTGAGCCACCCCATCCAACCAGTACCGATTTCCTACCCCAACCCTGACTTACCTTACACATTTACTTTTTCTCTAACTTTTCCGAATGCTACTTCAAGACCTATACCCTCCATAGTATGCCAGTTAGTGTTATAAAATCAGAATGCAATGAGGCCTCCAGCACTGATCCTGTGCTGTGCTAGAAGGCTTCCTGAAGAGGTATGCACTGCATTCCTCAGGAAGCTCAAATGAGGTGTTCAAGCCAGAAACACAGACCTCCAGGGTAGGATAATTAAGAAAGGATCCAACTGCAATGCCACTGCTCGGAATAGTCAGGTCACTGTCTGTGTACACTACAAAAAATATTTCCTGCCCTCATTTTCTAATTATTTTTGTAGCAATTATTCCCATTACTTCTTTTCCAGTTTTGGAGAGAAATACTTAATTCAACTCTACTCATTGCTCCTCAAATTGCAGCAAGTATATTTAAAGAACCATAAATAATTCCAAATGTTGTGCACAAAAGGAACAAATTACTTGAAATTTCACAGTATCCCCTTAGTCCAGACCAGTCCACTTCTCACTCTCTTTCTTACACATTCTCACCTTCAAATTATACTTGCTTTCAATTCAACATTTAAAATACATGGACTACCCAGCAGCATGATGCAAATCTTCTCTGCACTTCTTGTCAACTTGTTACTTTATTAACATTCATAATAGGATACAGAACATAGAAAAGTACAACACAGTACAGGCCCTTCAGCCCACAATGTTGTGCTGAACTTTTACCTTAAACCTTAGGTCTATAATGGAACTCCCTATGTAAATTTAAATCCTCTGTTAAACACTTTTACTGGTGGAGACTCTACAGCATCACCAACTGCTACTAAACAAAAGATTTTAAAACACCTATTTATAAGATAAATTCATTCAACTTTATTTGAATCAAAAATACAAAGAGCAAACTGTATGACTTTAAAATGGGCCCAAGATAAACCTGTACATCTTGTCCAATGGCCTCAACTCTCAAATCCCATCTCACCTGAAACCTACACTACATCTAGAATTTCCATATATAGCTTCATGGGATTTATCTGAAATGGAGCATGTGCGTTACATATGGTAACGGTATCAAGGTGCAAGAATGACTACAACTGACTGAAAATTACAGCTCAGCAGTGAGAAATTTTCAATGGAAACAGCATAGTTTGAGAATTGAAGTGATAAATTCACAACAAAAATGGGCAAGTTGTCAACTGCAGTAAAACATTACAAGCCAAATACCAAAGTAAACTGTACAACCCTCACAGTAAACAACAAATCGTCAGTAAAAAGAAGCAAGCCCACACAGTTCTTTTCTCCCCAAAATAACGGTAAAAATAGCAACAAATCTTAAATAAAAACGGCGCTCAAGGAGGGGGAAAGTTAGTTTATGAGGAACAAGGGTGGTAATTCTAAGCCTTTGAGCTTGCTCTACAATGTAAAAGTTGACATAAGTAACATAAGTGACAGACTTTCATTGAAAAACAAATTTACAGTAGCAAACCTTAACAAAAGACAACAAATTCTCAAGCTAAAATAATTTAAATCCTGTCTCAGTAAAGTTACCACTGTGATCAAGTTCAAATGGATCACATTTCCAATCATGCTAAAAATCTCTCTCTAGGATATAAAGAAACAAACATCTATAATTAGAATTGATCCAAATACAAAGTATTTTAAAATGAATTTTGCTGCCAGCACTGTTAAGCATGAAAGTAAGAATTTCTACTCGTCTCAGAAGCAACATGAAAAGGCATGTATACTTCAAACAATATGATGTAACTTTCTGGGCATCTGTCCTTTCTATGTCTCTTGTAACAATGGAGCAAATCAGAGGGTGGCTGAGAGTCAGAGTGGAATTCTGGGAGACATCACCAGTCAACACGACTGTACTGGAGACCTCCGCAGCTCACCCTCTGAGACAGCAAAAAAAAAGGCCAGTAGCTTAAGGCCACTTGGCTGTGATCACGTGCTGGGGCTTTAGCCTCAGTGATGGGAAAATTTGTGTGGGAACAACACCTTAAATACCCCCTGGCTTCTAGACCTTTTGGCTAAGGCTGCTTGGGTGTGATCACATGCTGGGGCTTTTGTCTCAGTGATGGGACTGTTTGTGTGGGCACAACAACTTATATATCAGCCCCCCACTGGAACACTGCATTTGTGTTTCCTACCCTCCCTCCTTCTGTGACCAAAAAAAAAGGGTTCTGTGAGGAGGATGACTGGCAAGGTAAGGTGAGGTAAAGAGGTATACAAGGGAGCAGCCATTAAGAGTGAGCCATTTTCTGATGAAGGGTTTAGGCCCGAAACGTCAAGTTTTCCTGCTCCTATGATGCTGCTTGACCTGCTGTGTTCATCCAGCCCCATGCTTGTTATCTAAGAGTGAGCCAGTGTTGGGGATGACCTTTTAGGAGTGAGCAGCAGCAGGCAGGTCCAGTGGCACTGTGACCGGCTCTGAGGCTCAGAGGGAAAGGATGCAGTCAGACAGAGCGATAGTGATAGGAGACTCAGTTGTGAGGGTGACAAACAGGAGATCCTGCGGCCGCAGAAGAGACACCAGGATAGTGTGTTGCCTCCTGGGTGCCAGGGTCAAGGATGTCTCTGAGCGGTTGCAGAACAGTCTGAAGGGGGAGGGTAAACAGCGAGAGGTCATTGCACACATCGGTACAAATGAGGTAGGTAGACAAAGGGATGGGGTCCTGCAAAATGAGTACGGGGGGTTAGGTAAGAAGTTAAAAAGCAGGACCTCAAGGGTAGTGATCGCCGGATTACTCCCAGTGCCACGCGCCAGTGAGGACAGAAATAGAAAGACAGGTCAGATGAATGCGTGGCTGAGAAGCTGGTGTAGGGGGCAGTGTTTTCAGGTCTTGGATCACTGGGATTTCTTCTGGGGTAGAGGTGACCTGTACAAGAAGAACAGGTTGCTCTTGAGCTGGAAGGGATTCAATATCCTTGCGGGGAGAATTGCTAGTGTTACCCAGGAGGGGTTAAAATAGTTTGGCAGGAGGGTGGGACTCTGAACAAGACAGAGAGGCCATTGAGAAGTCAGGGGAAAATGCATGAGCTATTGAGAGCAACTTTACTATTCAGGATAGCCGGGGCACAGTAAAGGAAGGAAAGAGACTTCTGGCTTAAAGTGGTTTCAGAGATAATGGGAACTGCAGATGCTGGAGAATCCGAGATAACAAGGTGTGGAGTTGGATCTCAGACAAGAGCGTAAAGTGTCAGTCGGAGAGCACTTTGGGTCCAGCGAACGTAACTCGAAAAAGACAGGACAGGTCCACAGGTCAAGGTGCTAAACTGGAGGAGGGCCAATTTTGGGGCCATGAGGCAGGATCTAGCAGCGGTCGATTGGGCAAGTCTGTTTCAACGAAAAAGGAACAAGTGGCAAATGAGAGACTTTTAGAAGTGTGATGTCCCTGTTAGGGTGAAGAGAAAAGCTGGCAGGTTTAGGGATCCTAGGCTGTGGGATATTGAGGCTCTGGTCAGGAAAAAGAAGGCGGCATGTATTGGGTTTAAAGCTATCAGGCTCAAGTGAATCCCGAGATGAGTATAAAGTGTAAGCACACTTAAGTGGGGAATCAGAAGAGCAAAAAGAGAATGAGATGGATCTGGCAGATAAGATTAAAGATAATCCCAAGAGGTTCTTTAGCTATATTAAAAGTATAACTAGAGACAGAATAGGTCCCCTTAAAGATCAGCATGGCTATTTATGTGTGGAGCCACAGGAAATAGCACAGGTTTTCAATGAATATTTCTCTTCAGTATTTACTGAGGAGACAATCTTAATGCTAAGAAAACAAGTGGAAATGATTTGGACCGCACACAGATTACCAGAGAGGTGGTGTTTACAGCCTTCGAGCGCATTAAGGTGGATAAATCCCCTGGGCCTGACCGCGTCCATCCTCTGACATTGTGGGAAGCTAGGGAAGAAATTGCAGAGACCCAGGCAGAGATTTTTGGTTCATCTTTAGCCACTGGTGAAGTTCTGGAAGACTGGAGGGTAGCTAATGTTGTTCCACTGTTTAAGAAGGGTAGTAAAGACAAGCCAAGGAAGTACAGGCTAGTGAGCTTGACATCAGTAGTAGGCGAGTTATTGGAGAGGATATTGAGGGACAGGATCAACAAACATTTGGATAGTCAAGGTCTGATTAGGGATAGTCAGCATGGATTTCAGCGCAGGAAGTCAGTTTAAAAAAAAAAGTTTTTCAAAGAGATAACCAGGAGGATAGATGAGGGTAGGGCAGTGGATGTTGTCTATCTGGACTTCAGTAACGCTTTTGACAAGGTTCCACACAGCAGGCTAGTCATGAAGGTTAGGTTACATGAGGTCCAGGGAGAGCAAGCTAATTGGATTCAAAATTGGCTCAATGGTAAGAAGCAGAGGGTGATGGTTGAAGGTTGTTCCTCGAACTGAAGGCCTGTGACTAGTGGTGTGCCACAGGGGTAGGTGCTGGGTCCTTTGTTATTTGTTATTTGTTATTGACATAAATGATCTGGATATGAACGTAAAGGCATAATTTGTAAGTTTGCAGATGATACAAAACTAGGAGGTATCATTGATAGTGAGGAAGATTATCAAAAAATTAGAGGGATCTTGATCAGATGGGGAAGTGGCCTGAGGATTGGCAAATGCAATTAAATATGGATAGGTGTGAGGTGTTGCATTTTGGAAAAGTCAAACTAAGGTAGGGCTTATACAGTAAACGTTAAGGTCCTGAGGAGTGTTGTGGAACTGAGGGACCGAGTAGTACAAGCACATAGTCCGTTGAAAGCGGCATCACAGGTGGACAGGGTGGTGAAGAAGGTGTTTAGCATGCTGGGCTTCATCGGTCAATGCATTGAGTATAGCAGTTGGGACGTTACGTTACAGTTGTATAAGTTGTTGGTGAGGCCGCGCTTGGAGTATTGTGTACAGATTTGGGCACCCTGTTCTAGGAAAGGTATAGTTAAACTATAAAGTGTGTGAAGAAGATTTACGAAGATGTTGCCAGGACTAGAAGGCCCGAGTTATAGGGAGAGGTTGGCCAGGATAGGACTGTATTCCTTGGAAAATAAAAGAATGAGGGGTGACCTTATTGAGGTATATAAAATCATGAGGGGCATAGATAGGATGAATTCATATGGTCTTTTTCCCAGGGATGGGGAATTGAAAAACTAGAGGGCACAGGTTTAAGCTGAGAGGGGTAAAATTTAAGGTGGTCCTGAGGGGCAACTTTTTCATGCAGAGAGTGGTGCATATATGGAATGAGCTGTGAAGAAAGTGGTTGAGGCAGGTACAATAGCAACATTTTAAAAAAATTTGGATGGGTACATGGATGGGAAGGGTTTACAGGGGTATGGACCAAACGCAGGCAATTGGAACTTGCTGAGTGGGCACCACTGTCAGCATGGACCAATTTAGGCCAAAGGGCTTGTTCCCATACTGTATTACTCTATGACTCTATGTGGAGGTGCCGGTGTTGGACTGGGGTGGTCAAGGTCAAAAATCACACAACACCAGGTTATAGTTCAACAGGTTTATTTGAAGACGCAAGCTTTGAGAGTCTCACTTCTTCAGGTGTCAAAGAGAGAGGTTTGTTCAATACACTCGCATTAGTTCTATGACCCCTTGAGCTTTTGCTTATAAATTCTGTGCTTGATGTCACCTCTCTCACTGACATGTGAAGAAGTGAGACTCCAAGAACCTGTGTCTTTAAATAAACCTGTTAGACTACAATCAGGTGTTGTACAATTTTTGATCTTTTAACAATAAATCAGTGCAATACAGCTGCATGTCCAGCAGAGAGTAGTGTTGGAATGAAATTTCAGCTTCCAAAGTTTCCAAGTCAAACTAAATCAGCTGTCAAGTGCTGCACTGTATACACGTTTAAAAACAGAAAATGCTGGAAATACACTGGCAGCATCTATGGGGAGAGTTATTTCACGTCAACGACCTAATGTCCGAATTCCTACCCATCTTTGTTTCTCTCTGTTGGTGCTGTCAGACGAGGGTATTGCAAGCAGTTTTGCTCTCATTTCAGACATTCAGTATCTGTAACATTTTTCTTTGGTATTTCTGCACGAAGAAGCCAGATTTAGTAAACTGGAACCGAACCAAAACTGACACCCTGCAGTACAGTAAGAAGCCCATGTCAGGTAAGGAGGTTTGCATAGATTAATCACAGAAAAGGAGACCAATCATTTAAAACAGAGATGAGGAAGAATTTCTTCTGTCAGATGATAGTCAACTTGTGGAATTCTTTACCACAGAAGGCTGTAGAGGCTGGATTGTTAAATGTAGTCAAAGTTGAGAGAAAGATTTTTGATCAGCAAGGGAATCATATGTTATGGAGATAAGGTAGGAAAATAATGTTAAGGATCATCAGATCAGCAATGACCTCATTGAATCGTGGAGGAGAGTTGATGGGCCAAATGGCCTACTTCTGCTCCTACATCTTATGGCCAAAATCCAGGAACTGCCTTGCCAACAAAACTGTCGATGTCCCTACACCAAACAAACTGCAGCAGTTTAAGAAAGCCTCTGCCCCAGTACCCAGCAAACTTGCAACCGTGCCAGCCTAGCCCTGCAGATTCATATTATCCCCAGTCTCATCCTGCAGACTTGCATGCATGTGGCTGCAAGTATTTTAAGCCTGGCTGCAAACAGTTTCCCTCTAAATCACTCAGCTGATAAGTAATAAAATCAAAGAACAAACTAGCAGTACCAGAGCAATTTTTTAAACCTGCTTCAAGATTTTTTTCGACCTCTGAGTATGTCTGGACATTCTTTGTGTTTCGAATAGAAAATGTTTCGTATTTTTCTCCATTGACTTTTTAGAAGTTAAAATATACAGGTAAAACTGAGCCAGAGGAAGGGAAAACAAGTTGTTCGCTATAAGCTGCCATAATCATTCCCTCAATTCAATCTTGCCTGACAGCCCTACACTAAAAGCACTAAACCAAACAGCAAATTCACCTCTGAAGCAAATACTTGCAAGTGAGGCAATGCTTAAACACCTGGCCTGGTAACTCATTTCTTGCCAATTAAGTCATTAGAAATGAAAATAAAAATGGAAAGTACACAAGCTGGTTAAACATTATCTCTACTGAAGATCAGACATGTTTTGGATTGATTGCCCTGCTGTGTACAATTAGCATTTTGTAATTTTACTTCCACAATTCTGTTTCATTTGCCGTCTTCCTTTTTACTTTACTGTCAACAATCTTAAAGTTCCTCACTCCCATGGACACAATGTTTCATAACATGTTCCGACACCTTCTCGAATCTCTGGGCTAAGTCTCAACCCAATTGCATCCCACACTAATTCAGAATCTCTAATGATCCTAATATGTAGAACTCACCTTAAACTGTGAGCAATACAAAAGGAAGATGTACCTGTATATCAAGGGACACATATACATCTCTTCAAACAGTGGCCACTAATCACTGACACAACACAATACTTACCAAACCCCAGAGGGCTCCTTCTGTGGTAGCCACAATAGTAGCAGCTCTTGGAGTGTTGTACATTAGTGCCAGCTCACCAAAGCTGCCATGATTGTCGTATTTACCAACAAGTAGAGGCTTTCCATCTTTATTGACATAAATATCATATGTACCTCTGTCAGGAAAGATTGACAGAAAAGGTTTCAGAGTATTGACAAACACAAATATTGCACATTTTATGCCTTAAAGTTTAAATCAAGCTCCAACATTCAAAACTTGCGAGCAGCTCTCTTATTAATAGTGCAACGTTTGCTTATGTCTGGCATTAAATCTATGGAGATATAAGCAGTCTTTCCAGAGTTCATTAAAAGCACCCACTAAATTTTGGAAGAAACTATTTCAATCACTCAGTCTTACGTCCAATTTGGATCACAGCCATACAGACCAACAATGTCCAAAATTCAATATTCACTTTGCACAGTTTACCAATCTCAGATGCTGCTGGCACCCATATTCTCAGAGACTGGCTATGCAACGTACATCCAATGCAGCCTGATGCATTTAGTGAATTGGATAAGGTATTCTTGAATTGCTGTGGCACCATAACCAGCAAACAAGAAATAAAGGATAAAGAGTCAAAAACAGCGATTCAGTGGCTTAAAAAAATGCAAAAGTGAAATTGCTCAATTGCATAGAATTAGGATACGATCATGCATGAATATAAAATAAGTCTTAAAGCAGATTTGTCTCATCTTTTCCATTAAGCATATCTATTTGGATTAAATGTTACATTTGGAATCCAGTAAAAAGGGGATATTATTCTTGACTAATTCAGAGAGCTTGTTCTAGATTTACATCAGCACCAACTAATGGCCACTTGGAATATTCAGGTTGTTGAATTTTGAACGTAATCTCTGAACACAATGAAAAACTCTCCAAAAGAAAGGTGCTAATAATAAAGTCACTTTTGCATATGAAATGCCACTCCTAAAGCAAAAGAAAAATAATTAAACGTATACAGCTAGTATTTATATCTGGCTAAGGTTTTGCATTGATTTCATTAATTTATTTTCTCTCCTCTTTTGGGCTAGTTTCATAGGCACTTCCTGACTTCAAGCACCTCACCCCAGGTTATCAACTTCAATGACTGGCTTTTAATCAGGTTTTAAATGAGAGGGCATTCATCACTAAACCCAATTTTTTTCCCCCCTCATGCATATGCACATTGGCCTTTTTTGGAACAATCCCTGGATGAAAAATTTAAGAGTGAGAATTCTGGGTGATTTTCTTTTTTCTCCCTTCCTCCAATATCCTAATTTATCACAAACAAAGAGCAACATTAGCAATCTATTGATCTACATTAAAAAACAAAAGAACTGCGGATGCTGTAAATCAGGAACAAAAACAGAAGTTGCTGGAAAAGCTCAGCAGGTCTTGCAGCATCTGTAAAGAAAAAAGCAGAATTAACATTTCGGGTCCAGTGACCCTTCCTCAGAACTGAGGAAGTTCTGAAATGTTAACTTGGATTTTTCCTTCATAGATGCTGCCAGACCTGCCGAGCTTTTCCAGCAATTTCTGTTTTTGTTATTGATCTACATTGTTTGACTAATACCAGTAGAGCCTCTGAACACTCCTCCACAGAAAGTTTCAACAATGCAATCAAAAAGGCATACAGATATCAGTTATTCATCAAAGGATACCTCTTGCATTGTTACAAGACGTTAACTTAACTGGACTGACAGCATCACAAACAATCTAACCAACTGTTCATTTCTTAGCTTGAAATATAAAAGTTCATACAAATGTTGGCTTGCATGAACTCCTATTGCATGACTGTCAATCATTCACATTGGAATTGAAATGGTTAAAATGTAATTTTAAGAGATGACGCTTAAAAGTGAACATAAATGCAAGGCTAAATTAAATATTTGAACTTTATTTCAGTGTTTGTGTTCCAAGGAACAAAAAGATAAAATATTAATGGACTGTGATACATTTGACATACACAGCAATAATAATCAGAATAGGAGAGATGTAAGAAAAGGAAGCGAATAGGAAGGGGTGTGTTGAAAGAGGAAGGATAGTCAGCCTAGAACTTTTAAACACCACTTATTCAATTCCTACTCTAATGAAGTACTGTTGTTCTTCCAGATGCAATGTTAGCTTCCCAAATTGTAGAGAATTCTGGGTCTGCTTAGAGGAATGATCAGCATTGCTGAGTCCAAGGACATATTTAACGCAAATGAGAAATTTATGATCCCTTACTGGTTCAGGCAAGCAGATAGAGAGCCTTTACAACCTACACTGTACATTTCTAATCCTTTGTTTAAATACAAGGATTATTTAATCAGTGATAAGACACCATAATAGAGGCTTAAAATGTAACAATTCAAGTGCAAAATTTTAGTACGCCTAATGTAGAAAACAGTGTACTACATTTAACGTAGATGTCTATAAAAACCAATTGGAATGCAAAACTAATAAAAAACTGAGGAGGATTCCAATCCGTAGCCTAAAAAGTAAGCAAAATCAATAAGTCTGAACTGTTCTACTCACTTTTTAATTTTTCAACTCAAATTGACATAGATATAGTAACTAAACAGTGAAACAGCCTAAATATCTGTGGTTAGTGTGTGTACTTTTGCTATCTGGGAACATAATTTCAGTTTAAAAGTTGAGGAGACAGCAGTTTCTGATCACAAATATTATTTACCTCAGGTGCAATATCAAGAAATGGGGTACGATTTATCAAAATAGTAAAGAAAGTCACAGCGAGCTTAAAGGGGAAAAACATGAAAAATATTTTTCATTTACAAAATCAAATAACCAACAAACAGACAGCCTTAAAATCAGCTCAGCTTTTCTGAAGAAGGGTCTAGGCCCGAAACATCAGCCTTCCTGCTCCTCTGATGCTGCTTTGCCTGCTGTGCTCATCCAGCTCTACCCCTTGTTATCTCGGCTTCCTCAATGTGCCTTTGCCAGGGTACAAGTAATGCAAGCTTCAGAATAAACCTTTTAAAGCAGCCCGACTGCTGTGTAATGAAAGCATTCAGCAGCTTTTAAAGTAGGTGCCTTTAATTCCAGTAATCTTTGCAGTGCCAAATCTAGCTGCTTCATACAGTGAAACACATTTAACAACAATGAATATTCTCCCGGCACAGCAGCAGAACGTTAGACTGCAAATCATCCGTGCGTCAATTGAGGTCTGTATAAACCAGCAATGTAGAAATTGTACTATTGCAGTAAAATGAAAAAAAGGAGGAAATCCATTTGCCCACAACTAGAATCCAGCATGATGTATAACATACCTGATAAACAGTCAATGATGATAATTGACTGGCATCTACCCGACAGTGTGGAAAATTACCCAGGTATGTCCTGTACATAAAAACTAGGATAAATGCAACTTGACCAATTACTGCCCATCAGTTTACTCTTGATCATCAGTAAAATGATGGAAGGTGTATCAACAGTGCTATTCAAGCAGCACTTGCTCAGCAATAACCTGCTCAGTGATACCCAGTTTGGGCCCTGCCAGGGCCGCTCAGCTCCTGACCTCACTACAGCCTTACTTCAAACACGGACAAAAGAGCTGAATTTGACTGAGTGTGTCTTCAAGGAGTCTTAGCAAAACTGGAATCAATGGGTATTGGGAGAAAACTCTCTAATGGTAAGAGTCATACCTGGCACATAGCAGGATGATAGTAGTTGTTAGAGGTCAGTTATCTCAGCTTCAGGACATCTCTGAGAAGTCACTCAAGGTAGTATCCCAGGCCCAACCATCTTCAGTTGCTTCATCAATGGCCTTCCCTCCATCATAAGGTCAGAAGTGGGGATGTTCGCTGATGACTGCGCAATGTTCAGCACCATTCATGATTCCTCAGATACCGGAGCAGTCCATGTTCAAATGTATCAAGTTCTGGACAATATCCAGGCTTGGACTGACAAGTGGCAAGTAACATTCACACCACACAAATGCCGGGCTATGACCATCACCAATAAGAGACAATCTAATCACTGCCCCTTGACACTCAACGATGTTACCGTCACTGAATACTCCACTATCAACATCCTGGGGGCAAACATCGACTAGAAACTCAAGTGGATTCGCTACACGAAGACAGTGACAAAAACAGCAGCTCGGAGGCTTTGAATACCACAGTGAGTAACTCACATCCTGACTCCCGAAGCTTGTGCACCATCTACAAGGCACAAGTCAGGAGTCAGAGAGCAAATGGGGAATATTCTTCAACCTATGTAGCTCCAACAACACTCCAGAAACATGACACTATCCAGGACAAAGCAGCCTCCTTGACTGGCACCACATCCACAAGCATCAATTTTGTCTACCACCAACACTCAACGCGTCTTATCTGAAAGATGAACTGCAGAAATTCACCAAAGATCCTCAGACAGCAACTGTCAAAGCCAGTGATGGCTTGCATCTGAAAGGACAAGGGCAGCAGATACATGAGAACCTTCAAGTTCCCCTCCAAGTCACCACTTTAACTTGAAAATATAATCAGTTCGGAGGAAGGGTCACCGGACCCGAAACGTTAACTGTTTTCTCCTCCACAGATGCTGCCAGACCTGCTGAGCTTTTCCAGCAACTTTGTTTTTGTTCCTGATTTACAGCATCTGCAGTTCTTTCGGTTTTTATTGAAAATATAATTGTTGTTCCTTCACTATTGCTGGGTTAATATTCTGGAATTCCCTCCCTAATGGCATTGTGGGTCAACTCACAACAGGTAGACTGCAGCAGTTCAAGAAGGCAGCTCACTATCAACTTCTCAAGGACATCTTAGAACAGGCAATAAATGCTGGCCAGCCAATGACATCATCATCCCACAAGAATGAATACATTAAAAGAATTATTATTGATATTTGCCATCTTCAGGTAGGATGCAGAAAGTTGGATTCTTGACCAATAAGCAAGGAGCAAGGGAGTGGGACTAAGTGAACAGTTGTTTTGAAAAGGGCTCAAAATATGACCTCCTTCCAGCTGCACGATTCTGTGCTCATGGATGCTGGAAGTACTCTGGTACATTTTAGAGGAAATGGATCCAGAGATGACAAAAGACATATGGAATGGAAGCAACAATTGGAAAACAAAAATAGGGTTGAAGGTGGTGAGTCTGTGCAGCTGGAAACAAACAGACTAGTTGGTAAATAGATGCAAAGTTCAGTTCAGAGTCAATCAGGACATCGAGGCTATATACGATCCAACTTTAATCAGAGAAAATAAGTGAAGAGATTGCAATTATCTCCAAATTCAAGAACTGGAGAGTCATTTACAAGGTCATCACAGACTGGGGTCTTAGTGTCACAAGCATCTTAGGAACATGAAGACAGCATCAGACGAGGAGTAGCTTTCCTTAATACTATGCTTGGAAACTAAAAGACACTATCTTGACTCAAATTAGAATTTCTTACTGTGTTGTGTTGTAAAGAATTGCAGAAAGAAATGTTACTGTCTTCAAATCCGGTTTGACCGTTCCATGCAATTTTAACAAGATGACAGCTAATTAGCCAAAAGTGCTCCTTTGCCCCCCATTTCATGCCCTGCAAAACACTCATGAGGAATCCTATACAACAGAGGGCCAAGAATTGTAAATCTCATCGAAACTCTAGAAAGGATTCATTACTGCTATTATTACTTCAAACCATCAAAATAGAAGCCAATAGGGCAAAGAACACTAGGGTATTCAAGACACAAACTTTCCTTTATGTAGTACATCTAAGCTGGAAGATTGTACATGCACATTGCAGAGCACAAAAGACAAAAGAAATCAATGAATGAAGGAAGGAACATACTTTAAAACCCGAGGGATACATTCACAACATAAGTCAACAGGGCTAGATTTGAGCCTCCAGGTCTGGAAACAGTGGTGTGTAGTTAAACTGGTGTGTAGTCCCCAATCTACATGACAGTTCCCCAACTCCATCCCACACTACAGCCCATACTCATGGAAAGCAAGGTACCACTATCCAATTAAACTAATTAATTGTCCACTTACAGCACTTTTTTAAAGCATTCACAGATGGGATGTGGGCATCACTGGCTGGATCAATGCATCATCGTTTGTTGCCCTTGATGTGGTATTGGTGAAATGTCTTCTTAAACTGCTACAATTTACATGGTGTAGGTATAACCACAATGCCATTAGGGAGACAGTTAAAGCATTTTGACCTGTGACATTGAATAAATGGTAATATATTTTCAAGTCTGGATGCTAAGTAGCTCGGAGGGGAACTTGCATATGGCGGAAAGTATTTGCTGGTCTTGACCTTCTGGATGGTAATGGTTGTGATTTTGGGAGAAACTTTTCTAGCACCCTTCATAAGTTGCTGCAGTGCATCTTGCAGCAATTGAAGATGGTTGGGATAAGGACACAACCTTAAGGAACTCCTACAAAGATGTCCAGGAGCTGAGATGACGGACCTCTAACCACCACAATCATTTTCCATTGTACTAGTTATGACTTCAACCAGCAGAGACAGTTCCCTCTCATCCTATCGATTCTCATTGACTCTAGTTTTGCTAGGGTTCCTTGATGCCACACTGAGTCAAATGTGGCCTTGATGTCAAGGGCAGTCATTCTCACCTCAGCTCTGGAAATCAGCTCTTTTTTTCACATTTGGATCAAGGCTGCGATGATGTCTGGTGATGAATGACTCTGGCAGAACTCAACTGAGCATCAGTGAGCAAGTTATTGCTAAGCAAGAGCTACTTGATAGCCCTATTAATCGTACCTTCTTTATTTTAATGATGATAAAGAGTAGACTGATGGGGTGGTTAGATTCACCCTGCCCTTCGAGTACAAACACAAGGATTTACATGGGCAATTTTCCACATTGTTGAGTAGCTGCCTGTATTGTAGCTGTACTGGAACAGCTTGGCTGGAAACGTGGCAAGTTCTGAAGCACAAGTCTTCAGTACTATTGCAGGAATGTTGTCAGGGTGTATAGTCCTTGTAGTACCTTGTGCTTTTAACCATTTCTTGATATCACGTAAAGTGAAGCGAATTGGCTCAAGACAATTTCTGAGGAGGAACAGGACTTCAGTCAACTGGCTACAGAATCTGTGGTGTTAACTGATAGGTTGTTTATGCTGTTGAATTTATGACAGAGTAAACACATTTTGGCAACTTGTTTAGTTTTGATTTCAGAACAGAAGGATGTTTATGATCTCCGTTCAGAAGGTAGAGCAGTCTCACCTTGCAGGAGAATCCAATCACTTCAGAGGAAGTGATTACTAATTTGCGGGTTGTCCAGATTGGGAGAACGTATGTGGAAATCATCAAATTATTAGAACTGAGAAAGTTTAGATCATCAGAATTATGAAAGGTTCAAGTCATCACACTCAAAGGAGTTCAGAGGAAAAAAAAGTCTCAACAATCAAAAGGGAAGAAACTGGAAAGAGCTAAGTAAGTAGCTTAAAACCTGAGATTAGAATAATATTTCTTTTGTCTTGAGTCTTGATAATGGATAGTGTTATGAAACATGTTGAAGCTTTATGATGTTTGTGTTAGAACAGTTCTTACTCTTCCATACAGAGCTTTTCATTCTACTTTTATGTAATAAACTTATGTTTTATTGTTAAAGAACATCTGCAGCCTTGTGTATACATTTCAGTAATTAAGCATCATGCTAATCAGCTACAAAAATTAAATACGTGATTTAGAATTAGGTTTACTGTCACATGTACTCAGTGCAGAAGTACAGGAGTATAGTGAAAAGTTTATAATGTCGGTCCACATGGCACCATCCTCGGTACAAATTACCTAGGTACAAATCTTAGATACAAAATAGCGAGATAAAGAAAATAAAATCTACATTAATTTACAGTTATTCACAGTATAAGTTAGGAAAATAAGTTAAAAGGGCAAACATCACAATCTTTCTATAAAGGGCCTGCAGCAGATCAATGCAGAGGGCTTCCACTCGTGGACTGACTGGCCTCACAAGCCACTGACCGTTCCGCTCGGGCCTCCGTCCCCGTGGCCATCCCTGCTCCGCTTGGGCCTCCATCCCCGCTCCGCTCGGGCCTCCGTCCCCACTGGCCATCCCCATTCTGCGTGGGCCTCCTGTCTGCTGGACATCCCGGCTCAGGTGCACACCTCCAGCCTGTTCTGCTTTGGCCCTTAACCTCTCCAGTGATGTCACCTGCACTCCAAGCTAATGTTTTAAATAAAAAACACAACAACAAAAAAAGAGAAAAGAAGAACGAGAAGAAAGGACAAAAACCGATGGAATGGATAAGCCTCGTGTTGATGAGTCTGGGTGCTGCCTACTTCATCCCCACTATCCTGTATGACCAACCAAACTGGGTTTCATTCTGGGATTTGACTTGTCCAGTATTACCCAGTTCCCCTCCAAACGACTCATTATCCTGACTTGGAAATATATTGTTGTTCCTTCAGCGTTGCACTGTTAAAATCTTGGAATTCCCCCTCTAATGCCATTTTAGGCCTACCTAGAGCAAATGGATTGCAGTGATTCAAGAAAACAGTTCATCGCCACCTGCAAAAGGACAGCTGGAGATGGGCAATAAGACCGTACAATATAGGTGTAGAATTAGATTATGCAGTCCATCGAGTCTGCTCTGCCATTCAATGAGATCATAGTTGATTTGATAATCCACAACTCTACCGTCCTGCCTATTTCCTCTAATCCTCAATTTCCTTACTGATAAAAACAAAATCTCTCTCAACCCGGAATATACCTAATGACCCAATCTCGACAGTCCTTTGGTGACGAATTCCATAGATTCACTACCCTCAGAGAAGAAACTCCGGCATCATTTATTAAACCTTTGCCATTACACATCACCAGATCCAAAACAGCTTGATCTCTGGTTGGATCCACATCATATTGTTTCAAGGAAGCTATCCCAAATACAGTCTATGAATTTTCCCTCATAGCTATCTCTGTCATTTTGACTATCCTAACCCACATGAAGATTAAAGTCACCTATGATTAATGTACTATCTTTGTTACATGTCCTCATTATCTCCTGATACATAGTTGCAGTTACGGGACCTATAGACTTACTCATACCAATGTCTTCTTCCTCATTATTCCTCTGACCTCCACCCATATGGATTTTGTATCTTTTGATTGAAGACATTTCCTGCTATCCTAATTATTCCAAACTGCACCAATGCTACCCACCACCCTTCCCTTCCTGCTCATTCTCTCAAAAAGTCATATAGTCCAGAATATTTAGTTCCTTGCTTTGATTGCCTTGTAACCATGTGTCTATAATGCCTAGAAGACCACACCCATTAATTTATTAATTTTACTTTGTTCCGAATACTATGAACATTTAACAGTCGTTAATTTTGCCTGTTAACCATGTTTCTTCCCTTTGATCCTATTTACTGTTGTTTTTCTATGTCTGTATACTCAGTCCCTTGCTGGCTACTGTTATCCAAATAGCTGTCCTATTATGCTGCCACATCCTTTACCCTTGGAAGTCTACATTTCTCCTGTCCCAAACCCTGTCTCTCATCCGCCAGTCAGTTTAAAGCCCTTTCTACAAGCCCTAGTTATTCAATTCACCAGGGCAATGGTGCCAGCATGGCTCAAGTAAATCCCAGAACAGCTCCCTTCTATCCCATACTGGTGCCAGTGCCCCACAAACTGAAACCCATTCCACTCACACCAATCTTGCAGCCACACATTTAACCTGTTGACTTTATGACAGATTGCCCATGGTTCAGGTAGTAATCTCAAGAATACCACCTTGGGGTTGTTTTATTTTTAATTCGGCTTCTAACTGTTCCGTAAAACCACTTTTCTAGTCCTACCAATGTTATTGGTACCAACATTGACACCAATAACAACTGGATCCCTCTCCTCCCTATCCAAGATTTCCTCCAGACCTGAGGGGATGTTCTTAATCCTGGCACTGGCAGGCAACACAACCTTTGGGACAGCTGCAGAGAACAGTAACTATTCCCCTAATGACACTATCCCCTACCACTGCATTCCTATTTCTTTCTCCCATTTCAATGTCTCCCTATACCAAGGTGCCATGTCAGTTTGCTCATCCACCCTGCAGTCCCCAGTCTTGTCTGCACAGCTTGCAAGAACATTATAACTACTGGGCAATTACAGGGCTGAGACTTCTTAACTGTAACCTACTGCGTCCTCACCTGTAGTCACATCCTCCTGTCCCCAGTCACAGACCAATTTTGAATGATCTTGTCTGAGGGTTTGGGTGACTTTTCCCTTTCCTGACGCGGCACAAGGTCTACAGCTCAGAGTCCAGCTCCTCAACTTGGGGAAATGCTAGCCCAGCAAGTGATGCTCACACGCTGTGAATTAATATTTTAAAAACTAAGGAACACCTCCAATTCAGTCCACAAGCAAGGCTCTAAGCTTTTAGAGATCTGTAACTTTGATTCTACACCTGCTGTCACACTGACATAGCCTGCAAGACTGTTTTAGTGAAGCTCAAGTCTAACTCAATAAACGGCATCTCATCACAGTCACGTTACAGCCTTCCACACTCAACATCAAGTTTAACAATTTCAGAAAGTCACCTGTGTTTTAGACTATCTCCCGTTGTTTCAACATTCTATTCTGCTGTTCTTTTCACTTGCAGACAGTAGCACACTTGCTCTCAGCAAATCTTTTGCTTTTATATTTTTCTTGCCTCATCATTGCATCACAGACCTCACCCTTGCTCGTCCCCCACTCAGGACTGACTGGAAATCTATTATATCTCTAACCTTTCCCAATTCTGACAAAAGAACATCAACCTGAAACATTCATGTCGTTTGTCTATTCACTAATGGCACCTGACCTGCTAAGTATTTCCAGTATTTTGTGCTTTTATTTCAGATTTCAAGCATCTTCAATATTCTGCCCTTCACTTTCTTAGAATTAGTTTGAAATCAGATTAGTTATGCATTCCATGAGATATGAAGTTTAAAATGAGAGGGTTTTTAGCTATAGCCTTTTAAAATCAGATTAGGGCCTGCCCCTTTTTACAAAGTGGAAATCACTTGCATCTTAAATGCTTACAACAGTAACCTAGTGATAACATCAAGCATCAACGACTAACTGGAGATCAATTACAATACAAAATTACTGGCTCTTTTTCACAAGGGCACTCCAAAATATCAATTATTTATACTGTTAAATACATCAAATTTCTTCACGACCTCTCCATTGGTCTCACTTGACACTTCCCCAGTCAATATACCCTGAGGATGCACCTTGGTGCATCATTAGCCCATCTGGCACCAAAATCACATCGTCTAGACAATTTCAATACATAGTTAATAACGTCCCTCAAACAGTCTTTAAAATCTGATAGATATTTCATTGTGACTATATTTCACCTGTAATATTCCAGTAAGCGCTACTAAATTGACATTTATTTTCATCTGCAGACATGATCAAATTTTAAAAATAATTTGGACATATGCCTTCAGAATATCACATTAGGATGTGGAAACCACAAATAAAGCATACTGCACTGATAAAAATATCATTTAAAAAACCAACCAAAATGCTGAGTATTTTCAACGCTTTGTTTTAACATTTCTAATATCCTTGTTTTTGAACCAATCTCAAATGTTGATTTCATTGCAATGACAGTTTCAATGCATAAGGCTGAAATATGAGTTAATCTGTTATCTCAGTTAAGAGGATCAATCATTACTCTTTGGCTCTTACAAGCATAAATCTAGACAAGCAGAAAGTAGTTCCAAGCACAACCAGTATCTTCCAGCGATTTAAATTCTTCCTGGAACTGCTGCTATTCTAACCATAAAAGGAAAACTCAATGAAAATGACAGTACAAGACAAATGGCTACATGACACCACTTATCTACATGGTGCCTGTTTCAATTTAGCAGCAAATGGACTTAACCATTAACTCTTTGAAGCATAATGTCAGCTTCATACAGGAAAAACCTCAGCGTCACAACAGAAACTTAAAAAAATGTTTGAATAGCTTGATTCAGGTTTTGACCAAATAAAGCAATGTGATGTCTATTTTGAATCATGTTTGATGCATTTTTATTGTTCTCAGAAATGCACATTTTCATTTTAAAAGTGTAATTAGCTTCCTTTCAAAGTACTAAACAACTCAAGAATTTCATATTGTAGGAATGGAAAGAGCTTCAAACAAAAACCTGGAGAGGTCTTCTTTGGCTTATTTATGAATATAAAATTTAGCATTTAATACTTTTTTTTAAAATAGAAAGTTTGTTCTATTAAACAGATTTTTCTTATACATTTTACTGGTTCAATATATTTGTACCATGAATGCTTGAGAAAACAAGTGGCTGTGGAAAATCTTATGCTTGTGTGTGGTGCAGTTTGCTTTATGATTTAACTACTAAAAACTTAGAGAAATCTGTAAAAATTTGCAATGCATTTCCCAGTGAAAACCTTAAACAAGAGTTATTTGATTGTTAACAAAGTAACCAACTTCCAGAGGATGCACAATAGAAATATTACAAGCTGCAAAGCAAAAGACCCCAAAATTCATGATCAAATGCTCGATGTACTAATATACCGTAAAACCTAAAACTCATGAGAACCTGGAGCATGGCATCAGTCCAACATTTTTATTGTTTTGATGAAATCAGGATATCTAAATTTTACAGACGTAATTTAAAACACCTGCATACTTTGCAAGGTTTGTAGTTGAGTGTGTACTTCTCACCAGTCCCAAAACAGAAAATAGGAACAAAAGTAAGCTGTTCAAGCCCATCGATCCCATTCCACTGTTTAACATGATCATGGCTGACTCTCTGGCTAAATGCCATACTCCTACTCTCTGCCCAAACACCCTTGAAGTGTCTAGAAATCGATCTTTTCCTTCTTAAAACATTTTCAGTGACTTGGGCTTCTGTGGCAGAGAATTCCATGGGCTCATCATCCTCAGTGAAGATAGTTCTGAACTGCAGTCAAAAATGGCCTACCCTGTACCCCAAGACCATGACCACACATTCTGGACCTTCCGATCAGAGGAAACATCAATCCTCAATCCAGTCTGTCCCCTGTCAGAATTTTATACATTTCAGTGAGATACCCTCCCATTCTTCTAAATTCCAGCAAATATAAGCCCAATCGATCCAACACTTCATCATACCATAAATCTGCCACTCCAAGAGTCACCCCTGGTGAACCTTCACTGCTCTCTTAAGGCAAGACTAAAAATGCACATAAAACACTCTCTTGGTGTGATATCACCAAGGCCCTGTACTACTGCTGTAAGTTGTCCTTGCTCCTGTATTCTAACCCTCTGGCGATGAAGGCCAATAAAGACTGGCCTTGCCAACTTCTTGCGTGCTATTTTCAAATGGCATATTGCCTAATCTGCTCTGACAGTGGGAGAATACATTATCAAGTTGGTCCTTTTCAAGTGGACACCAGTTCTTCAAATGAAGTTTGAGAGAGAGTTCACTTTTAGTAAATTTAGTGATACAAGCTTCACAGTGGCTTCAAAATCTCTCTATATCCGCAAGGATATCAAAGAACAAGACAGCACAGAAGGATACGATTTGGACCTCTGCACCTGACCTGACTCTAAAAGAGCTGTCCAATTCATCTTTTCCTTTTTGCCCCAATCTGTGGTCCTGGAATTATTTTCCTTCAAGTATTTATCAAATCCACCTTTGAAAGTTATTGAATCTGCTTCAAGGAGCATAAAAAGGAATAAGTGGAATAAAAACAAAACTGAGTGATGAAAGCAAAAATAAAAAGTGCACAGGGAAACAATGTTACGCTTCAGTGAGGAAAAATTTTGAGAAATCAAGCCCTTCTATTCACTGAGACATTACAAAACAAACATTTTATAAAAGAATGCAACATATCCCAATTTACTTGACTTTCCATCCAGGTTGACAGAAAACATGGATCAGGTTTCTGTACAACCAAATGTATTCTTCAGATCAAGAAAGTGACTTCAAATCAGGAAAGCTTGACTGGATAATTACCAGGATATCAAGGAACAAGACTGCAATATTAGAGTAAGAAATACCTTTGCAGAAAAACCTTCACAGAATTAGAGGTAAGGTAATAAATGCAAAATGGAGTTAAAAGGAAAGCCAACTTATCAGGTGGAAAGAGCAACTTAAACTACTTCAACTAGGATGGAAGGAAAAAGGGAAGAAAGAAAACCAAATCAGTTCATTTGCAGGATCCTGCAGTATTAGGAGTGTGCCAAGATAAGAGGGAGTGAAATCAAACTGAAGGAGGGCATGGTAGGCTGCCTGAAAACCTAGAAACATCACTAGTAATAACAAAACAAAGAATTCACCTGAAAGCAGTTTGCACTGACCCAGAATTTGCTTTGTAAGTTTGTGAAGGGACCAACTATGAAAAGGTCCAATTTCAAATGTTTTTACAAGGTACAATTTTATATTTCTAGAAGCCCCTGTATTTGATCAAAGCAACATATGACTATTCATGAATTATAAAGATAGATTTCTTAATTTTGATATAAGCAATGATTATAGATCAGGTTGTCATGTAACATTACCTCACAGTTTGACATAGTGGAATTTCTAATGAAACATGAGCAGAACTAGGACAATTGGTCCTTCAATTTGGTCCTTCATTCAGTAAAATCAAGTCTGATCTTGTATCTCAACTCTGCTTTCAGTATCATCATTCAGTTTACTTGGTGTTCAAAATTCATCAATCTTTGTCTCAAATATTCGCAACAAGTGATCATTCAGAGCTCTCCTGGGTAGAAAATTCCAAAGATTCACAATACTTTTGGGGGAAAGTAATTCTCATCTTCCCTGTCCTAATTATCTGAGACTGTGATTCCCTAGTTTTGGATTCCCAGCCAGAGAAAACATTGTTCCAGTATCCACCCTGTTAAGTTCTTAAGAATTTTACGTGTGCTAACGAGGTCAGGAAATACAGGCCATGTCTCTTCAATCTCTCCTCACATGACACATCCTCTCAGTTCAGAAATTAGGCTAGAAAACATATAATAAAAAACAGTAGTACGTTTTTAATAAAATTTAATAAACATCCACTCATGTTACTGTGATTTTACACTGCAATGTTAATCTTGCATTGAATGCTTCCTTCAACACCAAGTGCTCAAGGATAGGTACAATATTTATTCTTCAAGCCCAAAGGAAATGATGCACGTGGAACAGTTTTGTGAACGACCTTTTAATGCTTTACAAAATAAAAAGGTTTAATAATAACTGGTTAAAAAGGAAAAGGTCAATGGTTGGACCTGAAAAATTAAACACCAACTAAATTGAGCTTATCTGGAAAGCAAATTAATTTTTAAAATGCAACAAGGATTTTTTTATTTAATGCATACAGCAATTTTGAGCTACAACATCCTGGTGAAAGCCCCACACATCATTGCAAAAGGGGATCATTTACAGAGGAATTTTTTTAAAAATCAGGTTTAAACAGAAAACTTGTAATATTACCAAGTTTAAATCCCTTACCGTTCAATTACATAGAAATTGTCTCCATCATCATCTTGGTCAATGACGTGCTCTGAAGGTTCAACTTTCCTCTCAAACATTGCATCAAGGATTTCATATATTTGTTCCTGTTAATTATAATGGGATGTCATCAGTTAATTTTTTTTTAATTTCTATTTCTTAAAAAAAAAAATCCCCATTAGGTGAAAACAAATCCTCTCAAAGCAGTTTAGGTACCATGACAAAAACAGCTTTCAACAGGATGAAAATGGTCACGAATTTCCACTTGATACTCAACACTTCCAGTGACAAGAATCATCTAATATTTTGCCACAATTTTGTTCAATTTTTGTCCAATTATAAAAACACCATTTAAACTTAAAGCATTCAACATGCTCAATGAAAATTAAATTTGTGTCATTACAATGAATTACTCTGGTCCCCGACTTTGAAAATAACAATCAGCACAGATCTTCATATACACTGGGTCCTTTTGGTAGCAAAAACAGGAAGGCAGATTATTATCTGAATGGCTATAAAATGAGAGAAAGGAATGTACGAGACCCAGCAGTTCTGATACACCAGTAACTGAAGGTCAGCATGCAGGTGAAGCAGGTGGTGACGACAACAAACGGCTTTCATAGCGAGAAGATTAAAGTGCAGAAACAGGGACGTCTCACTGAAATTATACAGGACCTTAGTGAGACCACATCTGGAATACCGTGTGCATCTTTTGGACTTCTTATTCAAGTTTTTGCGACAGAGGGAGTGCAGTGAAGACTGATTCTTGCTAAGGCAGGAATGACATATGGAGAGGATGAATTGGTTAAGATTATATTCGCTGAAGTTCAGAAGACTGGTGTGTGGGGGTGTTGCAATCTCATAGAAACCTGTACAATTCTAACAGGACAGGACAAGACAGGGTAGATGCAGGAAGGAGGCCTTTGGTCACATTTAAAGATACAGGATAAAGTATTTAACACTGAGATGATGAGAAGTTTCTTCATCCAGAGGGTAGTGAGGAAGTGGAATTTACTACCACAGAAAGCAATTGAGGTCAAAACTGTATGATTTCAATGAGGTGGATACAGCACTTGGGGCTAAAAGGATCCAAGGATAATGTGGGGGAAAAGCATCACAGGCAACTGAGTTGGAGGATCAGCCATGATCATAATGAATGGCAGAAAAGGCTTGAAGGGCCAAGTGGCCACTCCTGCTCCCATCTTCTATGTTGCTATGTTTCCATGCAAAACGTCTCAGGCCCTTCAACCACCCTGAATTACTTACTTCTTGTCACACTGTTTTATGATGGATTTGAAAGAATAATTGTAAAGCAGCCACAAGACTGCTAAAAACTACAGTGCAACATTGATAAAAACAACCATTCCTGAATTGCCAGTCAGAAGAATCTCTAAACAAGTTGAAGAAACAGATTTTTTTTTGAGAAAGAAAATTACACTGTCCACAATGAGGTTTCAAGCAAGATGAAAACACCACAACTTTAACTAATTTTTAATAACATGCTGGCATTTACAAAATATTGTTAGAACCATTTCAGGATCTTCATTCATGCTTTACAACATCATGGGGGCCTATATGGGATGTGGAACCAGCAGCAGGAAGGTTAAGCGAAACAGTGAAAGCAAAGAGATCCCGGAAGCTGACAGACCAGCAGTGAACCTGTGGGGGACTCTGGAGCGATAACAGAGGTTAAAAGGTGCAGCGAAAGTAAAAAGATCGGCAGACTGACCAGCAATAGAGCTTTTTCAACAAAGAAGATTTTGAAGAAAAGGACAGTAGGTAGATAAATGGTGGTATTTCTCTCCTGTCTCACAATTAGATACTAAATTCAATACAAACCGTTCAGTACAAGTTAAAAGCGTTCCATAGATAATTAATATTTTAGAACTTCGAAATGGAGTTCCATGGCTAAACGGAGTCAACGATTTTGGTTGTTGGTCAGATACAAACAAGAAAACGATTTTTCTATTCAATACTTAAGTAGGAATAATGGTAAAATAAAAGCAAAGGACCATATATATTAAGTCAAAAAATGACGGCAGAGCACAGACCCAGGCATCCTTCACTATGTAGGAAATCAGACACTCCTAGACATCTGCATGACCGTGTTCTGACTGCAACAACCCAAGCTCCAGGACAGTGCATTCACCCAGCAGGTAGGTGGACTGTTATAGGGTGCTGTCACCCATTAGCTGAAGGAAGCACAGACAGAGCAAGAATGGATGGCAGTCAGACAGGTAATGTGGAAATTCTGAATGCACCTCATTCACAGTTTTTCAGACTTGGAAAAGTGGTGAGAGTGGCAGCTGCTCTGTGAGGGCCAACTCCGGTTGTCACATAGTAGTAAGTATAGAAATAGAGCGATAGAGCAGTTGAATGTGTGGCTGGAGAAATGTAGCAGGAGAGAAGGCTTTAGATTCTCAAGGCAGTGGGAACACTTGTCAGGGAGGGAAGACCTGTCGAAGTCAGATTACATCCGAACAGGAATAGGATAAACATCCCTGCAGGGAGGCTTGTTAATGCTGTTGAGGGCAGATCGGTAAGGAGTTGAGATCCTAAGAAGTAGCTCAGACGTTACGGAAATTGAGCTGGGATTAGAAGTTAAACTTTGAGAGCCAGGCAGAGGAAACATAAGCTAGATAAGTAAGAATTGTGTTTAGGAATCAGCCTGAGGGCAGTTAAGCTCATGAGAGAATGTTGTCATAGCTATGATTGAGTCGTGGCTGATAGGCAGGATTGACAGCTCACCATTTCTGGTTCAAGGATATTCAAACTAGATAAAGAGGGGAGCAGAATAGGGGGCAGGTTGCAACACTGATCAAAGAATCAACTGTCGGAATAAGGAGGGACGATATCTTGGAAGAATCATCAAATGAGGCCTTATGGGTACAAGTTTTTTAAAAAAAATCACAAAAGAGGAAAACACACAATTGGATGTCTACTATAGATTCCCAAACTGTCTGGGAGGGGCAGAGGATCAAATATACAGTGAAGTTATAATAAGCTGGTAGCAGTAGGGAAATTTTAACCACCCAAATACTAACTGGAATAGTTTTGATATGCAAGACAGGGAGGGAGCAATTTATTTTTTAAAACAGCACCCTGTTTCCAGCGTGGTTCTATAGGGTTTGGTATGTGGGCCCTTTCTAGCTGTGACGTACATTAATAATGTAGGCTTAAATGCGGGGCTTTGATCGAGAGGTTTGCAGATAACAAAAATTGATTGAGTGGCAAATAGTCAGGAGGAGGAGGATGCAGAAGGAGGTTAACAGATTAGTCACAGGGACAGAGCAATGGAAAATGGAATTTAACCCAGAAAACAGAAGTAATGCAATTGGAATGGCTAACAAGGCAAGCAATTATACTACAAATGGTAGGACCTTGAAAAGTACTGAAGACTTGAGGGATATGCACTGATCCCAATAAGGCATTTCACATGGAACATGAGATGAACATCTTTATTGGCCAAGGCAAGGAGCATAAAAACAAAGAAGTTATTTAGGAACCATATAAAACACAAGCATAGGCCACACTGGAGCACTGCATGCAATTCCCATCATCACATTACAGGAAGGATGTGACTGTACTCAAGGCTACAGAATATATGCTGCCTGGGTGGAGGATGAGCTATGAGGAAAGATTGGCTATGCTGGTGTTGTTTTCCTTGGAACAGCAAAGGTTGGCAGGGGACCTGACAGAAGTGACAGAATATGATGGGCATTGATAGCGTGGATTGGAAGGTACTTTTCAGTAGAGATGGTCAATAACCAGGGGGCATAGATTAAAGGCAAGAAGTAGAAAGCCAAGAGGAGAGTTATAGGGAAATTTTCACCCAGATGGTAGTGGGAGTCTGGAACACTCTGCCTGAAAGGGCCATTGAGTGTAAAACTCCTGTAACATTTTAGAGTGTTTAGATATTCACTTGGATTACCAGAGACTCCTAGGTTATGGACCAAGAGCTGGACAATGAATTAGTGTAGTAGGATCTTTGTTGACTGGTGCAGACCAAATAGGCCAAATGGTGTGTTGTAAATTTCAGAGTCTCCTATAGCCTTGCTCAGAAATCAAGACTTCAATTGGAGACTCTTTTTCCCCGCACAGGACAACTGAAGGGAGCTAATCAGCCATATTCATGTATCATTTGCACTAGCAATTGGCAAAATTTCCCAGCACTTCAGCAGTAGGACTCTGACTATGTGCGGAAGGAGTTCAGAGCATTTATTTCTGAGGGGGAAAAAAAAACTGGGAATTTAATTCCCAAAGCTTTAGTTCAGGAAAGCTTCATGTTGACGTTAACAACTGATTCTTTTCTAGTGTGAGCTGAACATAAAGATGATGAAGTCAACAATAACAATTAAGAAAAATGTCCCTGGTGTACATAGCTAAGTCAAAAAAATCCCTTTTATTGGCTTACCCACTAACTACACTAGAAGTGATAGAAAACTACCTGATCAAAAGAGCAACTTGCTTACATATGAAATTTTTTTGCATCATTGATGACAAATTTATAACTGGCCTTAAAAATGAATACAAATGTTAATTTTCTCAATTGAGATTCATGTTACATTTAAAAAACTGAAACAATTTACATTCTCCGCATTTCAGCTCATAAAATTGAGGATGACAGTTTCTGCAGACAAACGTTTCGAGCCTGTGGTGGATGTCAAGTCACATTGGCACTCAAGATCTAGTCTGCAGAACTTCCATGGTGTTCAAACATAATTACTTAATCATCATGAATGTTAATAGGCCACAGAACCAACTGGAGATTTGGCACGATTTGTGCTTTTCAGCGGAAACCAACGGGGAGAAAAATAATGCACACAGCAGCACCAGTTTAATTCAGACAAACAGAAATCCAGTTGGCAAGCAGATGCTTCTTTCAGCAATGGACTCAACATTCCATTTTATTTTGCTGGGATAGTTCAGTGCCTTCATATATGAAAGCGCCATTTAGTGGTGGAATAAAGGCAGATGTTGAGATTTTTTCAACGTTCTTGAATAATCCATCAAACAAATTAAAAACTGATGCTAACGTATAATCCTTTTCTGCATATTAATTTAGTATACAGGTAACTTAACTTACAATGTTTTTGCAATGCACAGGCTGCTGTCTGCCAGGGAATGAATGAATCAAAGGGAAATGTCCAAAAATGGGATAGAAAAATCACAATTAAGCAGGAAAGTACAGAAATATTTAGCAGGAGCAAGATCACTTTTGCAATTAAATTCAAAGTGTATCAGTAATTAATGATCTCACCTCCAAAGGGATATGTGGCAGAACTCATGAAAATTACTTCACACCTGACTACAGGTTAAATAGGTTACATTTGTAAAATATTCCTGTTACACAAGGTTGTAGAGTTCAGACCCACTTTAGTACTAAAGTACATATTTTAAGGTGGCTCCTAAATGCAGTGTCACAGGAGCACTGTGACTGAAGAGAGACAAGAATGTAGATTGTGTGTACTTTTGGCAGTACAGATTCGATCGGCCAAAAGGCTGCACTGTACTATGATTCTGTGATTGCTGTAACTACGCAGCAATCAGATACCCTGCTGTTTGCCACAGGGAGGATCGTTACAAGGGTACTCCTTGCACAGATCCAATGTGGTTTTCACCTTCCAAGATGTACTACACAGAGTCTTCACTACGTGGTAGAATCAGAAAAAGTATAAAGGAACAGCATCAATGGCTGCAGCCATTTACTACCTCATGAAATGTATCCTCTGTCAACCATGAATACTTGTGGTGTATCATCCTCAAATCTGTCCGACTTCAGGCAGTTTCTCACCATTTCCCTCCTCTTATATTCCATACAAGCCGTGATCCTTACCAATGGAACCACTATAAACCCGGTCTCAGTGAAGATTGGGGTCAACTAAGGCTATGTCATTGCACCAACTTTCCCAAAATAATCCTTTCCATGGGAACTGCAGAATGTATTATACATGGAATTTTGTACCTTTATACACATTTTCGATATTTTCGAAGAGTAGCAGTTCTAAAAACTGACCTGTAGGAGACAGCATTGTGTCCATTTCACAAGTCTAAGAAGCAGTCGATGAACTTCATATTAGTACTGATAAACGGTCTGTTGGTACATGTCAACAATACCAACAAGGCACCTTGTAAAATATCTTGAAATCATCTACATTATCCACCATTTTTCCCTTTCATAAATCTTATCCATGTTTTTTAAGAAAGAAATCCATCAAATGACAGAGATAAAAGGTACTGCAGATGCTGGAGAATCCGAGATAACAAGCATGGGGC
>JAHRHZ010000064.1:6591949-6628345 GCA_024137785.1 Ginglymostoma cirratum
AAAGTCTTCTTGGGGCCTGGGATTGGGGTGAGGGAGGAGGTGTGGGGACAGGTGTAGCACTTCCTGCGGTTACAAGGAAAAGTGCCGGGTCCAACGCATCATCCTCCGACACTTCCGCCATCTGCAATCAGACCCCACCACCAAAGACATTTTTCCCTCCCCACCCTTATCTGCCTTCCGGAGGGACCACTCCCTCCGCGACTCCCTTGTCCGCTCCACACTCCCCTCCAGCCCCACCACACCCGGCACTTTTCCCTGCAACCGCAGGAAGTGCTACACCTGCCCCCACACCTCCTCCCTCACCCCAATCCCAGGCCCCAAGAAGACTTTCCACATCAATCAAATGTCAGAATTGTTTTGCTTTTTACAAATTGCACTGGCTGTCTTAACTAACATCTCATCATTATAGAAAATCAAGGTGCAATATCTATAGTTATCTGGTATAGACATTTGACTCTTCTTGAATTGAAGACTGCAAATGGCAACTTCCAAATTCTCAAACAATTTCTACATGCATTGATATTTATGTTGGGCAGAGTTTCTGTCAATTCCCTCAGCATCTCCCAGCGCGCGCCATCATAGAACCCCTATATAGTGTGGAAGCAGGCCATTCAGCCCATTGAGTCCATACCAACCTTCTGAGGAGCATCCCACCCAGACCCACCACTCTACCCTTTCCCTGTAACGCTGCATTTCCCATGGCTAATCCACCTAGCCTGCACATCCCTGGACAGCATGGCAACCCAGCTAACTTGTACATCTTTGGACTGTGGGAGGAAATCAGATCACCAGGAGGAAACCCACACAGACACGGAGAAAATGTGAAAATTGAGTCATGATTCAGTACTTTGCCAATTTGAGTTCTATTAACTTGCTTAACTTGTACAACTTCCTTTTCCAGTCAGCCTACCTAATAGCTCCAACCCATCCTCATGTAGGACAATCGAGAAACAGGGGTCATGGGGGGTTGGGGGGGGGGGGTGGAGGTATTTAAAAGCAGAGGAAAGATATTATTCAGGGACAATTAAAGTTACTCACTATGGCCATGTCATTTTTTTCATACTTGTTGAACATGGCTATACTTCACTACTCATTTCCCTTTCTCATGTTTTAGAATCCAAAATAAATTTCATAAACAATTGCAGCTTTCTTCTTGCTTAACTGTAACAAGATGCCAGATTTGCACCACCCTATCACATGCCCACTTGTTTGTATTTTAATGGTAGCTTTGATGCTGCTATACAAACTTCTTTTTCTATTCTTTGCTTCCAGCATATTTAGTACTCAACTTCCTATTTGTCTCATACATCTAGAATATTTGGTCTGCCTTACCATTTGTCTTTCCCTCCATTTGTAGTTACCCTCACGAAGTATGCAAGCTATGTTGTACAGGTGAGCAACATTCAAGTTTTCTGCTGTGTTGTTTTGTAAAAAGTCAGTAATATCACTCAGCTTGATATAAAACTGCAAAAATTTGGAGCCATCTGTTCTACATTCAGAAAATGAGATTTTTTTTGCAAGTGAACATTTAACTTGGGGAGACTTTGACTTTTGTATAGAAAACAGCAAAAGTTTTCAAAGGGTTACTGGCTTCAAAATTAAGAACAAACTGCTTCAGATAAGAATGCAAACCACAAATGCTAGTTTAAAGGATAAATCAAAAGTTCTAACTATATTAGAAGTGCTATTTATTCAAAGCCAGAGACTAATGAACAATAGTTGTATTGACTACAGTTTCACATCAGCATCAATATTCTTAATGCACTAAAATCAACTTCCAGTGTCAAGAAAATACCTCATATAGCACTGAAATGGAAAGTTAAAATTTTTCTATTAACCTGTCACTATCATGCCAGACCATTCTGTTTATATCTGCATTCCTCACCTGACACAGGCACACGGAGGCCTCGTTCCTGTAGCATCAATACCCTCTGGCAAACACAAAAGGCTGTTACAGAGCTTACATTCTAAGTGTTTTTTTTAAATCTTTCTCTAACAGACCTTTATAGACAGCATCCTCAAGCTCATCACCAAAATCAATGCAAGCAGCCAGGCCGACACCATTTATTTTCATGTCCTCAGTTGGTTTTTCTCCAAACAGTTTCATCAGGAAATCAGATGGAAACTCATCAGTAAAACAAAACATGCCACTTGTGAATGTAAGAGAGTCGAGCCACTATGTTGCCCAAGATACAGAATTAAAAATTTCAGCACTATTCCCCCATTAATACAGCATCAGCTTCTCCACAATCTCATTATGTCATACAATGGTTCTCAAGCTTTTTTTCTGAAAGGTTCTTTCAAATTAAATAGCAATGACTACTTACTTTCACTTCAATTATAGCACAGCATCATATTAATTGCAACAATGTTGCACTTGAAGTGTATTAATAATGCCTTTTACTTAGAGTACAGATTTCTTCCATATCAGAACTATTCCAAATCTAGCCATACTTTTAGCCAAGCAGTTGTTACAACCACAACAGCAGCAGCTACGTGGAAAATCCAACCTGAGCAACGGCCGCCAAATCAGTCTACTCTATCAGCAAAGCGATGGAAGAGGTTGTCGATAGTGTTACCAAGCGCCACTTGTTCATCAATAATCTGCTCACTGACACTCAATTTGGGTTTTGTCAGGGCCCTCAGCCATCAACTTCATTACAGCCCTAACTCTCATGAACAAAAGAACTGAATTCCAGACGTGAGGCGAGAATGACTGCCCTTGACATACAAGCAGCATTTAACAGAGATGGCATCAAGGAGAATGAGCAATAGTGGAGTTAATGCGAATCTGGGGAAAACTCCCCACGAGTTAGAATCATATCCAGCACAAAAGGAAATCTGTTGGAGATAAATCATCTCGATTCCAGGACAGCCCTGAAGAAATTCCTCAAGATAGTATCTGAGGACCAGCCATCAATGATCTTCCCATCATCATGAGGTCAGAAGGGGTGATGGTTGCTGATGACTGCCCAACGTTCAGCACCATTCACAACTCCTCAGATATTGAAGCAGTAAGTGTCTACATGCAGCAAGATGTGGACAACCTTTAGGCTTGTTAAATGTGGCAAGGAACATTCACGCATCATAAGTAGCAGGCAATAATCACTTCCTACAGGCAAAGATCTAGACTTCACCCCCTCATATTCAATGCGATTAAAATTGCTAGATACCAGACTAACAACATCCTGAGATTACCACTGAGCAAAAAAAACCCTGAACTAAACCAGCCGTATAAACACCATGTCAACAAGAGCAGGCCAGAGGCTAGGAATTCAAAGGCAATTAACTCAAGTCCCGAATTTCCATCTCTAAAGCACAAGTCTGGAGTGTAATAGAGTAATCTCTACTTCCCTGTATGGATGTGACAACATTCAAGCAGCTCGATTCCATCCAAGTCGTAGCAGCTTGCTTCAGTAGTAACCCATCTACCATTTTCAACCTTCACTGCCTTTGCCACTGATAGCAGTGCGCACCACCTTCAAGATATACTGCAGCAACTCACCCTGGCATCTTCCTGACCTGCTATCTCAACCACTTAGACGGACAATGGAGCACATATGTGGCAACACCACTACCTGCCAGCTCCCCTCCAAGACACATACCATCCTGGCTTAGAAATACACAATCGCTCCTTCACAATCACTGGGACAAAATTCTGAAACTTCCTGCCTAACAGCACTCTGGATGTACTTACACCTCGAGTACTACAGAGGCTCATCACCATCTTTGTAAGGGAAAATGGTGACGAGCATTAAACTCTGGCCAGGCCAGCGCTGCTCACATCCCACAATTGAGTTTTAAAAAAATAGACCCACAAACATGGTCAAATTGTTACCTCTAATAGCTTTAAACACATTTCTAGTTATTTCCTCAACAAAGATTTCAACAGAATCAACATTTCTTACTCTGTAAAAACAAACCTATCGAGCGTACAGCCTTCACAATTGGTGAACCAAGGAGTTTAATGAGCCCAGGCGCAAATAAGCTAGTTCGGGTGAGGAGAGCAGGTAGGTGTTCATTATTTTTTGAACATTTTCTTGTTCGCCTCCAGGTAACAGAAGCTATAAAGCTGCAAGAAGAAGCACAAAGAGTAGGCAGGTGTTTGGCTCTGTAGAAAACCCAAACTGTATTTGCAAAAACAGACATGACATTACTGGGAAACACAAGTGATTTGTTACAAGTATGGTGGTCACTGATGTTTTAAAGCCCAGGAAATTTATTAGCAATTCTAGAGTTTAATTAGTATTTCAGTTGATCAGTAATGATAAACCCTACTGAGAGCATTATTAGAGTTTGTTAAAAGCACAATAGAGAAGGCAGGACAGATGATGCACTGGAATTGCAGGATGAGAGCGCTTCTGGAGGCTAGTGTGATCAAAGGCAACATGTCTACAGTAACAGTAGGAGACTCAACGAGTTTCAGCTCACGAGTTTTTGAGCTGGAGGATGCTGCAGATCATGCAATGCATCAGGGAGAGGGTAAAGCTACCGGGACATTTTATTCCCATTGGGATAGGTCTTCTGATTTGATCAACGGTCAGGGATTGGAGAAGGTGACTGCAATTGAGATTGGGTATGGGGACTCAAAATCTGAAGGAGCTTCAACTTGTGCAATTTTGCCATAGTTTCAAGGATCTGGCATGGATGAAACCAGTAGCTATAGGGTGACTGGGTAAACTGACCATGACACAGTGGCAGTATGGGGCAGAATAGGCAGGTGGATACTGTTCTCTGCAACCAAAAGAGTTGTCCAGGTGACTGTGGTGCATGTCCAATATTTGGAAATCAGTTCTGGGCTAGAGAGGGACTTCCAGTGGGAGAACCCAATGGTTGTAAAATTCTGGGATTCCAGGATTCTGCCCAGGCAATATGAGTAGCTGGAGCAAAGTACAAGTATAGAGCCTCACAGGAAATAATCTCTAGGCACTAAAGAAAATGAGCATTATAGGCAGAGGGAAAGACAAAGAAGGTTCACGAAGTTGATTCCAGAGTTGAGCGGGTTGGCTTATAAGGAGATAGAGTAGACTAGGACTATACTCATTTTAATTTAGAAGAATGAGGGGCAATCTCATAGAAACACATAAAATTATGAAGGGAACAGATAAGATAGAAGCATGAAGGTTGTTTCCACCGGTCGGCAAAACTAGAAATAGGGGGTATAGCCTCAAAATTAGGGGGAGCAAATCTACGACTGAGTTGAGGAGGAACTTGTTCACCCAAAGGGTCGTGAATCTGTGGAATTCCCTGAACAATGAAGCAGTTAAAGCAAAGGTAGATAGAATTTTGAACAGTAATTAAGCGTAATGATAAGTGGCCAGCTAAATGGAGCTGAATCCACCAAGGGCAGGATAGAGTTCACTCTGGGATGATGTTTCCCTTTCCTGGGAGTTGAAAACTAGTTTAAGTAGAAAAGGTTTGTGTTTTAAGACAAATGAAGAAATTCTCTTTTCTCAAAGGGTCATTAATGTGTGTAATTCTCTTCTCCATAAGATATTGGAGGCTAGGTTAGAAAGATTTTTCGATAGTCAGGGGAGGCTAGACTTACTGATGGGTGGGGCAGACATTAGGGTAAGGGTTATCAGCCATTTCTTGCAAGACATGGAACAGAATCACAGGGCTAAATGGCCTACTCCTATATTCCATGGCCATCCATGCGGAAGATGAGAAAATGCTTCCTGACAACATATTACGGAAAACCCCATCCTATTCATGAGAGAATACAAGCTTAAAAAACACTAGCATAGATTTACTTGCAGAATCTAAAAGATAAATATATCTTCTGACTTTTTGCCAGATACACGAGCATGCGAAGGGAGAGCAAGATGAACCTATTCTTAGGATGCTTTCCGTTTATTAAAAGCATATCATAAATGCAAACTGCTCTTATAATATTGACCACCAACAACCACAAAGCTCATGGTCAGTTTACATGATAATAAGCAATAAATTAATTATTTTAACTGGAGTGCCATATCTATTAACAGCAAAGAAAGGGATACCAAACAAATATATAGGCATCTGTTAACAAAAGCTGCCAATAGTGCCAGGCTTCAATGTTCCTTCTAATTTCCTTTGTACACAGTCTTTGACATACCATATGGTATCTAAGACTGAGCTACAGTCACACACATGCACATTGTCAGATCTCACCTCCTTGGCATTAGCATGAATAATACAGTTTAAGGTTTTGGAGTAGATTTGTAGCTCGGGTTGTGGGTGTTTTACTTGGTTGGCTCGCTGAGCTGGTTCGTTGTTATTCCGCAGACGTTTCATTACCCTGCTGGGTAACATCATCAGTGCAGCCTCCAATGAAGCTGGCTGATGTTGTTACCCAGCAGGGTAATGAAACGTCTGCGGAATAACAACGAACCAGCTCAGCGAGCCAACCAACCAACCACAATATAGCTTAAGTTATCAAATTATAATGAATAAAAGTTTAGAGATTACAAGTCCTAACTTGTTTGCATCATTGGGAGGATTTGTGAATTTTGGGTTTGCTCTTCAAGAAATCTTGAAGTTAGCATCTCTCTAAGTACTAAATACTGTGATACAGCTTTGAGAAAGAACACCTGGAGCGACCTGACGTTATAACTTAGCCACATTTGGAATCCAGCAATTCTAGCTTACCAGAAAACAAGAGCAAAAGCACAATGGTAATAGGGGAGAAGAATTGTCTGAGGACAATAATGTTCAAAGAATCCAGTTGGAGATCCAAGTTGAGATTGTACTGTTGTGGGAAGGTATGGGCATTGTTCTCTTTGGTCACAATTTTAAAGCATTGGGGTGGACTTCATTGTGTTGATCCAGGTGCATACACTTAGATTAAATGCTGCAAAGCTATTTGCAAAATGGGTGTAAAATGGGCGTAAAATGGGCAGCATCACTGAAGTTTTAGCAATTTCCAAAGGTTTGCATTTTTCAAATCAAACCTGCTAGAGGTACTTGTCAGGAGACAGTTAGCATTTGAAAGGAGAACTTTGATATATGCTTGTTACAGGTTGAGGGATTGCCACATGTATGGAGACATAGTGAGTGATTAAAGTAACTGTTTCAGGGCTGAAAATTGCCATAACAATCAAATAAGTGAGAGGGACCACTCTGAGCAAGCGGTGTGTTGCATGTAGCTTTTTTATTCTTGATAAGACATGGTACTGCTGGTAAAGCCTGCATTTTTTGCCCATTCCCAATTGCACTGGAACCAAGTAACTTGCTAAACCATGTCACAGGGCAGTCGACAGTCAACCACATTGGTTTCAGCAGTAAAGTTATACTGGGAAGTGGTTGGTTGGAAAAGGATCTGCTAGAGTTGAAATCTTAAAACTCAAAATAATTTGTATTCCTGTAAATTAAATTGGTTAATCTAAAATTTGAGGGCATTATGAGTTAAGGCACAAGGTTCATAACCAGGAAGAGAAGACCTCAGTAGTTCCAGGATTCAGTGAAAAACAGACATGTTTTGAACTTTTGAACAATGTTAATCTTTATTGTTTTTATTTCAAAAAATTGACTGATCTTTTATTCCCCCAATGTGGTGATTCCTAGAGGAAAAAAAAAATCTTATTCTAAGTTTTAGCCTAGAGTTCAAATTCATTCAACATTCTAAATTAAATCACTTTTTGTGCACATTCTATTTGTCCCTTGCACTGTCATGCACCTGCAAAGCTTATAGGGAACTTGGCAAGGTTGCTGTCCTTCCTACAAATGAGTGGGCTATTTCAGTCTCATAAAATAACAGATACAAAGTCAAACTTCTACGCCGAACATAATTTTCAATGAAATATGGATAAAACAGACAGCAGAATGAAGGCTCATGTTTCCAAGGATGCTCAAACACTATGAATTCAGAAGCAAAATCCACTACCAACACCAAAAATATAACCATCTAATTGGTCTAATCTGGCACAATGCAACCTTATCATAAAATAAACACAAAATTAACTGAATTGAGAGATTCATCTGTACGTGTGATTGATATACTTTTATTTGCATCACAATTAAAACTCAAGTCAATATTCTGGACTACTTAGTGGGATGAATTCATAATTCATAACATGTCCATATTGATTTATCCACTTATCTAATTTAATTAGAATTTCTGATCTAGCTTCTTTTTTTTATTTCATTGGGATGTCAGTGTTGCCGACAAGGCCAGCACTTTTTGGCCATATCTAATTGCCTTACAGTAGCAGTGAATCAACTCTTAGACTGCTGCAGCCCATCTGATTTATATGCACTCAGTGCTGTTTGGAGATTCCAGGATTTTGACCTAAGGACAGCAATTTTGTTCGAGCCAGCCTGGCAAGTAGCTTGCAAATGCAGTCGGGGCTCTTGTACTTCAAGCAGAGGGTTTTGTGGGTTTTAAGGGTACCAGAAGAGGTGTGACAAGTTGCTCCCATGCTTTTTGTACATTTTGCTGTCACTATACACCAGCGCCGGGGAGAGAAAATGTTTAAGAAGGTGTATGGATTACATTGTCCTGGATGCTGCACTCATCCAGGAAATGGTGAGTCCTCTATCACCCTCTGGAATTGTGCTTTGAAGATGGTGGACAGGTCTTGGGGAATGAGGAGGTAAATTACTTGTTGCAGGATTCCTAGTATCTGACCTACTCACATAGCCACAGAATTTATACAGGCTTAGTTCAGTTTCTGGTGAATGGTAAACCTCTAGGATTTTGATAGCAGAAGATTCAACAACAGTAAAACCATTGATTGCTGAGGAATGGATAAAATCTTGTTTGTTTGAGATGGTCATTGCCTGACACTTGCACAGTGTAAGCATTATTTGTAAATTATCAGACCGAATGCTGTCTGGGCCTTGCTGTGGAAGAACATGAACTGCTTCAGTACCTGAAGGGTCTAACTGGTATGGAGAACGCTGCATCATCAATCATCATGCAATGGAGAGAAGGTCCGTAAACAACAGTGGTTGGCAACTCAAATATACGGTCTATTTTTGGACTGCCTTGAATTTTTTTGCCTTCGTTAAACCGGACAAACTTTGGAGGCCCTTTGCAAAGAAACAATAAATCAAGTCATGTGCTCCTTTATTTTAAACACAAGTGGACATCTTTTAACATTCTTGCCAAGACATCAAGAGGCCCGTACTTAAAGCAACCAGAGTTTTGGCACCTCACAAACAAACAGGCTTGATGGCTGAGATTGTCCATTCTGAAGTTGAAGTCTGGCACGAGAATCTTAGATGGTATAGTCCAGCAAGTCTAGCAGCATCTGTGAAGAAAAAATCAGAGTTAACATTTCAGGTCCAGTGACTGCTCAGAGAAAGGGACATCGGACCTGAAATGTTAACTCCTATTCTTTTGTTCACAGATGCTGCCAGGCCTGCTTTTCCAGCAACTTCGGTTTTTGTTCCTGATTTACAGCCTCTGCAGTCCTTTCAGATTTTATTTACATCGTATAGTTTTTGCCAATGTCAATGGTGAGATACGTCATGCGATTACATGCTTCTCAACTTGTTATCTACGTAAGCAAAAATGTTGTACTCATGAGTCAGCGAATCACATGGTGAGCAAGTTGAAAGTTCTAGCAGCATATTTAAAAGTCAGCAAGACACAACTTTGTTGAAAGGCAGAGTCTCGCAGGACCATATGGTCGCTGCTCCCAGAAATCCCTGCCAGGAAGTCGAGGCTAGCTTCCAGGTTCACAAATGCTGCCTTGCAGATTCACAGTCTTATCTTGTTCCTGCAGAATAGTACCAGCAGGCCATGTAATCAGACCATACGGCCTGGTAGCTGATCATACCAAGCGGTGTCACAAAAAAAAATTAATGATCTCTTGTGGTCCTCAAGGCAGGCTAGCATCATCTCACTGCTATGTTATACCCATAGGGGCATCATTCAGTCTCCCCTTGCAAATGCAGAATGCGAGAAATGTGCATAATGTTTTTCTTGTTTTTTTTGGATTTGGATTTCAAAATACAGCATATGGACATGGGATAGTTTGGAGATTTGTTTTGAAAAGTCCAGAAAGTTAATTTACAACCTGAATTGAAAAGAAAACATGTGAGTGGAGATGAATGCCTGGAAGAAACCCTGTATTGATAAAGGGCGAGTTGTATACTGCTGAGTTTGCAACAGGCACAGCATGCACATTATGATCACTTGGAAAGGCATAGTTTGATTCGTGATAGTCAGCATGGATTGGTGAGGGGTAGATCATGACTCACAAACCTTATTGAATTCTTCGAAGAGGTGACCAAACACGAGGATGAAGGTAGTGCAGTGGATGTGGTAAACATGGATTTAAGTAAGGCGTTTGATAAGGTTCCCCACGGTAGGCTCATGCAGAAGGTAAGGAGGCAAGGGATAGGGGGAAATGTGGCAGATTGGATTCAGAATTGGCTGACCCTTAGAAGACAAAGGGTGGTAGTGGACGGAAAATATTCAACATGGTGCTCAGTTACGAGTGGTGTACCACAAGGATCTGTTCTGGGTTCTCTTCTATTTGTGATTCTTGTAAATGGTTTGGATGAAGGGGTGGAAGGGTGGATTAGCAAGTTCGCGGATGATATGAAGGTGGGTCGCGTTGTGGACAGTGCGGAGGGCTGTTCTAGGTTACAAAGGGACAGTGATAGGATGCAGAGCTGGGCTGGGAAGTGGCAAACGGAGTTTAACCCTGAAAAGTGTGAGGTGATTCATCTTCGAAGGACAAACTTGAAAGCAGAATACAGGGTTAACGGAAAGATTCTTGGCAGTGTGGAGGAGCAGAGGGATCTTGGGGCTCATGTTCACAGTTCCCTGAAAGCTGCCACCCTGGTGGATAGAGTTGTTAAGAAGGCATATGGTGTGTTATCTTTCATTAATAGAGGGATTGAGCTCAAAAGCCGTGAAATTATGCTCCAGCTATACAAAAGGCTGGTTTGGCCACATCTGGAGTATTGTGTCGCCTCTTTACAGGAAAGATGTGAAAGCATTGGAAAAGGTGCAGAGGAGATTTACCAGGATATTGCCTGGAATGGAGGGAAGGTCTTACGAGGAAAGGTTGAGCGTGCTAGGGTTTTTCTCTTTAGAACGACGAAGGATGAGGGATGACTTGATAGAGGTGTACAAAATGATCAGATGTATAGATAGAGTGGACAGCCAGAGACTTTTTCCTAGGGTGGAGGTAGCTATTACGAGGGGGCATAGTTTTAAAGTGAGTGGAGGTAGATATAGGGGGGAGACATCAGAGATAGGTTCTTTACTCAGAGTGGTCGGGACGTGGAATGCATTGCCGGAGAGGGTAGTGGAGCTGGCCTCATTAGGGACATTTAAGCAGCTATTAAGTAGGCATATGGATGATAGTATAAAGGTACGGGTGCAGGTTAGACAGAATTTAAGATTAGGGTAAAAGTTCGGCACAACATAGTGGGCTGAAGGGCCTGTACTGTGCTGTACTGTACTGTACTGTTCTATGTTCTATTAAATGAATTACTTCAATTCTGGTTTCAAAACAAAAAGGTTGAAAGTTGTAGTTCAGGAGAACCCAGAGTTTCAGTCCCTATGGAACCACCCAGTGCAAACACAGAAGTTACACTGAAACAGAAGACAAGAACACGGTCATAAGCCATAGGTCATACAGCCTTCGATCCAACTAGTCCACACTGGCCATGTTCCCAAACCAAACTAGTCCCACTTGCCTGCATTTAGCCTACATCCTTCCAAACTTTTTCTATTCATTAACTTATCCAAATGTCTTTTAAACATTATAACTGTACCTGTATTCACCACTTCCTCTGGCAGTTCATTCTTCATACCAACTACTTTCTGTATTAAAACAAAGTTGCCTCTCATGTCCTTTTTAAGTCTTTCTTCTCTAATCTTGAAAATATTCCATCTAGTTTTGAACACCCCACCCACTCCCACCACAATCCTAGGGTAAAGACCCTTGTTATTCGTCTTATCTATGTCCTTCATGATTTTATAAACCTCTACGAGGGTCACCTCTCAACCTCTACATTCCAGGAAAAAAGGTCCCAGTCTATCCAGCCTCTCCCTCTGACTTGAAATAACTGCACAGAGGCCAGTATCCCATCACAAAGTCACCTGTTATTTACACATGCAGCCAGTCAGAGCCAGTCCTTAGAATCAGGAGATCTTCTAAATCTCCTGTTTATATCTGTCAGTCAGGTTTTTCTGATTGGCCCAAGTTAACAATCCTAATCAAGGATCTCAGTCAATGAGATCCACCTGGCACTCATTCCAATCACGACAATCTGAAATCGTCTCGTCCCAGTAACATGCTTGTAAATCTTTTCTGCACCCTTTCCAGTTTAAAAACAACCTTCCCATAGCAGGGCAACCAGAAATATACGCAGTACTCCAAAAGAGGCTTCACTACTGTCTTGTACAGCTGCAATATGATGTCCCAACTCACAGACTCAATGCTCTGAACAACGTACGCAAGCGTGCCAAACACCAAGGTCATCAAGAATGTTTCAATAGAGACAGCCAGACTTAAGTACTCACCAAGGCTTGAGGCCAAAGACAAAGTCAACAAGTACTCTTGCTTTAAGTAGGTGAGTTTCTGAAGTTTTGAACGAGTGGGCAAAGGTTAATTAGGAAAATAAAGTTAATTCTATTGAGTTGTGCGATTAAGGAGATGCATTTCTTCAGATTTATTGCCACCTGACGGCAAGAAAGTCATCCTACCACCTGATTAATTGTGAACGCTGATTACCATAGTAAGATTGAGAGATTTGGAATCCTGCCTGATCATCTCTGCATTTGCCATTATTCTCTCTGCATCAGTAGAAAATCATGCCCATAATTTCTTCTGGATTTGGCTTCAAGTTGCTTAACTTCAGATTTTTTTTAAATCAACATTGAATTCCAATTTTTGAAAAGCACTGAAGTCAGCGGTTTAATTACCCTAGCTTCTGGTAATAATGCTTCAGGTGGGAATTCCAAAAAAATTACAATCCTTTGCCTTATTATCATAATTACTAATTGATACTTACATATTAGTTACAAGCTATTATTATACAGGACTGCCAACAGAGAGAAACAAGGAAGCGACCTATCAGTCATTGCACCTGCGCCAGCTCTTTAAAAGACCTTTTTTAATTCCTCCTACATGCGTGCCCTTCTTCAAACAAATAAAAAATTAAATCTTACAGCTCAAAGTAGCACTGGTTCAGAGACTTTTGAAGTATTTTACATTACCATGGATAAACATCATTGTCACTTGAAATTCCATGAGCTGTCAGTGTGTGATATAATGACCACATTGGTTGAATATATTCATTTCACTACAAATCCTTTACAGGACTCTGCTAGTTCAGAAGTATACCACAACCAAATTAGCTTCACAGCCTAAGGTAAATTTATAAGCCACATTACAATGTTATTGCAAATTGTGTCAACAGCTTTCCATACTTCAACTCAGTGGTGAACTTGCATTTCCAGCCACAACACTGCAAACCTAAAAGGTTGAAATTTGCAACTCGACAAGAGATTATATTCATATGCGCTTCCCTCCATAATCTCATACATATTTTCTTCATGATTCCTTTGTAAATGTGTGAAGGAACAATGGTTAAAAACTGATACAAAGTGTCCAAAAAGATGTCAATATTCCTTCTAAACATACATTCTAATTATCTGACCTCAGCAAAAGAAAGGTAAATAGCAAAACTATTTAGAAAATATAACAAAATCGAAGAACTTAAATTCTGAAAAAGAAAGTCTTAGAATGTAACCTATCCTAGCTGAGGTGTAAGAAAAACAGAAGCTGCTAGAAAAGCTCAGCAGCTCTGGTAGCAACTGAAGAAAAAAAAAAATCAGAGTTAACATTTCGCGTTCGGTGGCCCTTACTCAGAACTCAGCTCTGATGTAAAAGTTAGAGAAATGAAATATTAACTTTTTCTCAACACAAATGCTGCTGAACCTGAAGTTTATTTTTCAGTCATTTTCTGTTTATTTCATATTTCCAGCATCTTCAATAATCTGCTTTTCTAAGAATGTGGTTGATTTTATAATGAGCCCATGATACAGCATTGCACTGACAACCTTAACACAATGACTAAAAATGGCTGACACCCAAAGAACAGCTAAATGCTGACATTCTTGACCTCAAACATCACTTAAAATAACTGAACTTAAAACAATGACAAACAAAGTCTTTCATCTGCTAAAAAAATTCCAGTTTTCCAAAGGTTTTCAAGGGTACTCAGGAATGATTCTTCTAAGTATTACAGGGTGAATTCTTGGCTGAAAACAAAATATTTAATACAAAAAGGTCAGCTATGTGAGACTTCTGACAGTTACTAAAAGTGCTCTTCCTAACAACCACAAGGACTCTAACAGAACTGCCAAATAATTTATCATGTCTCAGTAAATTCCAAATTCCTGATAACTAAGCACCCTGTTAAGATGGCTGCAATATTTTAGCTGCAATGGAACAAAGGTCTGATTTTATTCAGATGATACAGAGGGCTGACTAACATTTATACAGCGTCATTTCCATCAAAAATGTCCCAAGGAGCTTTATAATGGCAAAATGAACAAATCAGTCATGATAAGTTTGGAAAAATGATTTTCAAAAAAAATGGCTAAAAAGATATGGTTCGAAAGAGCTTCCAAAGGTGAACCCAGAGTGAGTGCAAGGCGGAAGGGTTTAGAAAGAATTTTATTTGAGACAGAGTAGTTGATGGTGGGATTTTGTACACGAGAATGAGATGTACTTCTGATGTATTAAGGGTCATGAACTGGACCAAACCTCTCAAAATTTATCAGGGATATAGCCCAGACCCAAACTTTTTATTTTGTTTAAAGGAAAGTGTAAGATGCTGTGTTCCAGCTGTGATTCGATTTGTCCACAGCTAGGTTTAAAGTAAAACAAGCTTTATTCTTACAACACAGTTAAAGCATAAACATAAAAAGAAGTGGCAAAGCTTTAACTGTACTGAAATACTTACTTTATTATTTAACTACAAATCAACAACTGTTCCAAAATAGCAGCAGCCCATTGGCACAACCTTAGCAAAGGCAAATTCAGCAAAACAGATTTCACCACATGCCATCTTCTTTTGAATCCAGGAGAAAGGAACACTGAAAGAAACAATCCAGCAGCAGAGACAAAGCCATATCTATCAGTTTCAAACCCCAACTGAAAGCAAACCCAAAGCCCTGGGTCTGTGTGAGCCTGACTCCATCCACTCATGCTTCTTTAGCATAATTTTGAAAAAAACACTTTGAGCTCAAAACTGTTTACCCACTGCTTCTGAAGCAGACAGACATTCTGGTACCACTGTGACAACACCTCTCTGCAAGAGAAGCAGCACAAAACAATCTCTCTTAAAGACACAGTGCCATCACACAAGCAAACAGCCCAAGTAGGAACAGAATTAGAACACGTCTGTTCACCATTCAACACAATCATGACTGTTTTAAGGCTTCAAATCCATTTTCCAGTCTGTTCTCTATACCACTTGATTCCCAGAGAGATCAAAAATCTGGCTATTCCAGCCTTAGATGTTTGTGGCTGCGGTACCATTGAGAATGCATTTGAGACAGAGGATTCCAAAAATGCACAACTCTTTGTAAAGAGATGTCTCTAATTCCAGTCCTATAATGATTCGCCTCTTATAGATGCTGGGCCTCTGCGCTTTAGATTCTCCGAGAGCAGAAAGAATCTCTCAGCATCTATCCTTTCAAATCTCTTCAGAATCTTATACACTTTAATGAGCTCAGTTCTCATTTGCCTAAATCCTACACTATGTAGATCGAATTTGCTCAGCCTAGTCATAGGACAATACCACCATCACAGTAACAAATTCTGTGAATATTAACTGTGCTGCCTCCAATGTAAATATATCTTTCCTTAAATTTGGATACCAATAAGATACACCATACTCCAGGTTTGGTGAAACCAAAGATCTATGCAACTGTACACAAATTCTTTTTCCTATACTACAATCCGTTGTAATAAAGGTAAATACACCAGTTAATTTCTCATTGTTTGCAGTACATGCATGCTAACATTGAGTTCCTTATACGAGCACACTTATCTCTTTGAACAAGTTTCACTTCTTAATTCGTTTTGCCTTCTATTTCTATAACAGAAGTGAATAAATTCTCACTTCACTGCATTATAGTCCATCTGCCAGCTTGCTGCCCACCTCTCTTAACTGGGCAAGAGCTCTTTGCACTCTTAGCTTGTGCCTTCCTCCATTTTACCTTCCCCACAGTGAGTATAGAAGTTGGGACATCATGTCACAGTTGTATAAAACACTGGGGAAGCCATTTTTGGAATACTGTGTATAGTTCTGGTCACCCTGCTATACGAAGAGTGTTGTTAAACTTCAGAGAATGCAGAAAAGAATTACAAAGGATGTTGCTGGCATTAGTGGGTTTGAACTATAGGGAGAGGCTGAACAGGCTGGGGTCTTTTCCCCTACAGCATTGTAGGCTGAGGAGTGACCTTAGAAGTTTATAAAATCATGAGGGACACTGGGTAGGATGAATAGCCTACAACCTTTTTTCTAATATGGGGGGATTCCAAAACTAGGGAACATAGGTTTAAGGTGAGAGGGAAAAGACTTAAGAGAACTGGGGGGGTAACTTTTTCATGCAAAGGGTGATGCATGAATGGAATGAGCTGCCAGAGGAAGTGATGTAGGCAAGTACAATTACAACATTTAAAGGGCATCTGGATGGGTACGTTAATAGGATGGGTTTAGATGAATACGGGCCTCGTGCTGGCAAATGGGACTAGATCAAATTAAGATATCTGGTCGGCACAGGTGAGTTGGACGAAAGGGTCTGTTTCCATGCTGCATGACTCTATGACATGGCTTTGTATAGGCACCAAACTTAGAAACAACAGTCTCTGTCACTTTATCTATGTCATTTTCATAGACTACGAATAGCTGAGGCTCAGCACCAATCCTTGTTGCACTCCACTACTCATGGCCTGTCAACCACTCCGGTTCCTGTTTGTCAACCAATCCACTGTCCATATAAATCCAACTCTATAATTTGCAAACTATGCTCTATCCTCTTAACTGTTACTATTGTTTGCAATGTTTGAAGTCACACTGCAGTAACATGGAGCCCCAATTTGGAACAGGTTGGAAAATGGTGAGAAGGGAATTCAGCAAGGAGAAGGATCAAAGTAAAAACTTCATGTTTTCCGGTACAGCAAACGCCATCAACACCGCTGCTGATGCCACCGCCCCCATTTCCGAGGCTGACACCATGGACATCGAGGACGCCGCCGCCAACATCCAAGATTTACCGGCCTACGTCGTACCACCCACGTCTCTCCGCCCACGGCTGACGTCACTCCGCCCACCGCCTCCACAGCAAGCAGCTCCAGAGGAGACAATAACATCCAGCCCTGCCGGGTCTTCACCAACCCCCCAGACCTCCTCCCTACTGAGGGCGAATGGTCAGTCCTCAGTAAAGGGCTCACCTTTGTCCCCCTCCACCCAAACATCAACGCATACGACTCACGCTTGGACATTGAACAGTTTTTCTGCCGCCTCCACGTTTACTTCTTTAATCATGAGCCTAACCCTCCCTCTACTGACCCCTTCTCCCGCCTCCAACACAACCACTCCTCCTGGACACCACACCAAGGCCTCCCACCCTCCCTCGAACTCCTCATCTCCAACTGCCATCGAGACATCAATCGCCTCAACCTCTTCACCCCTCTCACCCACTCCAACCTCTCCCCCGCAGAACGTGCAGCCCTCCGCTCCAATCCCAACCTCACCATAAAACCCGCGGACAAGGGGGGGGCAGTTGTAGTATGGCGCACTGACCTCCACATTGCCGAAGCCAGGTGCCAACTCCAACATCTCCTCCTACCGCCTCCTTGATCATGACCCCACCCCGACCACCAAAACATCACCTCCCAAACCATCCACAACCTCATCATCTCAGGTGACCTCCCACCCACAGCCTCCAACCTCATCATTCCCCAACCCCACACCGTCTGTTTCTATCTCCTTCCCAAAAGCCACAAACCTGACTGTCCTGGTCGACCCATTGTCGCCGCCTGCTCCTGCCCCACCGAACTCATTTCCACTTACCTCGACTCCATTTTCTCCCCCTTGGTCCAGGAACTCCCCACCTACATCCATGACACCACCCACGCCCTCCACCTCCTCCAAAACTTCCAATTCCCTGGTCCCCAACACCTCATTTTTACCATGGACGTCCAGCCCCTATATACTTGCATTCCCCATGCAGACGGCCTAAAGGTCCTCCGCTTCTTCCTGTCCTGCAGGCCCGACCAGTCCCCCTCAACTGACGCCCTTATCCACTTAGCTGAACTCGTCCTCACCCTTAACAACTTCTCCTTCCATTCCTCCCACTTCCTACAGACAAAGGTGGTGGCCATGGGTACCCGCATGGGTCCAAGCTATGCCTGCCTCTTTGTAGGGTACGTGGAACAATCCCTCTTCCGTACCTACACTGGCCCTAAACCCCACCTCTTCCTCCGTTACATTGATGACTGCATCGGCGCCGCCTCGTGCTCCCATGAGGAGCTCGAACAGTTCATCCACTTCAACACCTTCCACCCCAACCTGATGTTCACCTGGACCATCTCTAATACCTCTCTCTCCATCCTGGACACCTCTACTTCCATCTCTGGCAACCACCTGGAGACCGATATCCCACAGCTACCGAGAATACACCTCCTCTCACCCAGCTTCCTGCAAAAAGGCCATCCCCTATTCCCAATTCCTTCGCCTCTGCCGCATCTGCTCCAGAGATGAGACATTCCACTCCCGGACATCCCAGATGTCCTCGTTTTTCAAGGACTGCAACTTCCCCTCCACAGTGGTCGAAAACGCCCTCAACCGTGTCTCTCACATTTCCCGCAACTCATCCCTCACACCCCCTCCCCGCAATAATAGCCAAAACAGAATCCCCCTCGTCCTCATGTGCCACCTCACCAACCTCCGGATCCAACGCATCATCCTCCGACACTTCCACCATCTGCGATCCAACCACACCACTAAAGGCACGTTTCCCTCCCCACCAGTATCTGCTTTCCAGAGGGGCCACTCTCTCCATGACTCCCTTGTCTGCTCGACACTCCTAACCAGCCCCACCACCCCCAGCACTTTTCCCTGCAACCGCAGGAAGTGCTACACCTGCCCCGACACCTCCTCCCTCACCCCCAATCCCAGGCCCAAAGAAGACCTTCCACATCAAACACATGTTCACCTGCACATCTGCTAATGTGGTATACTGCATCCGCTGTACCCGTCGTGGCCTCCTCTACATCAGGGAAACCAAGCGGAGGCTTGGGGACCGCTTTGTGGAAAACCTGCGCTCGGTTCGCACCAAACAACTGCATCTCCCAGTCGCGAACCATTTCAACTCCCCCTCCCACTCCTTGGACATGTCCATCCTGGGCCTCCTGCAGTGCCAGGACGATGCCACCCGAAGGTTGCAGGAACAGCACCTCATATTTCACTTGGGAACCCTGCAGCCCAATGGTATCAATGTGGACTTCACAAGCTTCAAAATCTTCCCTCCCCTGACCACATCCCAAAACCAGCCCAGCTCGTCCCTACCTCCCTAACCTGTCCTCCCACCTATCCACTCCTCCCACCTCAATTCCCATCCCCATCTCCATCTCCTACCTACTAGCTTCATCCCGCCTCCTTGACCTATCCGTCCTCCCTGGACCAACCTATCCCCTCCCTAACTCCCCACCTACACTCACCTTTACTGGCTCCAACCCCGCCTCTTTGACCTGTCTGTCTCCTCTCCACTTATCTTCTCCTTTATCCATCTTCTATCCACCTCCCTCTTTCTCCCTACTTATTTCAGAATCCCCTTCCCCTCCCCCATTTCTGAAGAAGTGTCTAGACCCGAAACATCAGCTTTCCTGCTTCTCTGATACTGCTTGGCCTGCTGTGTTCATCCAGCTCTACACCTTGTTGTCCATGATTAAAGTAGTCATTTAATTCTTACTTGAATATTTAAGATGTCAATGCTTAGAACTGTAACACATAATTTTGTAATAAAACCTCCGGCAAAACGTACTCCAGTACATGGGAATGAATACTGGTCACCATTGGCCATTCTTTCATTCAAGGATAACATCAACGCAGGTTCACAAGATTCATCCTCAACCTGCTGATCTTTGGATACATGAATAGGACATCCTACAATGTAATGAAATCCAAAGCACCCAATTTGCTTCCTTTTCTTTCCTTCTCTACTGGCAATCTGCCTTATTATTAAGATGTTATTATTCAAACTGCAATGCAGTTTGATGAACGGGTTGTTGCCATTTTTTAATAATTGTTTCCAAGCTTCTCTTGGTCATTAATATCAGTGCTCCAGTGCTTCAATGAGAACCTTAGAATGTCTTTGAAGAGCATTCTATCTCCTCCCTGGACGTTTGGCCATTTAAGAGTTGGGAACAGTACATGGGCAACAATAAACTAAAAGGAGGGTCTTGAGATGCGAGATTCCTGGTAGAATTACCACAAAAGGGATTCAGTTTCCTGAATCATTAGGATCTTTTCTGGGGCAGAGGTGACCTGTTCAAGAGGGATGGATTGCACCTCAACAGGTGGGGGACCAATATCTTGGCCAGCAGATTTGCTAGCGCTGCAAGAGAAGGCTTAAACCAGCTGGGGGTTGGGGTTTTGCTGTATGGATCCTCAACAGTAGGGATGCAAGTGTGAGGCTGAAAGGACATACAATAATCACAAATAGCAAGTTGAAGAGACAGGTCAGGCTGGGACATGACAGGGAGCAAGGAATGCCTGTTGGATTAAATTGCATCTGTTTCAACACAAGAAGGCTGACAGGTAAGACTGATAAACTCAGTGTGTGGATAGGTACATGGGCTGGGATATTATAGCTACTACAGAAACATGGCTAAGAGAGGGACAGGACCAGCATCCTAATGTGCCAGGGTACAGGTGCTTTAGACAGGACAGAGATGGACGAAAGAGGGGACAGCGACTTGCATTTTTGATTAAGGGGAGTAACACAGCAGTAATTAGAGATGAAATAACTGAGGAATCATTGAGTGAGGCATTGTAAGTGGAGCCAAGAAATAAGGAGGGGGTGGTGATGTTATTGGGGTTGTACTATAGGCCCCCAAAGAGTCAATGGGAATTAGAGGAACATATATGCAGGGAGATTGCAGAGACTTGCAGGAGAAATAGGGTTGTCATAGTGGGGGATTTTAATTTTCCTAACATAGTCTGGGACTGCCATAGTGTTAAGGGCTTAGATGGGGTGAAACTTGTTCAACATGTTCAGGCAAGTTTTCTCAAGCAGTTTATAGAGGATCCTATACAGGAAGGGGCAAAACTCAACCTACTCATGGGAAATAGGGCAGGTCAGGTGACAGTAGGGGAGCACTTTGGGACCAGTCAGCACAGTTCTATTAATTTTCAAGTAGTTAAGGAGAAGGACAAAACTGGTCCACAGGTTCAAGTTCCAAACTGGGGTAAGGTGAATTTGGATGGAATTAGATAGGAGCTTGCAGGGGTTGATTGGAGTAGTTTGTTTGATGGCAAAAGGAACCTCTGCCAACTGGGAGGCCTTTAAAAGTGTGATAGCTAGAGTTCACCCTGTGAGGGTGAAGAGCAAGGCTGGCAGGAGAAGGGAACCCTGGATGACAAGAGATATTGAGGTTTTGACCAGAAAAAGGAGGCATGGCTCAGGTACAGGCAGCTGGGATCAAGGGTAGGTGTTTCATGGTGAACGGTAGGGCCTTAAGGAGTGTTCCACAACAGAGGGACCTTGGACTTCAGATGCACAGTTCTCTGAAAGTGGAGTCACAGGTAGACTCAGTCTTTTTACCAGGGTTGGGGAATCAAGGACTAGAGGGCATCAGTTTAATGTCAGAGGGGAAGAATACATGGGAACCTAAGGGGCAACTTTTTTTTTTATTTACAGAGGGTGGCACGCATATGGAATGAGTTGCCAGTGGAAGTGGTTGTGGCAGGTACATTAACAACATTTAAAAGGCATTTGGACAAATACATGGAAAGGTTTGGGAGGATATAGGACAAGTGCAGGGAAATGGGGTTAGCGTGGATGGAAATTTTAATCGGCATGGACACATTTATGCCGAAGTACATGACTCCGTGACTCAAAGGGAGCAGAAATAGGCCCGATTGTCACCCTAGCTTGTTCCATCATTCAAGAAGAACACAGCTAATCGTCGACCTCGACTGCTATTGGCCACCCGATTTCTATTATCTGTTCCTTTCTGTTGTACACAATAATTGAAACTCCAGGTTTGCTAACATTCAAACTCACACCTGATTCTCAAATACATACTTGGAAAAAATACACCACACAGCAGTTTTCATTAAAAATATTTGCTTTCCTGTTTCTTGTTGTTTCTTTCACTCCCCCATTTCAGGTACTGAGCTACACTGCTTTCTGATATTTTCTCTTTTTAGTTCACATTTCTAACATACATTGATTTGCAACCTATCCAATATTGAAATTTAATTCAAATACAAGCCTAACAACATGCTATTAGACCTCCCCATCAGAGGAGGCAACAGCCTACTGGTAGTATTGGTAGACTATTAATCCAGAGACCCAGGCAACACTCTGGGGACCTGGCTTCAAATCCCACCATGGCAGATGGCAGAATTTGAATTCATACAAAAATTTCTGGAATTAACAGTCTAATGTTGACCATTAAACCGTTGTCAATTCTTAGAAAAACCCATCTAGATCTCTAATTTCCTTTAGGGAAGGAATCTATTATCCTTACCTGGTCTGGCTTACATGTGACTCCAGCAATGTGGTTGACTCCGAAATGCCCTCTGGGCAATAAATGCTGATCTAGCCAGTGACACCCACCTTCCATTAACAAATTTAAAAGAACTACAACTAATGTTAGAGACACTGAAGGATAATTTTTAAAATTATATTTCCAAGTGTGTGGTATGACTGAGCTGTTGAACTGTTTTATGGATGGTTGGCCACATAATTAACAGTCAAGTATTATATTTCTATGGTGATGGCACACTTCAGTGTAAAATGCACAGAAGCTGCATTAAAGACAGTGAAAAAGCTGCTTGCTCTTAGAATACTGAAATCCTTAAAGATGTTCACATTTGTATAGTTGAATATGAAGAACACTCCATGACTTGTCAAGAAAAAGGTGAAGATATTGGATACAGCAAAGTCTATGGCACTTGACAAAATCCCATCTCTTGTCACAAAGACTTGGTCTCCAGAACCAGCTGTGCCTTGTGCAAAGCTGCTCCAGGGCAGCTACAACACTGGCATCTGTTTGACATAGAAAATTGCCCAAGTTTATAAAGTCTATAAAAAGCCATTCTGATGAAGGGTTTAGGCCCGAAACGTCAAGTTTTCCTGCTCCTATGATGCTGCTTGACCTGCTGTGTTCATCCAGCCCCATGCTTATTGCCTTGTCAATGTCCTTTTCAACAGCAAAATGATGGAAGTGTTGAACTGAAAATGGGTTGAAAGGGTCTGAAAAGGTCAAAGCTGAGGAGTGCTAGAAATGCCAGGCAGTATGACGTCGTTATACGAGCTCGAGGGCAGAATGGTTTAGAATCTCAAATAAATGAGACCTAATGTCTGATCTTCCTCAAAGTTCTCTGTAACAATGTCTATCATTTCAATCAATCATTTCATAGAGATCATAGAATCCCCACAGCATGGAAGCAGGCCATTCAGCCCATTGAGACCACGCCGATCATCTGAACAGCATCCCACCCAGACCCACCCCTTACCCTATCCCTGCATTTCCCACCCGAGGCACTATGGGCAATTTAGCATAGCCAATCCACCTAACCTGCACATCTTTGGGCTGTGGGAGGAAACCAGAGCACCTGGAAGAAACCCACGCAGACATGGGGAGAATGAGCATACTCAAAGTAGCCTGCAACCTGTTGCTGATAGGCAACAAACATTGTCAACAAGAGATTCTTCTCTTTGAACAAGGAAGTGAATTGAATTGAATTGAATTGGCTTTATTGTCACATGTACCTAAGTGAGTACAGTGAAAAATTTATAAGTTGCCACTTTCAGCGCCATCTTAGGTAAAACACTTTGTTACAGAATAGGGAAACAAAGAAGTTATATAACAGCTATACACAGTAGAACAATAGATCAGAAAAAAACAAGAGTTAAAAAGACAAACATCACAGTCTCTCTCCAAGGGCTCTCTGCAGCAGACCAACACTCTTTCATTTCAATCAGCTCCAAACCTCATTTCAGACCTTGTATAAACATGGACAGAAGTGCTGAATTCTTCAGTTGAGAATGACTATCCCCTTAAGATCAAAGCACCACTTGACAGAGATCAATATCAAGCAGCCCCAGCAAAACTGAAGTCATTGGGAATCAGGGAGAAAGCACCCTTCTGTTTGGAGTCATACCTGGCAAAGCAAGGTGACTGTTGGAAGTCAATCACTTGGGACAAAGGATACTGTAGGAGGGTAGTGTTCTGGCCTAATCATCTTCAACTGCTTGGTCAAAGGTCACCACCCAACATAAGACTTAAAACATCAGCAATCATCTCCCTTTGTGATTTTAAGTTCCACTCAGTTGCTGAGATATAGGAACAGTCCCCGTCGGCATCTGAGCTCTGTGGATAGCAGTCAGGCTTACATTGACAAACCCCAAGTGGGGCTTCTTCTTGAGTCAAGAACGGACACATCTTCAACAAAGAAATATCTAATGATCTCCCCTTGAGGTTCAAAATCATCACTGAACTCCCACCATCATCAACTGACGAAGACCAACAGGTAGTAATCAGCAGTATGTTGCCTTGACCATGTTGAAACTGATGCTGCAAGAATTCATGGAGTTTGGAGTGAACATTCATGACTCCCAGAGCATGACTGCCTCGACTGTGTGCAACTGCACCATTGCCTATGATATAGTTTTGCCCACACAGGAGGTTGAATGAGTTAAATCTAAGAGGAAAATGAGAGAAGAGCAAATGCAGCACAAACTAAAAATATGTGGAAATGTACAAAATAGGACCAAGATTGGGCCATTTGACTGTTGAACCTGCTCTGCCATTCAAACAGATCATGGCTGATCACCTCTACCTCGAAGTTATTTTTCCTCACTGTCCCCATATCCCTTTCTAGCACTCGTATCCAAAAATCTATCAACTACTGTCTTCATTTGCTCAATGATAGGAATTTTCTATCTTAGACAGCTGTGAAAAATCTAAGATTCACCAATCTTAAAATGAAGAAATCTTTTTCCAACTCAATCCCACACACAACCATAACAAAGAGGTCACCTTTTTTGAAAGAAAAAGCCAGGCAAGCCACTTAGAAAAGTAGCAAAGATTGCTCTGTCAAACAAAGTGAGTTATCAAAGTAAATCACAACTTTGCCTGCAGCAGAAATATAGCAATATTTTAGAAGTAAACTAATCTACAAACTCATCATACCCCAATTCAGACTGCAGTATTTTAATGTATAGGGCAGGTTATAACAGGCCTTAATGTAAATTAATAACAGACACCAAACAAGATGCAAATACTAAGCCTGTTTTGGCTGAAGCTCTAGTGCAACGCCCAATGAAACAGCTACCTGAAAAGTCAATTTCATTAAAGACAATTAAAATAAGAAGATTACTGTTGGCCTCTCATCTTCAATTAGTCTGGTTTAGTATGATGTGATGATGCTGCATCCAAGCAGAGGACAAAAGGAAGATGTGCATTATGAAGGGCATTGGGAAGTTACTCAAATCCTACGCTGACAATTTGGTTCAATATTACACTTAAATCCACCACAGTTTCTCAACAAAGCAACCAAAAACCCTGAATCAGGTGTATATTTAGTCTGCATTAATTGTTACAAATCCTTTAAGGTCACTGACAGGTGGTCTGCGGTTTAGAGCAAGACTGTGATGTTTAACTACAGAGTTGAACAATTTTTAACTGGCCTGTCCAACTGAGAGCACTTTCTAGCATTTCCTCTAGATTCTAATTAGGCAAGCTCAGGTCAACAGAAATATTGTTGCAACTGAGCCCAAGAGTTCACCAAGTATCAACCAGAATTGGATTATATTTCAGATATAAAAAAACTTGAGCCAATGTGAACTGTAACATCACACGCAAGATTTGTTCTATCTTTAGGGATTGCAAGAAAGATACAAAGAGCAAGGAGGAGGGTCTAGGCCCGAAACATTAGCTTTCCTGCTCCCCTGTGGCTGCTTAGGCTGCTGTGTTCTTCCAGCTCTACACCTTGTTACCTCTTATTTCTCTAAAAGTCAGCTATGAAGTAGCAGGTGCGCTCACTTCCATGTTTCATTCAATTTAATAAGCTTTCTGACGGATACATGCACAATTGTCAGAGGTGCGGTCATTTGCATCTGAAATTAAACAAAGGCCTCATTCTGGTTTGAACAACAGAGGGCACGGTGGCTCAGTGGTTAGCACTGCTTCCTCACAGTGCCAGGGACTCGGGTTCGATTCCAACCTCAGGTGACTGTGGAGTTTTCACATTCTCCCCGTGTCTGTGGGGGTTTCCTGTAGGTCTCCAGTTTCCTCCCACAGTCCAAAGATGTGCAGGTTAGGTGGATTGGCCATGCTAAATTGCCCATAGTATTCAGGGATGTGTAGCTTAGGTGAGTTATAGGGGGATGCTCCAAGGGTCAGTGTGGACTTGTTGGGCTGATGGGCCTGTTTCCACACTGTAGGAATTCTATGACAATGAAGGATGGAACATGAGACAGTGGTTCTGCCGCAGAGAGGAGGGGTAAAAGGTGTGCCAGAGCAATAGTTGTAGGGGACTCAATTGTAAGGGGAATAGACAGGCGTTTCTGTGGCCGCAAACAAGACTCCAGGAGGGTATATTGCCTCCCTGGTGCTTGGGTAAAGAATGTCTCAGATCAGGTAAAAGACATTCTGAAGGGGGAGGGTGAACAGCCAGTGGTCGTGGTACACATCAGTACAAACAACATAAGTGAAAAAAGGGATGAGATCCTAAAAGCAGAATACAGAGAGCTAGGAAGAAAGTTAAGGAATCGGACCTCAAAGGTAGTGATCTCAGGATTACTACCGGTGCCGCGTGCTGGTCAGAGGAGAAATGACAGGATATATCAGATGCATACGTGGCTGCAAAGATGGTGTCGGGGTGAGTTTCAGATTCCTGGGGCATTGGGACCGGTTCTGGGAGGACCTGTACAAATTGGTTACACCAGGCAGGAACTGATGTCTCTGGGGGAAGTGTTTGCTAGCACGATTGTAGATGGTTTAAACTAATATGCCGGGGGATGGGAAACTATGTAAAGAGTCAGAAAAGAAGGCAGCAAGGACAAAAACATAAGCTAGAAAAGGGAATAAGAAAAATGATAGGCTGAGAAACCAAGAACAAGATTCAAACAGAGCTATTGAGAAAAACAAGGAAGAGACAAACACTGTTAAAAGGACAAGCTTAAAAGCTTTGTGCCTTGACATGCAGAGCATCTTCAATAAAGTGGATGAACTAATCACACAGATAGAAGTTAATTGGTACAATATAATTGGGATTAGGGAGACATGGCTACAGGATAACCAAGAATGGGAACTGAGTGTCCCAGGCTACACAGTATTAAAGAAAGACAGCCAAAAAGGAAGAGGTGGCAGAGCGCCATTGCTGATTAAAGAGGAAATTAACAACAGTGAGAAAGGATATTAGCTCTGACAATACGGAGTCTGTGGGTGGAATTGAGAAATACCAAGGGGCAAAAAGACATTAGTAGGTGTCGTATATAGACCGCAAAACTGCAGTGGTGACATTAAGAATAGCATTAAACAGGAAATTAGAGATACATGTGATAAGGGCATAATCGGTGATCATGGGTGATTTTAATCTGCACATAGATTGGGCAAATCAAATTAGCCACAATGCCGTAGAGGAGGAATTCCTGGAGTGTATACGGGATGGCTTTCTTGACCAACATGGAGGAATGAACTACAGAGCAGACCATCGTAGACTGGGTGCTGTGTAATGAGAAGGGAATCATTGCCAGTCTAGCTGTGCGAGATCCCTTCAGCAAGAGCCACCATAACATGACAATTTTTTTTCAAGATCAAGAGTTACGTTGTTGATTCGGAGACTAGGGGTACTGAACCTTAATAAAGGAAATGACGAGGATATGAGGCATGAGTTGGCCTTGATTGATTGGGGAAAGTTGCTTAAAAGGGATGACAGTGGATAGGCAATGGCAAACATTCAAGGAATGAATGGGGAACTGCAACAACTGTTTATTCCTGTCTGTCACAAAAGCAAAATGGGTAAGAGGGCCAATCCATGGCTTACAAAGGAAATTAGAGACAGTATCCAATCCAAGGAAGAAGCATACAGATTGGCCAATAAAAACAACAAATCTGAGGATTGGGAGCAGTTAAGAATTCAGCAAAGGAGGACCAAGGGATTGATTAAGAAGAGGAAAATACAGTATGAAAGTAAGCTTGCAGGGAATATAAAGACTGATGCTAAGAGTTTCTATAGGTACGTGAAGAGAGCGAGATTGGTGAAGACAAATGTAGGTCCTCTACAGACAAAAACGGGGGAGTGTATAATAAGGGACAAAGAAATAGCTGAGGAATTGAATACATACTTTGGTTCTGTCTTCACAAAAGAGGACACAAATCAAATACCAGAATTGTTGAAGGAGGCAAGATTTAGTGACAGAGAAGAGCTGAGGGAGATCAATATTACTGGAGAAATGGTGCTGGGAAAATTGTTAGGATTGAAGGCCGATAAATCCCCAGGGCCTGACAATCCACATCCCGAAGTACTAAAGGTAGTAGCTCTAGAAATAGTGGATGCATTGGTGGTCATCTTCCAGGATTCTATAGAATCCTGTAGATTAGAGGCTAGCACAAGGGGACATAGCTTTAAATTGAGGGGTGATAGATATAGGACAGATGTCAGAGGTAGGTTCTTTACTCAGAGAGTAGTAAGGGCGTGGAATGCCTTGCCTGCAGCAGTAGTAGACTCGCCAACATTAAGGGCATTTAAATGGTCGTTGGATAAACATATGGATGATAATGGAACAGTGTAGGTTAAATGGGCATCAGATTGGTCTCACATGTCGGCCCAACATTGAGGGCCGAAGGGCCAGTACTGCGCTGTAATGTTCTATGTTCTATGTTTTAGAGGGTGGCTAATGTCGCTCCGATATTCAAAAAAGGAGAAAACAGTGAATTATAGACCAGTGAGCCTAACATCGGTAGTGGGGAAAATTCTCGAATCCATTGTCAAATATTTTATAGCGGAGCATTCAGAAAGCAGTGGCAGGATCAGACAGAGTCAGCATGGATTTATGAAGGGAAATCATGCTTGACAAATCTGTTGGAATTCTATGAAGATGTAACTAGTAGAGTTGACAAGGGGAAGCCAGTCGACATAATATATTTGGTCTTTCAGAAAACGTTTGACAAAGTCCCACATAAGAGATCAATGTGCAAGATTCAAGTGTGTGTGTAGGGGGGGGGGGAAGAAGAGAAAGAAGTGTGTTGAGATGGATAGAAAACTGGTTGGCAGAGAGGAAACAAAGAGTAGGAATTAATGGGTCCTTTTCAAATTCGCAGGCAGTCACTAGTGAGGTACCACAGAGATCGGTGCTGGGGCCCCTGCTTTTCACTGTAAACAATATATATTAATGATTTGGATGAGGGAACAAAACGTAACATCTCCAAGTTGATACCAAGTTAGGTGGGATGGTGAACTACAGAGATCCTTCAACATGATCTCAACAGGTTGGGCGAGTGTACAAATCAGATGCAGTATAATGTGGATAAATGCGAGGTTATTCACTTTGGAAGCAAAATAAAAAAGGCAAATTACTACCCGAAGGGCTGTAAATTCCGAAAGGGGAGTGTGCAGTGGGACCTAGGTATCCTTAAGAACCATTTGCTGAAGGTAAGCATGCAAGTGCAGCAGTCAGTAAAGAAGGCAAATGAATATGTTGGCCTTCATTGCGAGAGGTTTTGAGCGTAGGAGCAGGGATGTGCTGTTGCAGTTATACAGGGCTTTGGTGAGACCACGTTTGGAACAGTGTGTGTAGTTTTGGTCTCCTTTTCTGAGGAAGGATGCTCTTGCTCTGAAGGGAGTGCAGCGATGGTTTACCAGGCTGATTCCGGGGACGGCAGGTCTGACATATCAGGAGAGATTGACTAGGTTGGGATTGTTTTTGCTAGAGATCAGACGAATCACAGGGAATCTCATGAAGACTTATAAATTTTGAGCAGGACTGGACAGGGTAGATGCAGGAGGATGTCCCCAGTGGTGGGTGTATCCAGAACCAGGGGTCACAGCGTTCAGGGCAAACAATTTAGGATGCTGATGAGCAGACATTTCTTCACCCAAAGAGTGGTGAGCCTGTGGAATTCATTACCACAGGAAGTAGTGAACGCCAGAACATTCAATGTATTCAAGAGGCAACTAGATACAGTACTTGAGGTAAATGGGATCAAAGGTTATGCGGAGAAAGCAGGATTAGGCTACTGAGTCGGACGATCAGACATGATAGTGAAGAATGGCAGAGCAGGCTTGAAGGGCTGAATGGCCTCCTCCAGCTTCTATCTTCTATGTTTCTGTTATCTTTCTCCCATATAAGATGGAGATTAGGAAAATTCTTTTCTCTGAGCCATTGGTCTGCGGAATTTCCTTCTACAGAGAGGGGAGGAGGAAGGTTAACTGAATATTTTAAAAGCTGAGTCAAGTGATTTAGGAGGTTGACAGGAAAGTAGAGAACACAATCAGATCAGCTCTTAATCTCATCAGATGGTGGAACAGACCTGAGGGACGTGATCACCGCCTCCTGCTCCAAATGCTCATGTTTGTATTGGTGGAACCTGAAGTAGACTGTGGTCAAGGATCTATGCATAGGTGCATTGGGACTATTGGATTGTTTGTGTATCTGAGAGCAAGTCATAGGTTAAAGTCACAGCTTCCTTCAGGTAAACACAGGAAGGCTAAAAGCCATTGTTTGTGGTGTGTGCTATAAACATTTTTCCAGTGCATGATCCCATCCCTCTGAGTCACACTGAAACAGACTGCAGAATTACTTTGCATTCTCCACAAAACTGAGTAGAATTCTAAGCTCCAGTAACACTTACAGCTCAGTAACACTGACTGTCATTGTCATCACTTCAGGCCCATTATCACTAAAACCTGACGGTGAAAAGTTCTCAACTTGAAACATCATCTTTGTTTCTCTCAACAGCTGCAACCTGACCTGAGTATTTCCAGCATCTGCAACATTTGGCTTTTGTACCACTGATACCTTTATTCATGCATTTTTCACCTCGTACTTGTTTCTCTAACTGTCTGCATTAGTTGTAGCAAGTAGGTCAAAATGCATCAGAAATCACCCGGCACTTTTCCCTGTAACCGCAGGAAGTGCTACACCTGCCCCCACACCTCCTCCCTCACCCCCAATCCCAGGCCCCAAGAAGACTTTCCACATCAGGCAGATGTTCACCTGCACATCTGCCAATGTGGTATACTGCATCCGCTGGACCCGTTGTGGCCTCCTCTACATTGGGGGCCGCTTTGCAGAACACCTGCGCTCAGTTCGCAACAAACAACTGCACCTCCCAGTCGCAAACCATTTCAACTTCCCCTCCCATTCCTCAGACGACATGTCCATCCTGGGCCTCCTGCAATGCCACAGTGATGCCACCCGAAGGCTGCAGGAACAACAAATCATATTCAGCCTGGGAACCCTGCAGCCCAATGGTATCAATGTGGATTTCACAAGCTTCAAAATCTCCCCTGCCCCAACCGCATCCCAAAACCAGCCCAGCTCGTCCCCGCCTCCCTAACCTGTTCTTCCTCTCACCTATCCCCTCCTCCCACCTCAAGCCCCACCCCCATCTCCTATCTACTAACCTCATCCCGCCCCCTTGACCTGTCCGTTCTCCCTGGACTGACCTATCTCCTCCCTACCTCCCCACCTACACGCACCTTTACTGGCTCCATCCCCGCCTCTTTGACTTGTCTGCCTCCTCTCCACCTATCCTCTCCTCTATCCATCTTCTATGCGCCTCCCCCTCTCTCCCTATTTATTTCAGAACCCTCTTCCCCGCCCCCATTTCTAATGAAGGGTCTAGGCCCGAAACGTCAAGCTTTCCTGCTCCTACGATGCTGCTTGGCCTGCTGTGTTCATCCAGCCCCACACCTTGTTATCTCGGATTCTCCAGCATCTGCAGGACCTTTTATCTCTGATTCATAGGCTGAGGGTTGGTGAATTTAAAACAGATGTGGAGGAATTACTTCTCTCAAGAGGTTACAAATCTGTGGAATTCACTACCCCAGAGTATGGTTGTTGCCTGAAAAATAAATAAATTTCAGGAGATAGATAGAGATTTTTAGTCAGTCATGAGTTAAAGAATTATGGGGAGCAGGCAGCAAGGTGGAGTTGAGGCCAAGATGGGATCAGCAGTGATTGCATTAAATGGTAGAGCAGGTTCAAGGGGCTGAATTGCCCACTCCTGCTGCATATCATTAATCTAATTTCTAAACAGTTCAACCCCTAGAACTGATTCCTGCAGCATTCCACTCACTACATTTTGCTAACCTTTCGAGTGACAAATGGCAGGTAACGAAAGAGAAACTAACCATTGCATCAATTTTTTTTTATTCAGTCATGAGATGTGGACATCACTGGCTGAGCCAGCACTAACTTCCCAGAGGGCAGTTAAGAACCAAATATGTTGCTGTGGGCCTGGAATCACTTGTAGATCATACCAGATAAGGACATCAGATTTCCTTCCCTAAAGATTATTAGCGAATCAGATGGATTTTTCTGAGAACGTGCAATGGTTTCACGATCGTCGTTAGACTCTTTATTCCAGATATATTAGTGAATTTGAATTCCACCATCTACCATTGCAAGATTTGAACCCAGGAGATTATCTGGGTCTCTGGATTAATAGTCTAATGACATTACCACTAGGCCAACGTTGAATTCAGATGATCAAAGCTTAGGGTCACCATTGACCAGAAAGTGAACTGGTCTAGCCATAAAAACACTGTGGCTCCAAAAGCAGCTCGACATTCGGCGGCAAATAACTCACCTCCTGACTCCCCAAAGACTGACCATCATTAACCAGGCGATGATTAACAAATCAGGAGTAACAGAATACTCCTCCTTTGACTGGATGAGTGGCAGTTCCAGCAACATTCAAGAGGTATGACACTATCCAGAATAAAGCAGCCCACTTCACTGGCACACTGTCCACACTCATCATCAACAACGGACAGCAGGAATCGTGTGTACCATCTATCAGATGCACAACACGAATTCACTAAGGCTCCTTTGTCAGCACTTTCCAAACTCGCAACCTCTATCTCCTAGAAGGATAAAGGCAGCAGATGCATAGGAACTCCATCATCTGCAAGTTTCCCTCCAAACCACACAATGAATGTCACAATTCTCTAGAGTAGTGGGCTGGAAGCCGCACTATTCCCAGACTTTCCACGAACAAAAAATAAAAAAATCACCAGATTGCCCAATTTTACTTAATTGTCTAATTCAAGTCAGCATTAAGATGAAAATCACTATTCATTGCAATCAAACAATTTTAATAATTGTCATGAAAGAAACATGAATTTTTAACTAAAAACTCTCCAACTTAAGCTCTACACCTTATTAAATTTCTCATACACAAACAAACTGATGTAAAGAGAAGAAGGGAAGGAACAAAATTAAAACAAAAAAAAAATCAGTGATGCACAGTACTGGCATCCTTCCAGATTTTAGACAAAGTTATTTTCTTTCAGTTCCTATTCTTTTCAATCCTTTTATAAGGATGCAAGGTTGCTGACACACCAATGCTCAATCTTTCATTCACTATTTGAAGATTCACTCTTTCAACATCAGTTAAGATTTTTTTTTTCCCTTTTCCTTGCACAAACAGGATTTGCAAAGACAGAGTAACTAACTGCTTGAAACTTTCTTCCGCTTCTCCATACACTGAAAATGGGAGGGAAGAGAGAGCGAGATGAAATGGATGTTTCTGTTGTATCGTTCAAAAACAAAAGTTGCAAACACTCGCCCAGTTATCAAGAAGTTATCAGGCTGAGCACTTCTGAACACACAGAACTGGCCCTAGTTGAAAATCCAAAACACAAATCTGTCACCAGGCAAAACTATCTGGCACATTCGTGCAGCTAAGGTGTCTAGCATCCTCTCCCACTGTCTGAATAACATTCTAGACAGAACTCTTACCCAGTTCCAGTCACTCATCTTTTGAAAGTGTGTAACATCGTCTTCCACAGTTCCTTGGTTTGAAGCAGTATCTTTTCCTTTTTAGTCCACAGAGCAAAAATAAAGCAAATGTAAATTTTAAAAGAACTTTTAACCATCCTAACTTGGAAATACATCACCATTCTTTCATAGTTTTAGCCTGAATATACTTCTACTCCAAATACTGCAGCAGTTCAAAAAGGCGTTTCACTACTACCTTATCTCGGGCAAATAGGATAAAGAAATACTGGTCCAGCCAGCAATACTATAATCCCATGACCTAATGTAAACAAGAATTACTCATTTATGCTTATTCTTTATTTTCTGTCAGCGAACCAATATCTCTTACACATGCTAAGATGAATTCCCCTACAGCATAAGCCAATTTTTCATGCAAAAACTTGCGTGGCACCTTGTTAAATGCATTCTGGAAATCCAAATACACATCCACAAGTTCCCCCTTTATCCACATTGAGGAAGGAACAAACAAAGAATTCTAATAAACTTGAAAGGATGATCAAAACCATATTCACTGCTTGACTGTATGGAGATTTTCCAAATTCCTTATTATAACCTCCTTAATAATACAATTTGGCAGTTTTCCTGCGACAGATGTTAGCCTTGTATCAGAGATAAAAGGTACTGCAGATGCTGGAGAATCCGAGATAACAAGCATGGGCCTGGATGAACACAGCAGGTCAAGCAGCATCATAGGAGCAGGAAAACTTGACGTTTCGGGTCTAAACAGTTCTTCAGAAATGGGGGAGGGGAAGAGGGTTCTGAAATAAATAGGGAGAGAGGGGGAGGCGGATAGAGGATGGATAGAGGAGAGGATAGGTGGGGAGGAGGCAGATAAGTCGAAGAGGCGGGGATGGAGCCAGGAAAGGTGAGTGTAGGTAGGGGGATGGGGAGGAGATAGGTCAGTCCAGGGAGGACGGAATGATGTTAGTAGATAGGAGATGGGGGTGTGGCTTGAGGTGAGAGGAAAAACAGGTTAGGGAGGTGAAGATGAGCTGGGCTGGTTTTGGGATGCGGTTGGGGAGGGGAGATTTTGAAGCTTGTGAAATCCACATTGATGCCATTGGGCTGCAGGGTTCCCAGGCTGAATATGAGTTGCTGTTCCTGCAGCCTTCGGGTGGCATCACTGTGGCATTGCAGGAGGCCCAGGATGGACATGTCATCTGAGGAATGGGAGGGGGAGTTGAAATGGTTCGCGACTGGGAGGTGCAGTTGTTTGTTGCGAACTGAGCGCAGGTGTTCTGCAAAGCGGTCCCCAAGCCTCCGCTTGGTTTCCCCGATGTAGAGGAAGCCACAACGGGTACAGCGGATGCAGTATACCACATTGGCAGATGTGCAGGTGAACGTCTGCCTGATGTGGAAAGTCTTCTTGGGGCCTGGGATTGGGGTGAGGGAGGAGGTGTGGGGGCAGGTGTACCACTTCCTGCGGTTACAAGGAAAAGTGCCGGGTGTGGTGGGGCTGGAAGGGAGTGTGGAGCGGACAAGGGAGTCACGGAGGGAGTGGTCCCTCCGGAAGGCAGATAAGGGTGGGGAGGGAAAAATGTCTTTGGTGGTGGGGTCTGATTGCAGATGGCGGAAGTGTCGGAGGATGATGCGTTGGATCCGGAGGTTGGTGGGGTGGTATGTGAGGACGAGGGGGATTCTTTTTTGGTTATTATTGCGGGGACGGGGCGTGAGGGATGTGTTCTGGGAAATGCGGGAGACACGGTCGAGGGCGTTCTCGACCACTGTGGGGGGGAAGTTGCGGTCCTTGAAGAATGAGGACATTTGAGATGTGCGGGATTGGAATGTCTCATCCTGGGAGCAGATGCGGCGGAGGCGAAGGAATTGGGAATAGGGGATGGCATTTTTGCAGGAGGGTGGGAGGTGGTGTATTCCAGGTAGCTGTGGGAGTCAGTGGGCTTGAAATGGACATCGGTTTCTAGGTGGTTGCCCGAGATGGAGACAGAGAGGTCCAGGAAGGAGAGAGAAGTTTTGGAGATGGTCCAGGTGAACTTCAGGTTGGGGTGGAAGGTGTTGGTGAAGTGGATGAACTGTTCGAGCTCCTCGTGGGAGCACGAGGCGGCGCCGATGCAGTCATCAATGTAACGGAGGAAGAGGTGGGGACCTCCCAGTCGCGAACCATTTCAACTCCCCCTCCCATTCCTCAGATGACACGTCCATCCTGGGCCTCCTACAATGCCACA
>JAHRHZ010000064.1:6628745-6662220 GCA_024137785.1 Ginglymostoma cirratum
CCCCCTACCTACACTCACCTTTACTGGCTCCATCCCCGCCTCTTCGACTTGTCTGCCTCCTCTCCACCTATCCTCTCCTCTATCCATCCTCTATCCGCCTCCCCCTCTCTCCCTATTTATTTCAGAACCCTCTTCCCCTCCCCCATTTCTGAAGAAGGGTTTCGGCCCGAAACATTTTCCTGCTCCTATGATGCTGCTTGACCTGCTGTGTTCATCCAGCCCCATGCTTGTTATCACAGATGTTAGCCTAACTGGTTTGTAGTTGCCTGTTTCCTTCTTTCTTGAATAACAATGTTACATTCACTTTTGTCCAACCTTCCCAGAATTTAGGGAATTGTGGAAAATTAAAACCAATGCATCTACTATTTCAGCAGATAATATTTTTACAATCTTAACCTGAATTCAAAAAACATCTGGGCAATTCTAATTTTGAGTCAACGCAGAAACATTGAAAGTACGTTCAGGAGTAGGTCATTTGACCCTTCAAGCCTGCACCACCATTCAATATGATTATGGCTGATTATGCAATCTCAGTATCCCATTCCTGCTTTCTCTCCATACTCCCTTTAGCCACAAGGGCCAGGTCCAGCTCCCTCTTGAATATATCTAATGAACTGGCCCCCAACAGCTTCCTGTGGGAGATAACTCTCAACTCAGTGAAGAAATTCCTTCTCATCTCAGTCCTGAATGGCTTACCCCATATTCTTAGACTGTGACCCCTGGTTCTGGGCTTCCCCAACATTGGGAACACTCTTCCCACATTTAGCCTGTCCAGTCCCATCAGGGCTTTTTATGTTTCTGTGAGATCCCCCCTCATTTTTTTCAATTCCAGAGTGTACAAGCCCAGTCGATCCAGTCTTTCCTCATATGTCAGTCCTCCCATCTCAGGAATCAGTCTAGTGAACTTTCGCTGGATCCATTCACTAGCAAGAATGCCTTTCCTCAGAATAGGAGACTAAAACTGCCCACAATGTTCAAGATGGGGCTTCACCAAGGCCCTGTATAACTGCAGCAAGACATCCTTACTCCTCAATTCAAATCGTCTCACTATGACGGTGAGCATGCCATTAGCTTTCCTCACTGGCATGCAGGTGCAGCAGGCAATCTTCTGCAATTTACCCCTTATTCTTAGACTGTGATCCCTAGTTCCGGACTTCCAACACCAGGAACATTCTTCCCGCGTCTAGTTCTAATAATTTTCCAGTCATCTTTCCAGGGTGATTGCAATTGTTTTGAGTTCTGTCCCCCCTTTCGTATGTTGCTTTATAAATTTCTGGGCACTAACTGCTCCTTCCACCATGAAAGCTGATGCAAATTTCTCTTCAATTAATCTGTAATTTCACTATCTTCCATTAGAACACCAGACACACACTGTAAAAGAACTAAAGCCCACTTTGCTTATTCTTTTCCTTTTTAAATATCTGTACAAATGTCCATTACTTGTTTCTATTTTTCTAGGTTGCTTTCTCTTGCATCTAATTTCTCTCTCATTGCTTCAAATCATTCTTTGCATTTTTTAATGTTTTGCCCAACCATCTGATCTACCACTTTTCTTGGTGGAAATGTACAGTCTCTCTTTCAATTTTTATGATCCTTAACTGGCTTAGGTTAGCCAGAAATTATAGATTTTCTAAGTGCCTCTCTTTATCACTGGAATACATCTTTTCTGTGTTATGAAATATCTCCTTAATGTTTGTCACTGCATATCTATTGACTTAATTCTTACCGAACGTCCAGACTCATTTTCATCAGCACTGTCCTTAGTCTCAGAAGTGCCCATATTTAAGTTTTAAAAAAAGTCTTACACCCAACTCTTCCCTCCCACAAAGCTCGCCCCAACTGAAATTCCCCAGTTAAGATAAACGTAAGGAATTCACTCTCAATTGCCTACTTGCCTTACTGTGCTTTCACATCCTTAATTTTGTTTCAGGATATGGAATCTGACCGGTTCTAAGTTACAGTTTGAGGCATTGCAAGCTGTTTTCTCAACAGAAGTTCTTCTGGTTGAAACCTCGCACTTGCTCTAAGTGCCTCTGGTTCACGGTACTCTGTGCTTTCTTAACCTAATGGTTTGATAAAGTGCTAAAGAAACACTTCTCACCAGATTGTTAAAGCTGAATTTTCATTCATCTCTTTAAAGCCAAAAAAGTAAACTTTTATTTTCAAATTTACTGATTGTAAACGTCCTTCTTCAGCACATGTGTTACCACATTTATAGGAGGGAGATGATCTCTTTTCTAAAGCACGCAAAACATTGGGTCAAAACAAACACAGCTCCATATTGATTTCAAAGAATCTGTAGATGTGCTGAAAATATTTGATCCAATATTTTCTGTAAATACTATTACACTTTTATTTCCCAGACAAAATACACAAAGCAAGATCTGCACCCAAAGTCAAAGCAAGACAAATGCCAAATAGGCTTTGATAAATTCCACAATAAAACAACAAAGGTGTATCTGCAAACAGTTGGGAAAAAAAAAAGAGGGGTTCGGGTGCATGAGATCAGTAATTCCCTCCTGCCAAAAAGCAAACACAAGGCACAAAGTCCTACATTTTCCCTGAAGTTACAAATGCGTTATGAAATCTTTAATAAAATGGAGCAGTTTACAGTTTACAATTTTAATCAGAAATCTTCTCAACTTGTGTACTCAATACTGAATCATGACTTTGTGCTGTTCTATGTCAGTGAAGACAATGGTAGTGCACATTATTTAAGGATTCCACATGAGTGTGTGACGTGAATTAACATAACACTCTCATTATTTCCAGCAAGTCATTCATTGATGAAAAATCACCGGCAATGTGCCTCTGGGCTAACAACTGACATATTAAAAACTGTATTAATCCACTTAACAACCACTCTAGTTCAGTGAGCCAACATTCATATGCAAAACAACTCAACTGAAGGTTTTCAATTCTGTGGGCCGTCATTATCATCAGCAGAACTGTACACTAACAGAAGCTCCAACCTTAGGTTCAGCATTTTCTCCACTCTACCATTACCATCAAGATAGGGGTCCAAATCTAGTTGGGTTTATGGGTTTATATATGGGGTCCAATTCTATACTTTTGTGGATTGACAAACGTTGACACACACTGGAATTCCTAGAGGCGTGGTTCTCAATGAACAAACATATAAAATTATCATGGTGACGAAATGTCTGAACAAAAACAAGCCAGCTGGGCAAGCAAGTCAAGAACCTCAAATGTTAATAGCAGTGGAGGGATGGGACAGAAACACCAATTCTGACTCAGTACCTCCTTTTCATATCCTAGAAATAGTATTTTCTTTTTCACTCAAATAAGCAAATCACAAACATTAATTTGGCTTTAATACTTACTTAACTGTAAACTTTTAGCTTTGTTATGAACAATTTATAGAATACTACCTGCAGTGGTAGAGAAAGCTGTTGGTACAATATAAAAGATGATTTTCAGGCAACAAGCATCTCTGATAAAAATGGCAGAGGGTGCAACATGAAGACATTAAGTGTTGGCAGGGCCTGATTAACCACAAAGGGACGAGGCATCACAAACATCAGGTCACCAAACATTCATTGTTATGACTGAGGCTGTAGGAGTACACCATTGTTCTGTCCCATTACTCAACAGGTCACAACATAAAAAAGTTTTTTTTTTTAATTCATTTGTGGGACATGGGTCTGGCTGGCAAGCATTTATTATCCATCCCTAGTTGCCCTGGAGATGATAGCAAGCTGCCTTCTTGAACTGCTGCAATCCATATGCTGTGGATTGACTCACAATGTCCTTTGACCCAGCAACAGTGAAAGAACGGTGATACAGTTCCAAGTCAGGATGGTGAGTGACTTGGAGGAGAACCTGCAGGTGGTGGTGTTCCATTGGATCGGCCGCCCTGGTCCTTCTAGATGGAAGTGGTTATGGGTTTGGAAGGTGCTGTCCAAGTATCTTTGGTGAATTTATGCAGTATGTCTTGTAGATTGTACACACCGCCAGCACTGAGCATCGGTGGTAGAAGGAGTGGATACTTGTGGGCATGGTGCCAATCAAGCAGACTGCTTTCTCCTGAACGTTTTGCAGCTTCTTGAGCGTTGCTGGAGCTGCACCCATCCTGGTAATTAGGGAATATTCCATCACACTATGGCAATGTGGAATGAACTGCCGGAGGAAGTGGTGGAGGTGGGTACAATTACAACATTTAAAAGCCATCTGGACAGATTTATGAATAGGAAGGATTTAGAGGGAGATGACAAATGGGACGATTAGCTTAGGATATCTGGTCAGCATGGACAAGTTGGACTGAACTGTCCGTTTCTGCGCAGTAAAACTCTACGACTCTATGACATACAAATGTCTAAACACACACAAACTTCAGAAAACGATTACAACTAAACAGATTTCACTGCAGACATAGACATTCTGGGAAAAAGAAACAAATTTGGCAAATGTCCTATTCTTGATGACAAAAGGAAAAGGCGTACATGTCCTGAGGTCTGTTGCTTTGATGTTTTGATATGTGTCGCCTAGTTATTAAGCAAAGTTGTCTCTGAAGTCTTGCAGACATAACTTGCTCAGTAAATAAAATCTTGGGATGCTCTTTCAAATGTTGCTCACAATATACATTAACAATTTGGACGAAGGAAGTGACTGCTATATCTTCAAAATGCAGATAATCCGCTGGGTGGCAGTTGTGCTGTGAAGAGGAGGTTAAGAGGCTACAGCGTAAATTGGACAGACTGGCTGAGTGGGCAAATGCAATACAATGTGGATAAATGTGAGGTTATCCACTTGGGTCACAAAAACAGGAAGGCAGATTATTATTTGAATGGTGGCAGCTTAGGAAAAGGTGAGTTCCAACAAGACCTGGGTGTCATGGTGGAATAGTCGCTGAAGGCAGGCATGCAGATGCAGCAGGCAGTGAAGAAAGCTAATAGCATGCTCTCCTTCATAGTGAGTATCAGAGTCAAGATGTCTTGCTGCAGTTAAACAGGGCCTTGGTGAGCTCACGCCTTGAGTATTGCATACAAGTTCGGTCCCCTAGTCTGAGGAAAGACATTGTTGCTAGTGAGGGAGTCCAGTGAAGGTTCACCAGACTGATTCCTGGGATGGCAGGCCTGACATAGGAGGAAAGACTGAATCGACTGGGCTTGTACTCTCTGGAATTCAGAAGAATGACCGGGGAAGCTGTTGGGGCCAGTTTGTTAGATATATTCAAGACGGAGCTGGCCGTGGTCCTTACAGCTAAAGGGATCAAGAGATATGTAGAGGAAGTGGCAGTGGGATACTGAGATTGCCTGATCAGCCATGTTTATATTGAATGATGGTGCAGGCTCAAAGGGCCAAATGGCCTACTCCTGCACCTATTTTAAAGAATTCTCTTTTCAGAATGGAAGCAATCAGCTGTGCAGCTTATTCACAGCAATCTTTCCTCATCTCAGCTTGGTCTTAGCATGTGCCTCTCCAATGTAACTGGTTCTTAGCAGGCTTTCCTCCAACTCAGCAGATAAAATAAGATTCTTTCTAAGCCAGTCACTGCAGAAAACATTGCCAAGGGGAGTCGAGAGCAAAGCAAGTAATTATCAGCAGTTATACGATTTCAAATTCCAAGGTTGGAGACATACATCCCCCTGCTGTCAAACAACACAAATAGGCTGAAACATTTAGCAGCTATTTCTGAATTCCAAAGAGTTGTCTTTGGACTCAGAACATTTATTCTGTTGCTCTCTCCACAGATGCTGCCAGTCAGGCTGCGTTTCTCCATTTTACGTTCTTATTTCTGATGTCTAGGAAACCCTGTTATCAAAGATTTCCACTGTCCACACTGCACATCCTTTGACCTCTTTTAAAGAAACCACTGCTGGTACATCCTCAAAGCCTAAAATAAATTCCTTTTGACCTCCATCCTTCACAAGTGAAATCCTCCAAGCAATCTTAAATATAAAGCGTCGTCATAATACCACATCTGTACATTCTCCAGGAGAAGTCACCAGAGGGTTTTGTAACAGTTACAAAAGGCTCACCATCTCCTCATGGCCAACTACTAGGGCTGCACAATAAATACTTGTGGTGTCTACAAATCCCACTGAATACCAATTTAATGGTTCCATATCTTCTGCAAAGAACTGTGCTTTTCTATTCTACCTAGCCATGTGGACAATTTCACACTTATAGTGTCACAGACGTACAGCATGGAAACAGGCCCTTCGGACCAACACATCCATGTCAACCAGATACCCTAAATTAATCTGGTCTCATTTGCCAGCATTCGGCCCATATCCCTCTAAATCTTTCCTATTCATATACCCATTCAGATGCCTTTTGAATGTTGTAATTGTACCAGCCTCTACCACTTCGTCTGGCAGCTTATTCCATACATGCACCACCTCTGCGTGAAAAAGCTGCCCATTAGGTCCCTTTAAAATCTTTCCCCTCTCACTTTAAACCTATGCCCTTCAGTTTCAGACTCCCGAAAAGACTTTATCTGTCCACCCTATCCATGCCCCTCATGACTTTGTACACCTCTGACAAGGTCACCCTTCAGCCTCCTACGCTCTAGGGAAAATAGCCCCAGCCTGTTCAGCATCTCCTTATAGCTCAAACCCTTCAACCTTGGCAACATCCTTGTAAATCTTTTCTGCAGTCTTTCAAGTTTCATATCTTTCCTTTAGCAGGGAGATCAGAAATGAACGCAGTATTCTAAAAGTGGCCTAATCAATGTCATGTACAGCTGTAATATGACCTCCCAACTCCTATACTCAATGCACGAGGTCACATTTTACCCCAACTATGGCCTTCTTACCCAAACACTTAATTGCTTGGTGTCCCTTTACAGTGTCTTTGTATCATCTTAACTGGTTATTAGTCCTAAAAGTCAACAAACCTGGGTACATGGTACTCAATCTCCTCATTGGCTTGAACAACAAATACCGAGAGACTAGTTAATTGCAATCAAATGCGAAACACCATTCCTCCTTGTCACATTGCTGAGGTGCCTCAAATTACACTCAAGCTAGCCAATTTCCATTTGAAGAGAATGCTTCAATCACCAAGCCCTAGGACAAGCTCAGGTACCTCAGCCTCTAGTCTCCATAGAATGGCGTAATCAGCCAAGAGAAGTGATGCATGGAGAAATAGCTTCAATATCCTGAAAACTGCATATAGATTAAAAAACTAAGATCCACTCAGAGCTCAGATCATCACAAAACACCAAAGTAAACATGGTAAACTTACCTGGTCAAGATTTTTGAACAGAACAATATCCTTACAGGCTTCCTGTAATCTAGCTCGTTGATCATCTGTTTTTGGGTAAACAACCTGAAGAAGAAGAAAATACTTTTAGAAAATATAAACAATTCAATAAAAAATTCATGAGCTGTGAGCATAAATGTCTCAGGCAAGAACACTCCTGAGAGTACCCGTGACAATGCCTTAGGTCAAGATGATTGGCAACCTTCAACAGTTCCAAAAGACAGCTACGCTGGACTCAAAATATTAACTCTGATGCTCAGATACTGCCAGGCCCGATTTCTCCAGCACCTAGTTTTTATTTCACAACCAGCTTCCTTCAAGCTAAGTAGAATTCCAACTATTGGCAACTTTTTTTCAATTCCCTCTGACTTGAATTTTACTAGGGCACTTCTGGTCATACTCATTCCAAGCTAGTTTGATAAAGAGGCAGTCATTTAAGCAACGCCTTTGGAATTCGATACTTATTCCTGTGTTTGGACCAATGCTCTGAATTCTGGCACAAAATGGGCTTATTGAAACCTACAATAGCAACAGGGAAGCAGATTATTAGTGAGCATATCATTTAATAGTACTGTCAACAACACATTCCAGTGCTTTGCTAATGACCGGTAGCACACTAAAAGGTACTGACCGTCTGAATTAGAAGCGTCCTACTTTTCGAGGATGGGATGTGGTTGGATAATTTCCCATTTTCTGGTCATTGTAAATACACTAGCACATCCTGGTTAGAGGTATGGCCAGTTCTGGGGTCCTAGTCTACAGTGGGAAGGAGTCTGCTGCCTATATACTTTTCTGGATTCCAAGAACAGTGCAAAATCATTTCTTCAAGGAATTCGTTAAATTAGTTGAAGACTGGGTTTTCTGGCCAAGATGAATTATCTAGAGCCAGACATGTTGACAAGGTGTTGATGCTTCAGTCTGGTCTTCTGCACTCATAAGACCATAGAAGCAAAACTAAGCCAAGTAGCCCATTGAGCTTGCTCCACCATTCAATCAGATTCCGGCTGAACTGATAATCTACAACTCTACTTTCCTGCCTTTTCCTTACAACTTCTGATTCCCTTACTGATTAACAATCTATGTCGGTCTTGAATATACTTAAAGGCCCAGCCTTGACTGCCCTTTGCAGTAAAGAATTCCACAGGTTCGCTACCCTTTGGGAGAAGAAATTCCCTTTGTGTTCTGTCTTAAACCCTTTATTCTGAGATTATCCCCTTTTGTCCTAGACTCTCCCATAAAGGAAACAACCTCTCTGCATCTGATGTATCAAGTTTCGTAAGAATCTTGCATGATTTAATGAGGTTGCTTCTCATTCTTTTAAATTGCAATGGATGTAGGTCCACCCTACTCAATCTCTCCTCATGAGACCGTTCTTTCATACATGTTATCGACCTAGTTACCCTTCTCTGGACTGTCTCCATTGCCAGCACATCTTTCCTTAGATAGTGTGGTGGGTTCCAGCCACATGGGGATACAAAACTGTCATGAAGTCTTTTCTTCCCATTTGTCTTTGAAATGTCTAGCACAATACACAACTAGATGCAGCAGCACAGATTACCAGCTATCATAGATTAAAACTAAGTGAAAAAGCAGGTTGAGGGGAACTGCAGCAAAATGTTGTCACAGAACAAATTGTTAAGAACAGCAACTAAAACAGAGTGCTAGAAAAACTCAGCAGGTGTGGCACCATCTGTGATCCGCACCTGAAAGTGTAGCGGATCAGATTTCATAGTAATTTTCTAAACGCAATTGAAGAGGACTGAATTGAACAGTCAAAGGAAAAAGGCAGGGGTGTGGAACTAAATTGCGCAGTCAAAGGGAAAAAGCAGGGGTGTGGAGCTAAATCATACAGCTCTTTTGAAAAGCCAACAAAGGAACAATAGACCAAATGCTCTCCTCCACTACTGTAAGACTCCAATTCTAAAGAGTGGTTGGCTCCGTACCCTAGCCTCACTGCCATTCTTGTGATTATTCTCTGGCTTACAATTCTTCTGAATGTGTCATTCAGATCATGTACAATGATTATATGAGCTTTTTGGCACTTGGGAAATTGTGGTTGTATAACTTACTCTCAAATGCAACAACGTGGCAACTATTCAGACTGGCGAACGATGCTTCAAAATGGCAACATACTGAACTCAAGCCATATCAAATTATCAGTAACCCAAGTGATCAGGTGTTAAGTATCCCAAAAGGATTCAAAATTACATATTGCAACTATTGTGCCATTAATTTACACTCTGACAGCAAAAACAATACATCACATGTCAAAACCCAAATTTCACTGCCACTGCCTCATACATTCCTTCCAGTTAAAATTCCATTTACTTCTTTCAGTTGAGTAAACCATGTTCACAGCTCATGGTGTAGTCTCTTGCGCACTCTGGAGACAAAATACAGATCAAGTTTTCAAGTTAGAGAACATTCTTGATTGCTTAGTGTGCTGGGTTATTATAGCATAGTTTGGTGTTTATTGGTCAGCATAAATATGGTGGGCCGAAGGGCTCACTGTTATGCAGTATGACTATGGCTCTACTTCCATTCAGTTCACAATAGCAACCCTAAATTTTAGGTTATCGGTCATTTTGACACACTACTTACTCCAACGTCTGCACACTCAGCCTTCTATCAAAGGCTTGGTTTTCCCTTTTCTCTCCTGGGTCTGAGGCGCTAACTTTCAATTATTCTCTCAGTGTGGGGCAAAGTTTCCAAAAAAATAAAGTTTGCTGCAACAGTTAAAACTAATTTCAGAAAGAAAACCAGTCCAAAGCATTAAATTTGAATGATGTTGCAAACCCATTTGATGGTAATACTGGACATTTCAGATTCCAGAGAGAACTGAGGCTTGATCTTAAATTCAATTTCTTCAGTTGTTTGGCAAGCCCGCCCTATCCTGGTCCAATCAATCTCAGGGAACAGCATTGCATCTTTGGAATGATGCATTTTACAGCAACACTGAATTCAATAATTCCAGATCAAAAGAATCATCACTGGCTTGAAACATTACCACAGTTTCTCTCTCCACAGATGCTAACAGAACTGTGGAGGATGCCAGCACTTTCTGTTTTTAATTCCAATCATAGTCTCCATCCTGTTTTCTTATTCTGGATAGCACCAGTTTCAGAACCCATATTCCCATGCTAAGTGGTTTTCTAGGTCCTGATCCAACCCAAAGCTGGAGCTCCACGTCAGCAAAAGTACAGGTCTCAAGGACACTTCCAAGTGCTAAGCTGGAGTTTTCAATGCAGTCACTGCTTTTGTATTTCCTGAGTCTGAGCACGAATTACAGTTCCTTCAATCACAAATGTTCAGGAAAGGGAAGCAGTGAACAGCAGAGTCAGAAGTGGGAGGTTTAGCCAAGAGAAGGATTGGTAAGATTGAGAGACTGGTAGCAGCATAGACTCCAGCTGGAGGGGCCACAGTAAGAAGACGGATTAGGGAAGCAGGAGAATCTTCAATCTGAAGGCTTGGTGAGAGTAAAAGATGGCAGCATCCAGAATGATCAGGCAGTAAGATGTGTGGCGAAGAGAACCATTAACCAGTGGAAACAAATTCATCCTATATTAGTTTTACTGCATTTTTTAAAATTTTATTTTGTTTCAAGCGTTTTCTTCCTTCATTTACCAATGCAACAATTCAAATGTAAAGGGCAAAATGTTTTATTTTCTGTTAGGGGATTTCCTACAAAACTTAATTACAACTTTTCCATTGATTTTAGTGAGAACACATGATTTGTTTCAAGTTGCTTCATTTCAAGGTACAATTTTCAGCAATCACAGTGAGGATTTACTCTCATTCCAATTGTGATGAAGTTCATCAAACTTATAACATTAACTGCCTCTCTCTCCACAGACCTGCTGAGTACTCCTATCATTTTATATTTTTGTCTCAAGGAGGACGTGCTCAAGAGCTCCAAACGGAATATGGCATTTATTCCACTTTTGAACCTTCCAATTATCCAGTTGTACTGAAGCTAGATTCATAAGTAGATTAAAGAGCTAAATGGACTACTTATTCAACTTGTTATGAAAAGCTTCATATTTAATCATTTTTAAGAACTTGGGATTGTGGCAATAGCTAGATTGCTTCTTTTAAAGGTGAATGAAAAGACACATGACATGTTTTAAAATGAAAGGCATTGTTTGGAAATCATACAGTTCTAGATGATTGCTGGTCTTGGTTGTTTGAACTCACTTTAGGGAAAAAACATCTGACTGTTTTACACCTGGATATTACAAGTCTTCTGTTTGAATAATTGTTTGCAGGATTGGAATTTGTGTTTGGATTTTCCAGTGGAAGAAAACTTGCTATGGAACAAACTGTTCAGTTTGTGTCTCCTGTTTCTGACAGATTAAGAAACAACTTGATTGTTTTTCTGTATAAGCGAGTGAAAGGACTTCTCAATGTTATATTTCCCGAGCTGTGCCTGCCAAGATCCCAGAGCCAACAACGCACGGTTATTTGATCACACATGCAAGAACATCAGATCAACGAATTTCAGAATATTCTATGCCTTATGATTTTTGCCTTCAAGAATAGTCATATTAGCCAGACAAAGTGTTTTTCGCTTTCAAAGTGAAATATCTGCAGAGATAAATCAATCTTTTCTCTTCACCTGAAAAGTGATTTTCTGAAATTGACAGTATGTACACACATGATTGCGCAAGTGAGACAGTATTTGTGCACACGTCTGTATGCATGTTTTGTGTTATTTAGAGGGGTAAGATGTTCAAATTATAAATTCTCTGCATTTGCCAATTTTTCATTAAATTAGTTGTTTTATAATTAAATTAATTTTTATGTTCCAAGTCTAATGTGGAGAAAGCCCATGAATGGTCATATCAAAACTTGGTCATAAGTCAATATTTTGTTTTACATTGTGATTAGTAGAGTGGAGCAACAGTGCACTCCTTTCATGTCTGTCGTAACAAACCAACACGACATGTTTTCTTGGAATCCAAATCAAAGTGTTAGTTGACTGTTGGTGGAATAAGTTTCTGGGCCCATGTTTACACGCAGCCAATTCGTGGTGGCAGGTAGTAATATCCATTCAAGTTGTGTGGACCAGAAAACTACATTTGAGAGAGAGTTATGTGCCCTTTGACACCAGCTACAAGAATTTCAGGATATATCCTCCTCTTTGGAATTAATGCAAACAGGAATGTCACAAGAGGATTTCTTCCTTTTAACAAAAGGATCAATGATACAAGGTGAGTTCCAATCACAATTCAGGTGAGGTAATATTGTGTCGATATAATCTCAATTTAGATGGAATATTCAGATTTTTTTAAAAAACCTTGTGACATTAAGAGAAAAAGTAACAAACAGTTGAGAAAGTTTCATGACCACAGACTGAAAAATAATGCCGTAACACTGAAAAGAGATTATAGATCAAAGTCGGAGCAAATGATGGAAGTGCACAGGTATGAAAGAGTGGCCTCTACCATACAAGTTATCAAAACTGACTAACATGGCTAAGTATCACCAGAATTCAGTACTTGCATTTCACATTTCTATTGCAATAAATTTTAAGTGAGAAGCTTTCAGATTTAAACGTGCTTCTGTTCTTAACACACACTTGTATTTGCTGGTTCTGCTATGTCCAGGTCAATGATATTCATCATTGGTCTCCTTGATAGTGGATTAATTATACATAAACTCAATGTTACATTCTGATATTTTCGATAACTATCACTGCATTGCACAATCCATCTCTTTATTTCCCTCCTGAAACGCACCTTGCTTGAATGTCTAAGATGTACAAAGGTGGGCCATAACCTGAGAGCAGTCCACATGTTTCTGAAATATCATGAACAAGGAATAAAACTGCATTAAAAAACCCACACATGACAGAGATCATATAGCATGGAAACAGACCCTTCACTCCAACTCACGCGCACTAACCAGACATCCCAATCTGACCTAGTCCCATTTGCCAGCTTTAAGCCCATCTACCACTAAGCTCTTCCCATTCACATACCCATCCAAATGCCTTTTAAATTTTGTAATTGTACCCGCCTCCACCACTTTCTCTGGCAGCTCGTTCCATACACACACCACCCTCTCTGTGGAAAAAGTTACCTCTCAGGTCCTTTTTAAATCTTTCCCCTCTCACCTCAAACCAATACCCTCTAGTTTTGGACTCCCCCACCCTAGGAAAAAGACAATTCAGCCTATCAATGCCTCTCATGATTTTATAAAGCCCTGTAAGACCACCCCCCAGCCTCTGATGCTCCAGGGAGAAAGAGCCCCAGCCTATTCAGCCTCACCTATGACTCAAACCCTCCAGTCCTAGCAACATCCTTGTAAACGTTTTCTGCACCCTCTCAAGTTTAACAATATCCTTCCAAAGAAGGACGACCAGAATTGTACACAGTACTCTAAAAGTGGCCTTACCGATCTCCTGTATAGATGCAGCATGACCTCCCAACTCCTGTACTTAATGCATTGACCAATGAAGGCAAATGTGCCTTCACCACCATTTCTACCTGCAACTTCATTTTCAAGTAAATATGCACGTGCATCCTTAACTCTCTTTGTTCGACAACACTCTCCAACATCCCACCATTAAGTGTTTAATTCTGCCTTGGTTTGCTTCACTAAAATGCAACACCTCATATTTATGTAACTTCATCTCCATCTGCTACTGTTCAGACCATTGATCCATCTAATCAAGGTGCCATTGTCCTCTGAGATAACCTTCTTCACTGTCCACTAAACCACCTATTTTGGTATTATCCACAAACTTACTAACCATACCTCCTATATTCACATCTAAATCCTTCATATAAGTGACAAAAAGCAGTGGACCCAGCACCAATCTTTGCAACACACTGTCGGTCACAGGCCTCCAGTCTGAAAAGCAACCCTCTACCACCACCCACGATCTCCTACCTTCAAGTCAATTCAGGCATGTTTTCCCACTCACAAAGCCATGTTGACTATCCATAATTTTTCCAAATGCATGTAAGTCAAGACCCACAGAATCCCCGCCAACAACTTACCCACCATTGATGTAAGGCTCCCGGGTCGATACTTCCCTGGCTATTCTTTACGGCCTTTCTTAAATAATAGCACATTAGCCAATCTTCAGTCTTCCAGCACCTCACCTGTGGCTGTCAATAATGCAAGTACCTCAGCAAAGGGCTCAACAGTCTCTACCCAAGATTCCCACAAAGTTCTGGGAAACAGCTGATCAGGTCCTGGGATTTATCTACCTTTATATGTTTTAAGACCTCCAGCTTGTCCTCTTCTGCAATTTGGACTTTTTTCAAGACATCACTACTTATTTCCTCAAGTACCGGAGCTTCTTTGCCCTTCTCCACAGTAAATGCTTAGACAAAATATTCATTTAGTATCTCACCCATCTCCTGTGGTTCCACACATAGACAGCCACGTTGATCTTCAAGGGACTCAACTCTCTCCCTAGTTACTCTTTTGCCCTTAATGTACTTCAGATTCTCTTTGGATTCTCAACTATATTTGCCAAAGCTATCTTATGTTGCCTTTTTGCCCTCCTGATTTCCCTCTTAAATATACTCCTGCTGCCCTTATACTCCTGAAGGAAGGCACTCTATCTCAGCTGTCTATACGTCCTCCTTTTTCTTGACCAACAGCCTTAATTTCTCTAGCCGCCCAGTATTCCTTGTACCTACCTGTTTTGCCCTTCAAACTAACAGAAACGTATCTGTTTCTGAACTTTCGATAGGGAATCAATAGTTATCTGACCAAACATTGGTTGAACAAGTTCAAGTCTTTAAATTCTTCTGCATTTAGCTCTGGATGAACTGTCATTTAAATCAACAATGTGTTTCTTCACCAGTCCTCATATGTTTGGAGCAAGACTGTAAACCACCCTTTAAATTTAAAGTTAGCTGACAATTCTAACAACTCAGTGCTACCCTGACCTGCTGTGCAATATTTTATATGCAACTCATTTGTAGAAAATCAATTTCACAAGGGCAAATCATAAGCTTCTATTCAACCGTACAATCATTGCAGGATGTCTACCCTGCAGAACAACTAATTGGCAATGGCTTCCTAGTCTATTAATCAATTTCATTTCCAATCACTTAATCCTATAAGCAATAATAATTATTTTGGCCAAAACTACAGGTGGGAGCCAATTGGTAACATTAATCTCTAACGCCCAATTTACAGTCAGTAAGTGCTTTAACAAACAAAAACATCAGAGCACACAGACTCAGGTGACTTTTTTTTATAATAGCAACGCAATATCCAGCACTGAAATTAGGAGAGTAAATCAGAAAACACCAAATAAATTTAAAAACCCCCAAGAGATAACTCCCTCCCAATTCAATAATTTTTATTTAAATAAAATCTTACACTTGAGGGAACTGTGTTTTTTAAAATAATTAAATGATCCAGTAAGGAATCTCACATTAGGGCAACAGCTCAATTTAAGTTAAAACCTATATGCCAACCGCCAAAGATATGTGAACATAATTCAGCATCAATTAATCATTTCAAGACTGCTTCAGTACGTTCCCAATTTTCTTACAGCAAAAAAAAAATCACTCCATGTTTAGAACAGCTTGACAGGAGTAGTTAATTGAAAATATGCATTCCGTTAGCGTTTTTTCAGCAAAATTAAACAGAGTCATACAACATAGAAACAGTCCCTTTGGCCTACCACGTCTATGTCAACTGACAGACACCAAACTGCACTAATTCCATTTACCTGCACTTTTGAATCTGCTCCCTGGCCGCAGCCAAAGGAAGAAACTGCATGTGCAACTGCATGTTGCAATCTTGATCACTGTAAAAGTTCTGAAGCTTTATGGACTCCATATATCTTACCCTTGGTTCTGTATCCTCCTCATCATCGTCATCTGGGTTGAAAGCTTCTGCACAAACTGTTAGGAAACAAAAAACAAAATAGGAATGAACAAAAACAACTACCAAGCATATGTTTAAAATAAAGTTGTACCAGAAGTCAAACTACAATGGAAGCAAAATAATTTCAATGAAACTAAATGCAAAATCAAAACTAAGCTCTTTGATTAATATTGATAGGACCTCCATAATTAAATTCACCTCCTCTCACATGCATCAAACTGTATATGCATGGAGTTGTGACGAGAATGCTAACAATTGCTATCATTGTCAGTGTTTGTTACCAATCCCTACTTGCCCAGAGGGCAGTTAAATGTCAACCATATTGCTGTGGGTCTGGAGTCAGATGTATGCCAGAACAAACAAAAATGGAAGATTATCACCACAAAAAGACAGGTGATTTTCGATGTTTTAGTGGCAGATACGTATTCCATCAACATTTTCAATACTTTACTACTCTTCAGTTTCAATCCCCAAGGTAGGGCTAAAATTGTTCTAAATAAAAACCAAAAGAACTGCAGATGCTCTAAATCAGAAACGAAAACAGAAATTGCTGGAAAAGCTCAGTAGGTCTGGCAGCATCTGTGAATAGAAAAACAAAGTTAACATTTTGGGTCCAGTGACCTTCCTCAGAACTGATTGTCTCTTCACAGATGCTGCAAGACCTGCTGAGCTTTTTCAGCAACTTCTATTTTTGTTTAAAATTGTTCTAGTCTGAGGAACAGTTAAAACTTCTTCTCTGTAACCATTTTGACTTACAGATTTTTGCTGAATGAGTTGTGTCACAAATTGCAGTCCCTCAATGATGGTTTTCTGCCCACTGTTCAACAATTATCACAAGTAGCCTTATACCTCAACAATCGCGAAGGTGTAAATGCTTGGACAATCTGATTTTCAGTTGTTCAATCACAAGAATCAACAATGACCCATTTTACAATATTCTTTTTCATAAGAAAAATATGATTTCACATAATCACAACATTCCAGATCAGCAGAACGCAACATGAATACGGCCAAAGATTTTCAACAGATTCCAAATGAACGTAAAGACAATCAATGCAATACAGCAAGTATTAAGTAAAATCAATAATTAATCACAAAAGCAAAACTGTGGATGCTGGAAATCTGAACATGAAAGAGAAAATGCTGGAAATACTCAACAGATTGAGAAGTTACAGACCTGAAACAGTGAACAACAGCATGAGGATTTCAGGAATGGGGTGGTGGTGATGGCTAGGGAAAGACAACCCACCAGATAAGCTGGCTTTTAAGCCATGGGCAGGAGTGGAATGGGGAGGCGCTGCTCTATCACTGGCTCCCTTTCCAGACCAACCCATCACTCCGGTTTCACCCTCCTTGGTCTTACTATATAGAATTAAGCAAAGGAAGACTGACAAGATAATAAAGAGAGAGAAAGTAAAGTAAGAGGACAATTTAGTGAGGAACATAAAAACTGACAATTACAGCTTCTTTAAACATATAAAAAGGAACAGAGAGGTCAAGGTGAATACAGAAAATGAATCTGGGGAGACTGTTATGGAAAAGGAGGAAATGACAGAGTTAAACAGATATTTTGGGTCAGTCTTTACAGTAGAAGATATTTCAAACATCGCAAAGAACACAGGGAAGGAATTAAGCACAATTACAATCACTGGAGGAGACAAACTAATGGGGCTGAAGGCAGCCAAGTCCCCTGGTGCTGATAGCTTACATCATAGGATCATAAAAGTAGTAGTTACAGAGACAATGGTTCCATTGGTTGAAAACTTCCGAATATCTTTGGATTCTGGATAAGAGCCAGAGGATCGGAAAACTGTTAATGTGATGCCACTATTCAAAAAGGGAGGCAGACCAAAAGTAGGCAACTATAAATCAATTAGCCTAACATCTTTTGCTGGAAAAATATTGGAATCAATTATTAAGGGTCGAATAGAACATTTGGAAAATCTAATCAAGCAAAGTCAATACGGTATCACGAAAGTGAAATAGAGTTTGTCTAATTTATTACAGTTTTTTGACAAAGTCTCAGCCAGAGCGGATAGATGGAAACCACTAGATGTATTATCGAATTATAGTACACATGGAGACCATTCTAAACCGATTCCCAAAAGTGCTACCCAGCTTGTCCCATTCTCCAGCCTCATCTCTTTTGCCCTTGATATTCATAACCTTCAAATTTATATCTGGCTCTCTCTTGAAACGTCCTATGGAATCCACCACCACCACTCTCCCAGGCAAGGATCCAAAAACTTTAACTGTTCCAACATGCCTGGCCATCATCAAAGAATTATGCGCATGAACGCTCTCTACTCCTGTCCTCTCTTCAATGTTGTACCATTAGCCTACATGGTACCTATTTTGATTTGATTTATTGCTGTCATAGAAGCCTAAGTGAAAAGTTCTGATGAAGGGTGCAAACCCGAAACATTGACTTTCCTGCTGTTCTCACACTGCCTGACCTGCTCTGTTCCTCCAGCTCCACACCCTATTAACTCTGACTCCAGCAGCTACAGTTCTTGCTATCTCCTAAACAGTAAAAGTTTTGCTTTGCAAGCGGTACAGGCAGATCATAGCAAACAAGGATATACAGATTATCAAGTGCTTAGACAGAGTGAGACATACACGGTCACAACTACACAGGAGGTGCACTAAGCAAGGTCAACATTAGATTTGAAATTAGGGAGGTCTGTTAGCAGTCTAATAATCTCTCCATATTTCTTCTACCAAAATGCATTTTCACCTACCAGGTGACTGCCTATTTGGCCATCTTGTCTACGTCCTCCTGAGCTTGCTCAATGTCATCTTTACAATTTGCTGTTCTCCCTAGCTTAGAATCATTTGCAAATTTAGAGATTTCACCCGAAACGACCATCTCTAAATTAATTTATATAAATTAGAAAAAGCAAGGGTTCCAATACCAATCCCTGGAGGACACCACTTTCAACTCCTCTCCAAACTGATAACTGCCCACTTCTACATACCCTGTTTCCCATCCTTTAGTCAACTTGTAATCCATGCTGCCAAGGACCCATCAATCCCAAACATTTCTAAACAAAAAAAAACAAAGAACTGCGGACACTGGAAATCAGAAATTCCCGGAAAAACTCGGCAGGTCTGCAATCATCTATGGAGACTGAGCAAAGTTAACGTTTTAGTTTCATTGACCCTTCTTTCTTTAGGTCCAGTGAAAAAGGGTCACTGAATCCGAAAAGTTAACTTTGCTTTCTGTCCACGGATGCAGCCAGACCTGCTGAGTTTTTACAGCAATTTCTGATTTTATTTCCAAACATTTCTAATTTACTAACCAATCTGCCATGTGACACCGTAACAAATGTTTTCAGAAACATGTACTTGGACTTCCAGAAAGCGGTCGACAAGGTCCCTTACAGAAGGTGAAGTTGTAAGATATTAAGTCCATGGTGTTAGAAATTGTGAACTTGCTGATAGGCAGGAAATAGCAAGGTGGTGACCTTCCACCAGTGGGTTCCACAGGGATGTGTCCTGGGACCACACAAAAATAGATGCAAAAGCAAGTTGCAAGAGGGACAAGCAGTTTACAGAGAAATATTGATAGGTTAAGTAAGTGAGCAAAAGGTTGGCAAGTGGGAAAATTTTGGAAGGGAGAACAAAAGATCAGATGTTATAAAGATAAAAGAATAGAATATTATTCAAATGTGAAAAAACTTGCAAAAAGCTGCAACACAAGGGACTTGGGGGTACTTGTACACGAAACACAAAGCTACAGACGCAGCAGGTAAATAGGAAGGCTTGTGGAATGTTGTCCCTATGTCAAGGAGGTTGGAGACTAATAGTAGGAAAGTCTCACTGCAACTGCATAAGGTGCTAGTGAAATGACATCTGGAGTACTGTGAGCAATTTTTGTCCCCTCACTTAACGAAAAGTTATCATTTCCTTGGAGGCAGTTCAGAGAATGTTAACTAGAATGATTCTTGGAACGAAAGAATTATCTTATGAGCAAAGGTTAAATAGCTTCGGAGTCTATTCATTGGAATTTAGAAGAATGAGGGGTTTCTGAGGGTAAAAGGGCACAGTCTTTAACAAAAAGGGGTGCCATTTTAAGACTGAGATGAGGAGGAACTTCTTCCCTCAGAGGGTTGAGTGTCTTTGGAACTCCTTGCCACAGACAGCTGTGGGGGCAGAGTCCTTGTATATATTTAAGGCTGAGATAGCTCGATCGTTGATCTGTAGGGGAACCAAGCATTATGGAGAAAGGCTGGGAAAGTGGATGTAAGGAATGTCAGACCAGTCATGACCCCATTGAATGGCTGAGCAGGCTTGGGTCCAAGCAACCTATTCATTTTCTATCTCTGAAAATCTTATAGAGCATCCATTATCTCTTCCCTTGTCACCACTGCTCAAAGCATTAAATGGCTGTAGAGAAGCCATGATCAGCTGGGATGTATTTTCAGACAACGTTTGCAAAAAGAATCATGCCACCTCAAAAATCTTGAGCATTAACATTTTTTTCTCTACAGATGCTGTCTGGCCTGCTGAATATTTCTATCAATTTCTGTCTATAATTAATTAGTTGCCCATCATAATTTATTTGTGATGAATACATTGAAAAATTCCTGTTTGGGTATTTTTTCAGACCTTAAATGCTGCCAGAACCGAAGCAAGTCCTGTTTATAATTTATTGAAACATTATGATTGGAAATAATTCACAAGAAACATCTATAACACAAACTTCACTCAACAATTTAAAACACAGACAAGCTTCAATCTCAATTCACACCTACAGCAGTAAATCTCATTTGTCTCTGCAGTTCCAACCAAACTCAAGATCAAAGGCTTTGCATAACACAAATAACCAATTTTTTTGATTGCACTACATCCAAAAAACAAATTAATTCCAATTTTCATATGAAATTTACTTGGCTATCAAATAAACAGTTGTCTATTCTTTTAGTATGAGCAATCCATATTTCACATTATTTGGACTTTTTTTTATTTTTATTTTTTATTCTGCAGATCTTGCTTAATGGAAAACACAGTTACTGGTCATGCCGATTCCAAATGGTTGTGTGAAAATTTCATAAATTTTTCAAAAGTTCTGAGACTTCATTAAAAGATCCTTATGCAATATGGATTTTTGTTGTTAAAAAAAACGAAAATCAGTGGAATTGTGTGTTTTAGATGCTTGTAATTAGTTTATCTAGACAACAGACCCCTGTAGCAGGTGGAACTTGGACATGGGTATTCCTACTGCATAGACAGGGACACCAACACTGCATCACAAGAACCCCACAACTTGTGTTTAATGTTCTGCTCCAGCTCCGCAATGAAGGCAAGGCAGACTGATAATATGCCTTTGAACAACACTTTTTTTTATTTGCACTTTATTTTATTATCCTGTTAATAACAAACCTTGGCCATCTGCCCAGGTTGGTATGACGTCAAACCACCAAGCAGTTTTTATCAATTTAATCTGAGACTGCATTTCAAACATGCTCATGGTTTCCTCTCTGCTGAGATTAATTGGAATTGATTAAAGTACAATTTGAAACAAACCTAAATCACTAAGTTCAAAGAGCAATAGAGTTTTCACTCCTCATTTCTTCTATGAGTAGAAAGGAAAAGAAGTTAAGCAATTAGACGGATAATCAGAAATGCACTGATTCCCAAAAGGATGTTGAATACTTGATTAAGGGTCAGATTTAGGGTGTCTTGAATTAACAAATTGCAAACAGGGCTTTGTCAAAGACAATATTAATTTCACACACTAGAAGGTCAAATTCACTGCCCAAGATGGCTTGGGTGCAAATCGCTCGGTTACATCAAGCATCAGGTAAAAGACCAGCAATCCAAAGTCTCTTCCTTCCCTAAACTTTATATTGTAAACACTAACCACAAAACCAAATTAAATACAGAATGTGCTGAATCATAGTACCGATCTGTGTTTCACTTCTCTGCAGTATTTTCTCTCCAACTCCACCGCCTAATTGGTCTGAGTTAAACCTTACTAGTTGCCATAGAGACAATAAAATGACTCCAAATTATTAAAAATTGCGACGAACACAAGACTGTCCTCAATTACTGATTAATAATGACAATGACTAAAACCTAGAATAGTTAAAGAAACAAAATAACACGTCTTTGTTAATAAGATTAATTAAAAAGATTGAAAGTACAATTGGGAGTGACACCAATTTTCCTTTTGTCCTAATAATGTATAAAGACACCTTTTCTACACAATTCTTCACAAGGGGGCATGTCTTTCCATTCAGAATAAATTAAAACACTTCATTGTAAACCTGCTAATACTGCTTGTTGTATGGGCATGCCAGCTCACTGCACTGCATAGGCTGCTCACCATAAACATTGCTACCACCATCTTCTTGGTGTGGAAACTACACAACCTACATGGTCCAGTGTAGTGAAGGAAAACCACTTGCTGGTCTTATTAAGCAGATTGGAAAAAGAGTGGCCTGCAGACTGGAGCCTACCGTCAGTTCTTGCTGGGTTAAAAAACACAAGTGTGACATCACAGAAAGGCTAACTTCATTAACTGGTATTGGAAAGTGAGGAATGGAAGGCAAGAAGGTCAAACCAAATATCAGATTCGCACAGATGCCCATTTATCAGGAGTGAGTATCTGCAAATTAGTTGAAACCTATTCTACTGTCAAGTCTTAACATATTAACTTTTCCACCAATTTACATACTAAAATGCACAAAAAAGTGAATACGAACTAAATAATGAATTTAAAAACTCATTAAGAATAGCTGTACAAGGGGTATGTCAAAGCTGCAATATGCAGGAGCTCAAGAATGCCACTGTGATCCTGGGCAAACATATCTGCGATTCAAGTGTTTGAAGATAGAGAAACTTCAGCCCAAGACTTAACGAATGGAGACTGAACTACAGATGCTGTGATGCATCAACGAGGGTGAAGGTTTCCCAGATTCTTTCAACCAGGAGGCAGTCTTCGAGTCAGTTGTGCAGCATGGAAACAGACCCTTCGGCCCAATGCTTCCATGCTGATGAGATATCCTAAATTAATAAAATCCCATTTGCCAGCATTTAGCACATCCCTCCAAACCCTTCCTATTCATGTACCACCCAGATGTTTTTTTAAACTGTTGTAATCATACCAGCCCCCATCACTTCCTCTGGCAGCTCATTCCATACACACACCGCCCTCTGGATGAAAAAGTTGTCCCACTGGTCCCTTTTAAATGTCTCCCCTCTCACCTTAAATCAATGCCATCTAGTTTTGGACCCCCCACTCCAGGGAAAAGACCTGGTCTATTTACCCTAACCATGCCCCTCTTGATTTTATAAACCTCTATAAAGTTACTCCTCAGCCTCCAATGCTCCAGGGAAAATTGTGCCCGCCTCCTTGACCTATCCATCTTTTCTCCCACCTATCTGCTCTTCTCACCTCAACCCCCACCCCCAACTCCGACCTGCCAGCCCCATCCCTGCCTCTTTGACCTGTCCATCTTCCCTTGACTGACTAAACCGCATCCTAACTCCTCACCTACACTCACCTTTACTGGCTCCATCCCCACCTCATTGACCTGTCTGTCTCCTCTCCACCTATCTTCTCCTCTATCCATCTTCTATCCGCCTCCCCCTGTCTCCCTCTTTATTTCAGAATCCCCTTCCCCTCCCCCATTTCTGAAGAAGGGTCCAGACTGAAACGTCAGCTTTCCTGTTCCTCTGATGCTGCTCGAGTTAGTGTCAGGCTCACTGGTCTATAGTTCTCTGGCTTTTCCCTACCATCTTTCTTAAATAGCAGCACCACGATAGCCAACCTCCAGTGTTCCGGCACCTCACCTGCAGTTATCCATGATACAAATATCTCACAAGGGACCCAGCAATTTCTTCTCAAGCTTCCCAGAGTTCTAGGGTACACTTGATCAGGTCCTGGGGATTTATTCACCTTTATGTCGCACCTCTTAGGATAGTTCTAATATGATTAGGGTTCAGGAACAGGGGGTGATAGCAAGTGAGGCAGGGAAGGGAACCAAGGTAAGGTAGTGCAACCAGTTTCAAGTTCGCTCACCTTGTTTCGATGAGAGCAGAGGCTGTGGGATGAATAAGCTGAATAATCATGTTATATGGCACATTCAAGCAGGGGAAGCCAAAAGTAATTTAGTGATTGTAGAGGGCAGCATAGTTAAGAGGACTGACAGCAAGTTCAGACGGTTGTGTTGTTTGCTTAGTGCCAGCACTCAGGGTGTTCTTACTTATTCATTCATGGGATGACGCCATCAGCAGCTAGGCCAGCATTTATTGGCCATCCCTAATTGCCTAAAGGACAGTTCAGAGTCGACCAAATTGCTGTGGGTCTGGAATCACATGTAGGCCAGACCAGGTAAGGATGGGTGAACATGGACATCAGTGAACCAATGGGTTTTTGCCAACCATTGGCAATGGATTCATGGTCAATATTGAACTTGTTAATTTCAGTTTCTTATTGAACTCAAATTCCACCATCTGCCATGGCAGGATTTGAACCCCGGTCCCCAGAATATTACCTGGGTCTCTGGATTAAAGGTCCAGCAATAATACCACCAGACCATCCCCTCCCCTATCTGCTATGGACTGGAGAAGAACTTGCAGTGGGAAGGGAAGGGTCTAGTTTTCATGGTGCGTGTGTGCACCAATGACAGAAGATTAACTAGGAAAGTGGTTCTGCATAGCCAGTATGAGGAGCTAGGCACCAAATTAAGAAGCAGAACCTCAAAAGGTAATAATCTCTGCATCAACTACCTGAACCACGTAAAATTAGCATAGGATAAACAAAGTGTAAGGGATGAATGCATGTCGTGTGGGAGAATTGGGCTCCAATTCATAGGACACTGGCACCAGTGCTGAGGAAAGGAGAATCAGTACAGTTGAGATGGTCTAAACCTAAACCATATTGGTTATGGTGACGACATTATCTGTTTTAGTGTTGGTTGAGAGATAAATAATCTGGATAACTCCTCTGCTATTCTTCAAAATAACACTACTGCAGAGAATATACTGTTTTGGTACAATATCTCATCCAAAAGAAGGCATCTCTGACAGCGCAAACTCTCAAGATCAGCCTAGATTTTTTGGGTCAATTCTCTGGAATAGAAATAGTGTTCCCAAAACATTTCCCATGATGAATCCACTTTAATGCCTCAACTGTGTCACGATTTGGCCCCAAAATTTGGATGCATGAAAGAATTATTAAGGATGGGGAAGGACTGTTGACGCAATTGCTCAACATGAGATACTATAAAGTAAAACTGAACAGCAAGATTCAGGACAATAATTTTCACTACTTAATTGTTAAAGTGCACACCAAGTTAAAATTAAAATTGAAATAAAATGAAAAAGTGTGTTTTTATATTTAATTTGCTTTGTGAAAACTCTGCCTTACTGGATTCATGAAGAGGCGCTGCAACAGTCTCTAAATGTCTGGCAGTTGATACAGCACATCTAATCTCCGATGTAACATTCAAATTTGATCAATATTCAAATTTGATGTAGACTAATGTGCTTAAAAATTGTATATGCTCAAGGCAGATACAGAGTCTGCCTACACAAAAAACTCATTTCACTGGGAGAAGAGTGAACTAAATCAAGAGGGAAGAGGTGCAAATATCACGAGCACAAAGCTGATCTCAGGACTTTGCCGACAGCCTCTGCTCCATGGCTGCCATTATATAGCCTCGAAGCTAATAAATTCAAAATCCCTTACTGTGACCCCAAAATGGTCGGCAACCTATGGGTTGTGAACCCTTGCACTAAACCTTGGCTGATCTTACGTCTACTTTATAAAAGAACAAAACTAGGAGTGATGAAATTATTTTTCTCCTGTGCCATACGCCACAGTAGCAAACGGTTCGGACCTCATACGGCCACAAGCTCACAGCTAAAGTCATCTCAATATAGTTTTGTAACAATGGCTCCAAGCATTCACAGATAGTATTTTATTCAAATTTTATTTTGAATATGCAGCACAGATTGTTTATCATGTTTATCACAGATCTTATTAAGGAATTCTGATACCATCACAGACCATGACAGTGGCGCTCGCTCAATTTATATCCAATGAATGTAGAGACGAAGTTGCATTGTTTTAAAATGTGTGTATTACCAAGTAGCAGTGCAGCTTTTAGCACATAAACAAATCTTTGTTTATGGCAAGATAAGTCAATTAATCTACTAAAAACACACATATAATCATTTACTTCATAAAATTGAGGCACAAAGTACAAAGAAAGAACTTAAAGTAAATGGATGTACCAGTGGTTATACTTCATATGCATCTTCTCTGCTTCCCTCCCAAAGTGGAATGCACAATGGTCTTAAAGAGCTTGCAAAGAGAATTGATCTGAATGCTAACAGAATTGAGTGGCTCAGTTATTTGGACAGACAACAGAAGATGGGGCGGCACGGTGGCTCAGTAATTAGCACTGCTGCCTCACAGTGCCAGGGAGCCGGGTTCAATTCCACCCTCGGCCGACTGTCTGTGTGGAGTTTGCACATTCTCCCCGTGTCTGTGTGGGTTTCCTCCCACAGTCCAAAGATGTGCAGGCTAGGTGGATTGGCCATGCTAAATTTCCCAGAGTGTCCAGGGATGTGTAAATTAGATGTGTTATAGGGGGATGGGTCTGGGTGGGGTGCTCTGAGGGTCGGTGTGGGCTTGTTGAGCTGAAGGGCCTGTTTCCACACTGTAGGATTCTACGATTCTATGAAGGCGAGATTATTCTCCTTTGACCAGAGAAAGTTATGGAATATTAAATGAAAGGTTTTCAAAACTATGAAGGTTTTGATTGAAGCCGACAAGGAGAAACAGTTTCCGATGAAAGGATAGTCAATAGGTAGCACATCCTGACAGAATGGTGAAATTTTCAATAATGAACTTTGTCAGTTCATAATGTAAATACTTGTGAAAGATGTGCAAGGCTAAAGAGAAAGAACAGGATAGTAGAACTAAAATAAAACAGCTGTGGTTGCTGGAAATCTGAAACAAAATCCAAAATTGGAGGAACTCAAGGAGGCCTGGCAGCATCTGTGTACCGAAAGCAGAGTGATTTCTTGAGAACTGATAGTAGTTAAGGAAATCTGGTATATAAGCTGATGATGGTAGTCTGGGCAAAGAGAGGCGAAATGAGTGGATAAGCTGAGATGGAGCCCAGAGAGAGCAAGATAGAAAGAGGGAGCAAGAGTGATAGGAATGAGTGTAGGGCCAGGGAGATGGTGTCTGCTGTTGATCTGTTGTGTCGGTAGACGAATTGCAAAGGATCAAGGCAATTTGGTAGGCTGGAGTTTGCATGAGCCATGACTAGCCTCTCAAAGCACTTCATTATTATGGAGATCAGAGCCAGTGGGTGGTAGTCATTGAGGTACGCTGCTTGATTTTTCTTTGATAGCTGGATGATGGTCTTCTTCTTGAAGCTGGTGGGGACTTCAGATTGTAGTAAAGAGAGGTTAAAGAGCTGGTACAATTACATTTAGAAGGCATCTGGATGGCTACTTGAATAGGAAGGCTTTGGAGGGTTATGGGCCAAATGCTGGTAAATGGGGTTAGATTAATTTAGGATATTAGTCAGCACGGACACGTTGGACCAAAGGGTCGGTTTCCATGTTGTACATCTCTCTGATTGTGAATACTCCTGCCAGCTGGTCCACACAGGATAGGAGTGCATGGGCGGGGACTTTATCTGGGCAAGTTGGTCTCCATGGGTTTCCATTGTTTCTACTGGCGGGTGAAACTAGAACTAGGGGCCACAGCCTCAAAATAAGGGGCAGCAGATTTAGAACTGAGTTGAGGAGGTACTTGTTCACCCACTGTGAATTTTGGAATACCCTGCCCGGTGATGCAGTTAAGGCTATCTCATTAAATGTTTTTAAGGCAAAGATAGATTTTTGAACAGTAAAGGAATTAATGGTTAGGGTGAGCGTGTGGGTAAGCAGAGCAGAGTCCACAAAAAGATCAGCCATGATCTTACTGAATGCCACAGCAGGCTCATGGGCCATATGGCCTAGTCCGGCTCCTATTTCTTATTTCTTACGTTCTTCTGTTCACTCTCAAGAAGGCCGATCTAACATCTGTGGCGGTGACTGTGGGTACACGTGCATCTGTGGCTGTGGGGATAGGTGGCATAGTTTCACTGACCTTCTGTTCAAAGTCAGTGTAGAATGCATTGAGCTCGCCGGGTAGAGATGTACCGGTACCTACAATTCTGTTCACTTGGTAGCCAGTTAAGTTGTGTCAACCTCGCCACAAAACGACAAGCACCCAGGTAGTTGATCTGGGTCTCAAGCTTAGTTTGATACTGCCTTTTGGCATCTTGGACATAAAGGTTGTACCTGGATTTCCTGTAGAGGTCAGGGTCACCCGACTTGTACATATCAGGCCAGTGGATCTCCTCGTTCATCCATGGTTTCCAGTTGGGGAACATTCAGATTAACTGATTGCTTCATTTTGGTCTGACATGAGCCGGAGTCACCTACGAGTCGAAAAAAGATATTTGGCCTCTTCAGAGATGTTTTGAGGACATCCTGAAACACTTCCACTCTCCTCCTGGGAACTTTCTCCTGTGACCAATTCTTTTGTTTTTGTTTAGAGGTCTGATGTCACGCATACATACTAATGTCCTTATCAATGGAGCTGATTGAGTGATATCTATCTCAATGCTGGGTAAGTTGAGTAGAAAAGGGCTCTGATGAGCACTGCTTTCCTTGTCAAAAGGCTCAGAGAACTTTGCAACAGCACTGCTTGTAATACTTCACCAGGGGATTGAGGAGCCTTATGCACGTTATCCGATTCTCTCTGAAGCATTTCGGAGCACAGGATGGATCATTGCTGCCCAGTAGAGACCAGCCCTCAAATACTCTTTCCCTCATTTTGTCAAGGCTGAGCTGGCACAATGGAAGCAAAAATACATTTTGTTCAGGACCGTTCTCAAACAAAAAAACAAAAAACAAAATTGGTATTTTCCAAATTCTCCCCATTGGTCTTAAGCAGTGGGAATTGTTATGCGGTAACAGCTGGTTTTCTGGGTATTCAGTGAAATGGATATCTTCCAATATGCTTCAAGGAGAGTCAAGCAAGAACTTTGTTCAAAAATCACCTATCACTAAAAAAAACCTTTTTATTATTCCACATATAATCCATTTATCTTTGACATGCTAGTGTATATTCCAAATTATATGAAAATCATTTTCTAATTTGCAATGTAATTCTAACTTAGAACGCAATTTATTAAGAGGGACAATATACATCTGCTTACTTGACATATACGTTCATTACCAAGCTTATACTGCATTATTGCTAATCCATCACTGATATGTAATGATGATCATTACACATGAGCTAAACCAAGCGTGCCAGTTGCCATGGTAGCTTGGAGCAGAAACAAAACCAAATGACGCAAAACAGAACAAATCCAACCCCCAAACTTCAGTGTATGCATTTTTAAAAGTTAATGAAAGATGTTCAGTTATATTTTAAACTGTCAAGCTTCAGCCTCATTCTAAGCAACAAATACACACAGTTTTCAGGGCAATTATTGCTCAGAAAAAAAATCACTTATCCACTTTGCTAACAATGGACTCTACTCATTTTTACTAGATTGGAGCTAACGTTCTCAGATATTTCACAATACCACTGAGTGATTATCTGGGATTGAGCTGAAGATGAAGAAGGCAGTTGTTAAATTTGATCAAATATGTAGCAATAAGTTGCCAAAGTAGTTGTGGTAGATCTTTAATGTCCTATAGTTCAGAGAAAACATTTCATATAAAAGCCAACCCCTAAAATTTCCTTCCAAAGGCATATGGATTGAAACCGCAAAGATTGCCATGTCTAATACCAGCCTTTTGGGCAACTCAGATATTAGTTACCTCTCACCAGCTGCCATGTCTTCCACTACCTGACCCAACACTCTGAAAGTGCCTCGCTAAACCTCTTCACCCTCCACTACTCTTTCCTCCTTTATGATACTCATTAAAATCAAACTCTTCAAACTAACTTTCAGGTCACCTGCCCCAGTCTTGCCTGCATCTGGCTTAGTGTCACATTTTGCTGGAAAAGCTGATGTAACAAAGGTGCCAATAAATTCAACTATTTGTTGGTGTTGCATTTAGAACTCAAGCTCAAAACAATCAAAAGTTAAAATGAAAAATTGATATAATTATGCAGTTTAGCAGAATGAACAGCTCTTAGTATTCAGGAGTTATTGCAACCTTAATTTACATTCGAGTACTTATCTATTCTGAGCGATCAAAACTAAAACATGAATAACAAACTCTGCTTTCTGTATTCTAGGCTGCTGCAGGTTTTATTTGAATAAGTTGCTTTAGCTAGTTATTCATTTTCTTCATTTCCACCATAATTGGAGTACCATGACTTTTCTGGTGCAAAGTCTTACTGCTATTTTGAAATACAACAAACACCAATGTCAGTGCAAATACAAAGCCCTGAACGAGGAACCTTTTGACCAAGCGTATAAATTACATTGATTTAAAAACCTAAATCATCAGCATTAACACAAAGTGCCTTAGATAATTCTCGCACTATGCTCCCCATAATCTATCAACTTTTTTTAAACTTTAAGAAATTCAATTACTTCTTTATTGTGTACTTCTTCCAAAGCACTGCAGGCATATATAAAAACACAAAAGCACAATAAACACATATTACAGCAACAAGAATATAATGGCTTGCCCACAAAATTCAATACTCTCGAAATAACCAGGTTAACACGCATTGCAAATAACCCTGATCCCCAGAGGTACAATATATACTTATACCACAAACACCCATAAAACCATTATCAAGAACACAACTGACTAACTTTACCTGCTCAAAGAGGTAGATGGGGAGAAAGAAACAAATTTCAACCTAAAAATAAATTACTGAAAATACTCAGCTGTCATGAAATAGACATGATGTTTTAGATAGTTATCTTCCATTAGACCACAATATTCAACCACTTTAAAAATGAAATGATTTTCCAGATTTCATGATCAATCTCATCTAGATCTACTATAGTTTCACTAACTGCTAGCTAATCAAGCCAGTAGAAACACACTCCATTCCAATTTGCAGGATTAAATTACTTCTGTAAATCTAAGCTCAAAGTCACGTTATCTCTGAAAGAATAAAAACTGTTTCACTGACCAACGGATGTGTGGCTTAAAGCAGTGAACGTTTGTGTAAACCGATTATGACTGAACCTCACTCCAAGTGTTGAAATGCTTTATTTTAGGGGACCTGTACATAAAGGCACTTTCTCTTATTCTTGAAAGAGCAAAACTTTGTGAAACTCTGGAACTGACCCTTCTTCAGAAAAGCCTGGAAAATTTCTGTCAACACCTCCACAATTTGCTCCTTGATCTCCCTCCGCAATCAAGGATGAATCCTATCCAGCCTAGCAACTTCATTACCTGGAGTTCTGTCTTTTATTTATTTATCATTATACTGCTCAATTGCTCAATACCACATTTTAAAATGAGCCACTGTCACCATCTTCTAATTTGGTAAAGACAGAAACAAAGTGTTCATTTAGTACCTCTATCATATCCTATCATCAGCGGGCAGTTTACACTGCTTGTTCCTTGTGGGCCCCACTCTATACTTTGCTTATCTTTTACTACTACTATGTTTGAAGAACATTTTGCTATTTGTTTTAGCACAGCCTGTCATCCTCCTCTTAGCCTTCTTGATTCTAGCCTTAGCCTCTCTCTTGAATTTGAGGTACTCTTCCTGATTTCGATTGTCATTGCCATTCCAGTATGTTTCATATGCCTTTCACTTGCTAATTTTCTGATTGATTTATTGCCACGTGTACTCAAATATAGTGAAAAGCTTTGTTTACAAGCGGTACAAGCAGATCACAGCAAGCAAAGAATGTACAGATCAAAAAGACTTGGAGACATACTTGTTAAATTATCTGATGCTAGAGTCCATTCAACAGACTGATAACAGACAGAAAGAAGCTGTTCCTGAACCTACTCATGTGTGTTCAGGCTTCTGTATCTTCTGCCTGATTGAAGAGGTTGTAGGAGGTCATTACCAGGCTGCGATCAGTCTTTGATGATGTTGGCCACCTTTCCGCAGCAGCAAGCCATGTAAATAAATTCTATAGATGGAAGAGATAATAGGAACTGCAGTTGCTGGAGAATCCGAGATAACAAGGTGTGGAGCTGGATGAACACAGCAGGCCGAGCAGCATCAGAGGAGCAGGAAAGCTTGACGTCTCGGGCCTAGACCCTTGGTTGGCTTCCGCAATGGATCTTGGTTGGGCACACAACTTTGTAGTTTCTTACGGTCCTGGGCACAGCAGGTGTGATACCAGGCCATTATGTACCTGGACAGTATGCTTTCAACAGTGCATCTGTAGAAGTTGGTGAGGAACATGACAAATTTCCTAAGCCACCCGAGGACGAAGAGGCATCGTTGTGCCTTCTTGACGGTCGCATTTACGTGGGAAATCCAGGACAGGTCATCGATTATAGTCACTCTGAGGAACTTGATGCTCTTTACTCTCTCAACCTCAGTTCCGTTGATGTAGATGGGGGCATGTTCTCCTCCTTTCTTTCTGAAGTCAATGATCAGTTCTTTAGTTTTGCCGACGTTGAGAGACATATTGTTTTCATTGCACCACGTAACCAAGCCTCTATCTCCCTTCTGTATTTTGACTCATCATTGTTAGGCATCCATCCCACTACGGTAGTATCTTGCAGATGGTATTCGTCCAGAATTTGGCAACACAGCCATAGGTGTACAGGGAGTACAGTCGGGGGCTCCAGTGTTGAGTATTATTGTGAAGGATGTGCAGTTACCTATCCTCACTGATTGTGGCCTATGGTTCAGAAAAAGCTGAGGATCCAGTTGCCGAGACCAAGATGTCTCAATTTTAAGGTCAGTCTGAAGGGGATAATGGTGTTGAAGGCAGAGCTGTAGTCAACAAGCGGGAGTCTTTGTTGTCCAGATGTTCCAGGAATGAGTGCAGGGTCAAGGGTAATGGGACCCTCTGTGAACCTGTTATGTTGGAAGGCAAACTGTAGTGGATCGAGGCAGGTTGGGAGACTGGAGTTTATGTGGGCCATGACCGGCATCTCGAAACACTTCATGATTATTGAAGTCAGAGCTATTGCACAGTAGTCATTAAGGCACTCTGCATGTGTTTTCATGGGTACATGGATGCTGGTGGTCTTTTTAAAGCAGGTAGGAACTTCAGCTTGTAGGAAGATAGGTTGAAGATGTCGGTGAATACCTCTGCCAGTTGGTCCGCACAGGATCTGAGTGTTCAGCCGGGAACACCGTCCGGGCCCGTCGCTTTCCTTGGGTTGATCCTCAGGAAGACTGATCTGACTTCTGAAGCGGTGACAGAGGGAACAGGTGTGTCAGGGGCTGTCGGGGCAGGCGTCG
>JAHRHZ010000064.1:6662620-6682419 GCA_024137785.1 Ginglymostoma cirratum
TATGATGCTGCTTGGCCTGCTGTGTTCATCCAGCTCCACACCTTGTTATCTCGGATTCTCCAGCATCTGCAGTTCCTATTATCTCAGAGAAAGCACTGAGCCTGTCAGAGAGAGATGTGTCATTGCCCGGATTTTATGCTGTTTCACTTTGTATCCGAAATGTTATTTAGGCCTTGCCATTGACAGCAGGAGTCTGTTTGGTAGGTCTGGGCCCCTAACTTGGTCCGGTACTGCCTCTTCGCATGTCTGATGCCTTTGAGGTGGTGATATCTGGATTTTCTCTATTGGTCTGGGTTACCCAACTTGAATGTTGGGCATCTGGTCTTCAGTAGAGAGTGGATTTCCTGGTTCATCCAAGGTTTACAGTTGAGGAACACTGACTTCTTTGGAACACATCCTCCATGCATTTGCTCACGAAGTCAGTGATGGTGGTAGCATACTCGTTTCGGTTTTTCGCTGAACACTTATAACATGGCCCAGTTCACAGAGTTCAAGCAGTCCCGGAGACAGTCTTCCACTGCCTTGGACCAGCACTGCACTTCTTTTCATGAAAGATTCTCCAGTTTTAGCTTCTGCTTGGAAGCTGGGAGGAGGAACACAGCACCGTGATTGGATTTTCTGAAATGTGGGATTGAGCAATAAGCATCTTTGATGGTTGCGTAACAGTGGTCCAGGATGATCGGTCCTCTGGTAGGGCAGGAGATGTGTTAGTGGGATTTTGGCATTATCTGCTCAAGGTTGGCTGAGTTAAAGTCACCGGCCACAATGAATAGGGACTCGGGGAATTTTGTCTCCAGCGTGTTTGTGGTGGTATAAATCTCGTCAAGGGCATTCTTTAGATCCGCGTGGAGTGGTACGCAGACTGCTGTCAGGGTGGCAGAGGTAAACTCTCGTGCTAGGTAGGAGGGACGGCATTTTACTGCAAGGTATTCTAGGTCTGGGGAGCAGTGGCTTGCCAATTTTCTCATTAATATTCTTGGCAATCCAGCATACACTAGCTATGAATACCTTGTATTTTTTCTCAAGGGTACACATCTACCGTGAACCCTACCCATCTCTCTTTTTGAAAGGGTCTCATTTTTCATCCACTGTTTTATTCACCAAAATGCATTTTTAATCGACCTGCTCCAGTTCAACATTTAGACCCCTAAAATCTGCCCTTTTACATAACAAACTTTTACATTCTTTTGTTAAAAGTACATTGGTAGCTTCTTGCCAAAATATAAACTGATTGGCCTCCATGGTAAACAATGTAAAATAAAGTTTATGATCTATCCAGCCAAGTTTCACTTTGGGATATAACTTCTTCAGTATTATCAGCAAGCATCATTACAAAATGAAAAGCCTAAATTGAAGAGAAATTAAAATTGTCTAATTTGCCTGGTAAATCCAGTAGTTTGGCAGTGGAACCTTTGCAAAAACAGCAATGCCTGGAAGTCTAAGTACCATACTGGGAAGTTCAGAAGATTCAAAATTAATTTTTGTGAGCTGTCATAATTTTATTTGGTCCCAAAAGAAATGAAAGAAACCTCAAGAACCCGAAAAGGGAAGGAGAATTCTTAAGAAAATTAAAAACAAAGGTAAGTGGTCCATCCAAATTTTCAGATTTAAACTATAACGGCTAATGAAATATGGCATTAAGTTAATTGACTTGCTTTGTTTAGTTCTTGTACGATGAAAGTTTTGTTGAAAACTAGAATCCTTCTGGCACAGTTCTTTCAGTTAATAACTGAAACTTAGAATTTATTTTTAAAAGTTAAATGGTTCCCTTGAGATTGTGACTGTATAAAGTCTTTGTTTTAGAAGAATAGTTTACCCACACCAACAGTTAGTCATCAGTAAACGGAGAATAGAAAACAACTGCAAAAACCATCATAAACAAAACCAAAGGGGAGGTGTGAAGTGAATGAAGCCCATTCAAAAGGGCCATTCTCTCAAATGATAGATACTGGCATTCTTGCTCATTTATTCAACCTCCACTGACAAAAGAATTATGACAAAACAGAATACAAAACAAATAGAGATTATTTCCATCTGAACACTTTCAAATGGAATTTGTACAATAGCAGACTTTCCTTGAGCTGTCTAATCATAAGATGCTTTTTGACAATCAACAACTGACTACAGAATTAGAATAAAAAAGAAAATGCAGTGGGGGTCAAAATATTTGAAATTTGACAGGAAGAAATAGACCCACAGTCTGTGTTGAATGGATCATACTCAAGTTTAAAAGATTTCTCCAAGTTGTCAACGGACCAAACACACATTTCCCTGCATTTCCTTAAGACTTATTCCATACAACTGCTTTGCAAGAGCAACTCACAGAATATTAGCCCACATTTTGAACCCTGAACGTGGTATCAGACTATTCAACACAAAAATGAATATACTACAGATTATTTAACTATTCTTTGTAAACGCTTAATAATTGCGCAGTCTTACAGTTTGACCATACTATTGTTGACCAACGCTCTCATACAGTCATTATCTGGATGGTATTGACCTGACACGTCTATTCTTAGCTATCTAAGCACAGCCATACAAATGTCCTCATGTCTCCAAGCGTATTCCCTCAGCCCCTCCTATTTTATATTTACATGCTGCCCCTCAAAGTCATCATCCAAAAGCATAGCATCACTTTTCACAGTGATATCATCATGTAATCAATCTCAACACCAACTCACTCAAAACTTTAAATGTCTCAATTATCAGACTGTTTGTCTAATCAGAAATTTTCTCCAACTCACAGCCTTTAAGTCCCATTACAAATTCAGTTACCTAATTATGGATTACATCTCATCTCACACTGAACAAAATTGTTATCAATCTGGAGTCATACTCGGCCCAGACATGAACTTACAACCACAGAGCTGTACCATCAAAACCATCTCTTTCCACCTCTATATCATCACCAGATTCCATCCCACTTCAGCTCATCTGCCTTCGGAAATCTTCAGCCATGTGTTTTTACCCCTACACTTGCTATTCCGATGTACCCTTGCTGATCTCCTACATGTCACACTTCGTAAACTTGTATCAGTCAAAATTTCTGTCCATTTCCTTTCTCACATTCGAGCCTGTTCATCCATCATCTATGGTCACCAACTCAAACTGGCTCCCAATTAAGCTACGCCTTGATTTTAAGTGATTGATTCTTGCTTACAAGTCTTCCCAAAGCCTCACCCCACTGTATCTCTGTAATCCCCTTCAATCTCACACCACTCCAAGATCTCAGCATTCCTGCAATTCAGATCACAGTAGCATTCATGACTTCAACTGTATCACTATTGACGGCCACACCTTTAGTTGTCAAGGTCATAAAGATTTAAGTACCTAATGATTTTCTCATTGAACAGCTCCATCTCTACTCTTTCTCCCTTGTCAGGCATTCCTTGAAACCTACCTCTTTCATCAAGCTTTTGAACCTCTCCTCCGATATTGTCCAATTTTGCTTTATAACGCTCCAACGCACTTGGGGACATTTTGTATTAAAGCTGCTGAATACAAGTCAGTAATACAAGTTGTTGTAGAATCACAATGGTTCTGCATTCCATTTAGCAAGGTACCATTCTGTCATGGGTCTACCTAAAATGTTGATCCTAGAGGGTAACAAAACCTTGGCTTTGTTGAATTGGTGAATATCAAAAGAAAACTAGGTTTCAAGGGAAAAAGCTGTGTCAGACAATATTGCCACATCTAACACAAATTCATTTGAGCATTGGATGTTAGACACCATGCCATGTCTGTATGCAAATAAAATAATTACTGTAACAGCATTAAATATATTACCTTTAATGCTAAAACAGTGCAAGTGTATCAAGTTTTAAATCGCAAAAATCAGAAAATAAAACGCCCATTCAAATAAACTGTGCAAAGCTACATTAAAATCCCAAGCAGATGTGGTCTGTCATTCGAAAGGCTTAATTTTCCATATACTCAATGTGAGCCTAAGTACAATAAATATTAGCCCCTATCCCACCAACTGAGGCTATGGGATGCAACAGCTATTTCACAAAACCTCAATGAAATATCCCAAAGATCTTCATTAAATAAATATTCTTGTTCAATGGAATAAATGTTTCTTTAGTTCAAGTGCTGACTGCAAAAACAACTAACATTGGTCGGCTCTCTTAACTTGAAAGAAATGAGTATGATTTAATAAAGCTATTCAGCTTGTAGTATTCAGTTAACAAAGCCATTTTTATTAAATTTACTGAGACACATTGGTATGGTTAGCTGAAAAAAGGTGGAAGGAAGCTTTTGTGGAACATAAGTATAGGCATGAACTTGGTGGACTAAATAGTTTGTAGACAGTGAACTCTTTATCCAGACTGAAAAAGGGTAATAGTTTGACAGATGAAAGCTAAACTATTTCCGAAACCAATAAAGAAACCCTTTCAACTTTGATATTCAAACTAACGTAAAGGACCATTGGCAAATGCAGCTGAAAAGCCGCTGGCAAAATTGCCAATGCATTTATGTTAATAAACTAGCTGTACCGATTTTTTTTTTTTAAAATACACATTCTTAACTGCTTTTCTGAAGGTTGCAAAATAAACACTTCAAATGTAGTTGATGATGTAGAGGGCAGAGGTCCGTAAACGAAGAATTTCAGTACAAGGTAAGGGTGGACAAACATCTGTTCTGAAGAAGGGTCACTGGGCTCAAAACATGAATTCTGCTTCCCCACCAAACACCCCCCACAACCCCAACAGCAACAGCTGCTGCCAGACCCTAGCTTCTCTGATAATTTCTGTTTTTGTTTCAGATTTCCATCATCCAAAGTTCTTTGGTTTATTATATCAGAAGAACTGAGGTTGTTTCCTTTGGAACAAGGAAATGAAGCAAGATTTAGAACATGCAGGTTGGAAGGAGTAGGCCATAACTTTCAAGCCTGATTCCCACTTGGCTGAAATCCTGGCTGATCTTACTTTGGTCTCAACTCCACCTTCCTGCCAGTTCCCCCGTAACCATAGTGTTACAAAGCGGAGGGTGACCTCCCTCTGAAAACTAAAACCAGAACATCCGAAGAGGAGCACGTGGCCCTATGATCTGTAAAATGTGTGTGAAAAGGGGTGTAACTTGTCTTTCAGCAACTTCTAGTTGTTAAATCAAATAAATCCCTAATGCTCATCTGACAATCAACAGTTTATTTATCTAACTGTGAACAACAAATGAACTAAACTTTTAACAGATCGAATAAACCCCTACAAACTACTTCTGAAGAAAACAAAGAATGGTGTGCTGTTCCAATAAATACAAGTACCACTTACATAAAACAAAAATAGACTTGAATCTATTATAGCCAGGTTACGTGTCTTTGGGAATGCACTGTGCATTCTCAGAATCTTCTGTCAGGAAAGCCTTCTCCTCAAGTCTTGTATCAGAAATACTAACTAATTGTGCCATTGGTACCTTAGAGAAAACACCAACTCAAAATCAAAGACTTAAAGATTCTGGGACAGCCAGCAACTCTCTCAAGAGCTGACGGCTGTTAACTCTGGCAGGTGTCAGTTCGCTCTCCTGTCTTTGCCCAACTGCCCCTTCTTTTAACCCTTGATGACATATCAATATCTGACATAAGACCAATTCTATGTTGTCAAAACCACCAGTTTTAAATGTTTTTCGTACACAAGTGCCTGGTTCAAATTGATTGTCCAGATTCAAAACATTGTTATCTTGGTAAAACTGCAGCTTGACTTGCTAACTGTATGGCCTTTTGATACTAATGTTTTAATTCAAGTGCTCTCTGTGCACTTGCAAACCCACAAGCTGCTGCCCACATATCTTTTTTGAATCTCTAAACATAGAAAAAGCACATCATCTTTTGAAGGGACTATGGAATGCTATTCTCCCCCTAGAATTTGGTGTTTGTAAAATGCTAACTTCCTACCTCCCAATTCACAAGTATGCTACCCAACTTTACAACAATGGGCTCAGTTGTCTATCAAAAATTTATTTAACTCAGCCTTAAACTTCAATGACCCAATCTCCACTTCAACCTAAGGAATAAAATTCCACTTACTAGCTCATCTAAGTCATAAAAGGGACGCTTCATATCCTTACACTATGTCCTCTTGAACAGGTCTCACGCTTCTAAACCTCAATGTGTAGAGGCCAAGATATTCAACCTTGCTTCATAAGCCCTGCATCCCAAGAAACAGTTGACTTAAACTGAGGCAAACTTGGAAAATCTGTAAATACCACAAAAATGAGCAGAATAACTAATACTGAAGAGGATGGCTGCTGAGAGCAGAAAGTTATCAATGGTTTGGTTGAGTGAGCAGAAAAGTGGAAAATGGAATTATAACTGGACAAGTGAAAGGTTATGTAAGGAAATGCACAATAAACAGGAGGGTATTGAGATGGGCAGAGGATGCAAGAAACCTTGGAGTGCATGTCCCTGAAGAGGGCAGGACAGGCAGTAAAATAGGCACATGTAATGATTTCCTTCATTTACAGTGATTACAAAGGCAGGAGTGTAACACAGCAACTTCTTAAAATTCTGGTTAAGCCATAAATGGAGCTCTGTGTACAGTTCTGATTACTCAATTACAGGAAGGATATAATTGCTCTACAGACAAGCGAGATGAGATGAGAGTTACAGCAATGTTGCCAGGATTTGTCAGTTATCAACGATAAAAGGAAGTAATTGATGCGTTATGCAGATGCAACATTAAATACCCTTATGTTGAAAAGAATGTGTCCTCAGGAGTGGCAACCAATAGTCATTTAAACAAAGGGATAATTAGATTTTCCACTCTCATGGGAAGAATAGATAGGCTAAGGTTGCTTTCCTGAGAACAGAGGAGAAGGCTGACAGGAATTGAGGTGTGGCAAATAATGAAGGCCATGAGTTGTGAGCAAGAAACTCATGCTTCCCCTAGCAGAGAGGTTCGTTACCGGGGGCACAGATTTAAGTTGATTTGTCGAAGGATTAGAGGGAACTAGGAGAAAAATCTTTTCCAACCAGATGGCAAGAGTAACCTTTTGTGAGTCATGTATCATAATACCCAAACTGCTCTCTTATATTCTCCTTGCCACTGTGAACATGGCCACATTTTCCCATACCTTGCCAATTTTTTGCATATTCACTTAAGCTTTGTACATCTACATCTTTCCTCCATTTTGCTACCTTTCATAGGGATGACTGATTAAGAATTAGTCGGTCATGTAAGAATGAGGGGCACAGATTCACTATTTTTGGCATGAGATGCACAAGAGACGAACAGCATTTTAAATGCAGAGTAGTAATCGCCTAGAACTCTCTGTCCGCAGGCATGGCTAAAGTCGAGAATAATGATTTCAAAAAAGAAATGAGATGGGCATTGGAGGGTAATAAAAATTTGGATGGGGTAACAGAAAAGAAAATGGAAAGAAACCAGCCTTATTTCTCTGCAAACAGCTGGTTTAGACTCAATGGGGCAAGTAGTCTCTTTCTGTGCAGTATGATTCTACACCAGACTCTGTTGCCTTCCACCACAATGGATGATACATTGGATGATTATACCATGTATCCTATTTATTTATTCTAGCCTTTAATACAGATCATCATTTTATAACATTAACCACTATTTTTGAGTCTAAATTACATATCGCTCCATGGCACCTTCAATGAGTCAGAAGAATTATCAGCCACTGCAGAAATAGAAGTTATTTCAACTGAAATTTCAGAATCGTTCAAACAGTTCTTAAATGTTTGCATATGCTTGTTGAAACAAGATATCAAATGGCCAAAGTCTGCATCTTTTTCATGTCATTTATTCCTACAGCAACAGTGGCAGAATTTGCTTGTTTTAAATGTTCATAAGTTAAGAAAATCTAATTGTCCCTTTATTTGAATGATTATTGGCTGTCATTCCCAAGACAAATTCTATCTAACGTAAAAGGACCTAATGACGTTATATTTACATAGCAGTTCAATGACTTCCTTTCACAGCCGATACCCAATTTTCAATCAGCAGAATCAAGTCTAAAGCTCTTTAGTGATGGAAATCACTGCCCTGGATGAGTAAAAAAAAACTTCAAATCAAAACTTGCATCCACAATACAAATGTCAAACCTACACCAATGCCTAACTACAACTAGAACCCAGATACAAGAGTTTTAGGACAGTGAAGAAAGATTGCGAGATTATGGATTCACTGCCAGATTTCACGATTGAAGCAGATTTACATCAACATTAAGAATAAGTTATGCCAGCTGGTTAAAGGAAAAGGAATAAAATTGTGAACAGAACAAGTACATTGCTTGTAACTAAAAACTTTCAACTGCATTTGGAGAATAAGTGCCAACAGAAGACATGTTTCCTTATTGCAATATGGTGTAATTCATTGAATCTGCAATGTAAAAAACACACTACATTCATATTTCTTTCAGAAGTGCATTTATTGTGTCCCATCAGATAAGTCAAAATCAGATTTATATTAGCAGGGTTTTTTTTTAAAAAATCCAATTGTAGGATGCCAGTATGCATTTGTTGCCCATCCTTCGCCATCCCTAATTGCACTTGAGAAGGTAGTAAGGGGAGGCAATGGCCTAATGCTTTCTCGCTGGACTATTAATCTCCAGATTAATCTTCTGAGGACCAGGATTTGAATTCCGCCATGGCAGATGGTGGAACTGAATACAATTTTTTAAAAATCTGGAATTAAGTGACTACTGATGACTACGAATCCATTGTCGATTGTTGGAAAAACCCATCTGGATTCACTAATGCCCTTAAGGGAAGGAAACTGTCATCCTTACTTGGTCTGGCCTACTTGTGACTCCACACCCACAGCAATGTGGTTGACTCTGAACAATCAGGAATGGGCAATAAATGCTAGCCTAGCCAATGACGCTCACATCCCGTGAATGAATAAAACAAGAACAGCGAGGTTGCTTGAGCTGCTGTAGCCCACATGGTTTCGGTCCGCCCATAGTTAGCAACTGCTGAACTCTTCTCGTCTATCAGGATTCAGATTCAAGGGAAGACACTGATCTTTTCATGGAAGTGGGAGTGTGGGTTTGCATGTCCAGAATCATTTCGAAAGCAACCCTTTTTCCAGGGGCATTCTACGATATCACACGAGCCACTTGTTAAATGATAAGTTAATTTTAGCACAGGTAAAGCAATTTCTGAATTAGTGACAGTTAAATTTAATTAGATATGCAAACAAACTGCTTTGAGACGAGAACCTGCTGAGCTTTAAAAATTGTCAGATCATCAATGTGGATTCAAAATATTGTGCTGTACCGTTCTATGTTTTTTAAATACTCTGATACACATCAACAATAATGTACGAAGACCGGATCTGATCTCCATTATACTCAAAAACCTAAGCAAGCCAATTTGGACAAACAAATACCAATTATGAACAAGTTTATCTCCTCATGAACCAACTGCATGACAGTTTACTTTTATTTAATACTTTTAACCTGGTAAAATAGCCCAAGACCCTTCAAAGAAGGGCCATCTCACTCATCTCCTGCCCAGCTCTTCATCTGAGCCCTGTAAACTCATCTTTCCAACAAGATCCACCTTAAGTTCTCCCAATCCCATTACCACAAATATGCAACCTAAATACCCTTGACTAGTCCTCATGCACACCAAGACTGCACATGGTTCTCTCTTAGGCACTGACTATCTCCGCCACCCAGTCTGTTAACAGCCATCGCCACCCCCCTCAAAATACATCATAAACCTCAAACTCTGCTCTTGTAAGCTGCTTTTGACAACTGTGCCAGCCTCTTGCATATCCTTCAAAATCATGGCTCCACTACCCTACGAAGAATAACTTTATAGAGTCATAGAATCATAGAGCACAGAAACAGACCCTTCAGTTCGAACGGTCCATCGCAAACTAAATGTAGTCCCACCTGCCTGCTCCTGGGCCATATCACTCCAAATTTTTGCTATTCATATATCCATCCAAATGTCTTTTAAATGTTGTAATTGCACCCACATCCAGTACTTCATCAGGAAGTTCATTCCACATGCAAGCCACACTCTTTGAAAAATTTGCCTCATGTCTTTTTTAGATCTCTCTCCTCTCACCTTGAAAATGTGCCCCCTAGTCTTGAAATTACCTATTTTGGGGAAAAGATAACTACCATCAACTCTATCTATACGTTTCCTTACTTTATAAGCTTCTATCAGGTAACCCCTCAATCTCCTTAGTTCCACTGAAAAAAGTCCCAGCCTGTCCAGTCTTTCCTTATAACTCAAGCCTTTCATATCTGGCAACATCACGGTAAATCTCTTCTGAACTCTCTCCAGCTTGATAATATCCTCCCTACAACCGGGTGACCAGAACTGGGCACAGTATTCAAGAAGAGGCCTCACCAATGTCCTGTACAACCTCAACATAACGTCCAAACTCATATACTCACAGGGCTGAAGAATGAAGGCAAGCATGCCAAATGCCTTTTTAACCAAACTTTAAAGAATTACTTATCTGTACCCTTAGATCCTTCTCTTCTACCACACTACCCAAGGCCCTACCATTAACTCTACAAGACCTATCCTTGTTTGTTGTACCAAAATGCAACACCTTGCATTTCTCCAGATTGAATTGCATCTGCCATTTTTCAACCCATTAACCATTTAATCACGATCCTTTTGAAATCTGAGAAAACCTTCTTCAAATGTCTATAGCACCACTAATTTTGATGTCATCTGAAATTTACTAACCATGGTTTCTATCTTCTAATCCAAATTATTTCTTCACCAGAGACAAACAGCACGGAAACAGGCCCTTGGGTCCAACCGGTCCATGCTGAACATAATCCCAACCTAAATTAGTCCCACCTCCCTGCTCATTTTCCTCCTTCTGCATTGACTCACTTATCTTTCATGTTGTTTTTGAATCGATGAATCACACAATCCTCCACTAATGATAGCGATGATTGTCCTCCAGTGTAACTCAGCTCTGTTCTTAACTAATTAAATCCAAACTGCCATTACCAGCAGTTTCTCTTCCCAGTTCAAACCATGGAAGAATGCCTCCCTATCATAAACCAATTCTGGGCTCCATCACTTTCTTATCCACATGCTGCCCCTTGATCATAACGCATGCCAACACAGGATGGGCTTCTGCTTACAGACTGATTACTCAGTGGCAGCTACCACTGACTCGGGTCAGCTTTCATGTGTAGTATACAGCCGGCCTTCACTGAGGTGGCGATTCAAGCATTAGGATAAGGAGTTTACATTTAAGATTGTGGGTGACCATAAGATAACTTAGATCAGCAATGATGGGAAGTTGGATCAGCAGAGCTCCCTAGAGGGGCTGAATGCAGGGTTACTTTTTAGACAATTCAGGAAAATAATTTTCTTTTTGCAACAGACATGATGTATATGAACAAGAAATGAATGCAAGTAAAAAGCCATGTTCATCTGCTCAAGAAATCAACAGACATTTCTTGAACCAATGCCAGGTATTTGATTTCACCCAAGGCAAGGAAAAAGATCCTCCAGCCCTGATATCCTAACAGATTACAAACATGAATATGAAAGGTTCACCACTGCTTTTTTCTGAAAATTTGACACAAACAAAGGTCCTCCTAGCCTGTTTAGCATCTGTCTATGAAATTCAACTCCCAAAAAATAAGAGGAAACCAACAATTTTCCACTCAAACAACTTTTTGAATGCTGGTCAATTATTATTTGTAAACATATTTGGCTAGAGCACAAAGGGCAAAGTGACTCATCATCAACTTTCCTTGTCCAGCAGGCTTCCACGATGTTAAATCGCCTATTGTTTTAACCTTCATGTGACAGCTTGGCCCAGTCCTGCCTGAAGCATTTTGTACACTTCAGTTTACAGCTGTAACAATAGGTAAAATATTACAATTCAAGTCATTTCAAACCATATTACAACCATTTTAAGTGTGCAAAACTTAACAACTACAAATTTACTCATCTGAATCTAAGCGCTTACATTTGCTGTTTTCTTAGAAAGCTGAAGCTTTTATTTAGCAGGGGCTGTTAAAGTACAATAAACTGACCATTATATGATTTCATTTTCGCAAAATACAAAGGAAGAATCAGATCTCAATTTTAGACACAGGCACATTTGCTGTAGTCAAGAATCATATAATTAATTCAAGAAAGAAAAAACATATATTTATATGGTACTGTTCACAATCACTGGACATCTCAAAGACCTTTGCAGTCAATGAAGCACTTTATGAAGTACAACTTCACAACATAGCAAAAGTGGTGGCCACTTTGCAGTCAGCAAACTCCCACAACAGTATTATGATCATGATCAGATCACTTGTTATCGTGATGTTGATTGATGGGTAACTATTTGCCAGAACAAAGGACACAGGTTCTTTTATAACATCCGAGTGGGGTGATAGAATTGCAGTTTCTCAAACATAAGGCTGTACCTCTAACAGTGCAGTGCGCCCTCACTACTGCATTGTATTATCAGCCTTGATTTGTGCTGAAGCTTTAACCTGAAACTTGAAGCCAGAACCTTATGATTCAGATGTGAACGTGCTACCAACTGAGCCACAGCTGACAGATGAATTAACAAAACTGCATGACATCATTCTGGTGTTCATCAGTATAATATACAACGAGCCAGTTTCTGTAATAAAATGGTATAGAATTTAAATAAAGCAAGTGCACACTTCTAAAGAGAACAATGCTTGTCACGAACACGGACTGGTGAAGTCAGGAACTGACAAATGCTTCAGATAAAATTATGTTGGGTGGGTCATCAAAATTACAGCAAATAAGATTTATCAATGTCTCAGAGAACTTAAGAGGAGTTATAAAATTTTTAAAAATTCATGACGTAATTCATGAGAAAAAGGTCAGAAAAGCTAAGTGACTCTCGATATCACAAATTATAACCTTGGATTAATTCTGCATTATTTCAGAAGTGACATTTTCAACTTTAATGAAGACATTTTTCCATCTATTAGCTCCTGTACATAGTCAAAAATACATGTAAAAGATGACTTTTCACTTAACATTTGGGAACCATTTGCATTAATGAAAACTTTACTATTGTCATTGGACATATATACCAAAGAAATAACTTGTTTGTGCAGCGTGGCTGGTAGCAGAGTTAAAGTCACTCATGATATATCCAATGTATACCTGAACTCCAGTGATATAGCATTGCTCCTTAGACCTTAACACCTCTATGTAACAAAAATACTTCCATCTCAGTTGTAAAATTTGCAGTGTAGGAAGCCTCAACCACATTTTGACGAAATTACTTCCTGACATCATTCACACCCCAAAACTGCCTCTTGCCCTTGAACAGTTTTGTTCTAATTTTAAGATTATGTTCCCTTGTTCTGGAGTCTACCATCAGAGCAAATGGTTTCTTTATACCCCATCACTTCATTTCATCATCTTGAAGGCATCAGCTACATTATTCTTTGATAATCCATACTCAGGCGACTATAAACCACCCATGCAACCTGTTGTCATAACTTAGAATCATAGCATCATAGAATTCCTACAGTGTGGAAGCAGGCCATTTGGCCCATCAAGTCCACACTGACCCTCCAAAGAGCATCCCACCCAGGTTCACCCCCTACCCTATCCCTGTAACCCTGCATTTCTCATGAATCACCCACATAGCCTGCACATCTCTGGACACTTCGGGCAATTTAGAATGACCAATCCAGCTAACCCGCACATCTCTGGACTGTGCAAGGAAACCAGAGCACCCAGATATGAGGAGAATGTGCAAATTCCACATAGTCAGAGGGTGGAATTGAACCTGGGTCCCTGACGCTGTGCGGCAGCAATGCTAACCACTGAGCCGCCCTTAACCTTTTTTTTGGTCCAATGTTCCATGGTATATGGGGGAGGGAGGAGCTAACGGTTCACTTGTCAAGTGTCTCAGCAGAATGAGATGCAGCATTTTTACTAAAGGAAAGGTGATAATGCGGTCTCATCAGCTGTTCAACCAGCAGCCATGCCCCACATCCCCACAGACTCTACTAGATGTTTCACAGGAGCTAAATCAAGACAACGCTCCCTCAAAGTAGTTCTTTCAAACAGATTAGAAGAGGCAGCTTATGGCAAAAATTTGAAGTGTAAATGACTGGCAGTAACTTTAAAGTAAAAGAACAAATATGGTGCAAGTCTCACATGTACATTGCACTTACCTTCCTCAGCATTCTGAAGCTCATGACAAATAATTATGAGGTGACTGTAACATGGAATCACCTATTTGTTGAATAATTCATGGCAATATTTTGATCTGATGTAAATGGACTGGCACAATCGAAAAGTGAACCATATATCTAAACAGCTCTAGCAAGATTAAATAATACAACAGTTATGCCTCCTATGCTAAAAGGTGGAATCAAGTTGATGTTTCGGGGTCAGGATCCTTCTTCAGAAAGGTCCCAACCCGAAATGTCAACTTTCCTGCTCCTCTGATGTTGCCTGGCCTGCTGTGCTCCTCCAACTCCACACTGCGTTATCTCTAACGCCAGCATCAGCAGTTCTTACTATCTCTAAACTATCAAGCTTTCCAAAATAAAATGAAGATTATTTTCTTGCCTTCAAGTGCAAGTACAAATTCCACATCTTGAATTTACTTGGAGTAAGACAGACAATACTACTTTCTTGATTATTTTCATACAGCATGCAGCTGCCATCTCTTAAGATCTTCATGGCCTGAGTTAAAACAGTGTACTTTTTACCTATCAGCATTGTCAGGGCACCAGCAGCAAACTGCAACGATTCAAGAAAAAGATCCACTACTTCCTTCTCAGAGGAAACTGGGGGCGGGCAATGAATGCCAACATGGCTAGCAAAAACAAATCTTTAAGAAATTAGGCTTAACACTCAGTTATTCAGGAGGTGCATGAGAGTTCTGAGGAATGAGCACCTTGTACTGTTACAATGTTAATATCCTCCTTGCTGGTTGTTATTGGACTAGTAATCCGCAGATCCAGACCAACATTTCTGCTTTCACTGTACAGGATAAAAAAAGCATCCCAGTAAAACACGTAAATCAGGAGATGATAGGATTTGAGAACTTGGTGAAATTACAAACACTGGGGAAGTTGTAATGAGCAAATTGGTGGAACTGTGGGCTGACAAATCCCCAGGTCCTGATGAAATTCATCCTAACGTCTTAAAGGAGGTCGCTATTGTGGTAGTAGATGCGTTGATGATAAATAGTGCGATATTCTGGACAGATTTAACCAAATTGGAAAGCAACAAACAGAAATCCTCCATTCAAGAAAGAAGGGTGGCAGAAACGAAGAATCAATAGGCCAGTTTACATGACATCTGAACTAAAAACAGGAAGTGGAGAAACTCAGAAGATAAGACAGCATCTGTGGAGAGGAAAGCAGAGTTAACGTTCAGAGCCCAGTGTGACCCTTCTTCAGTTCTGATAGGTCATACTGGACTGAAAATGTTAATCTCTCTGAAGATGCTGCCAGAGGTGCTGAGTGTCTCCAGCACTTCCTGTTTTTATTTCAGATTTCCAGCATCCACAGAATTTTGCTATGATCATTGCCATGGCTATTCTCAATGAGGTGCCAAAAAGCAATTATTAAGAATCTTGAAAATTCACAATAATCTAGAACAGTCAGCATGGTTTTGTGAAAGAAAAATCATGTTTAACTAATTAAATTAGATTATTTGAAGGAATAACATGGACTATGGAAAAAAGAAAGCCTGCAGTTGGATTTTCCAAAAGCATTCGATAAGATACTATCAGTCAGGACGTTATTGGAGAAGATTCTTCGGGACAGGATTTAATCACATTTGGAAAAAGATGAGCTTATTAGCAATAGATAGTATGGCAGTGTATGGGGCAGGTCGTAACTCAAAACTTGATTGGATTTTTTGAGGAAGTGATAAAGATGATTGGTGAGGGCAGCGTGGTGGATGTTGTCTACATGGACTTTAGCACAACCTTTGACAAGCTCCTTCATGGCAGCCTGATACAGATGGTGAAGTCACATGGGATCTGCAGTGAGCTGATAAGATGGATACAGACCTGGCTTGGTCATAGAAGACAAAAAGTAGCAGCAGTGAAACAGTATTTTCCTGACTGGAGATCTGCAACCAGTGCTGTTCCGCAGGGATCAGTGCTAGGACTTCTGTTGTTTGGAACATTCATAAACGATTTAGAAGAGAATGCAGGAAGCCTGATTAGTAAGTTTGCAGATGATACAAAGATTGAGAGAGCTGCAGATATCAGAATGATTGCCAAAGGACACAGCAGGATATAAATAGGTTGGAGACTTGAGCAGAGAAATGACAGATGGAATTTAATCTGGACAAATGCAAGATGATGCAGTTTGAAAGGTCTTATGCAACTGGGAAATTTACAGTAAATGGCAGAACCCTTAGTAGCATTAACATACAGAGGGATCAAGGCATACAGGTCCATTGTTCCCTGAAAGTGGTTACACAAATGGATATGCTGGTCAAGAAGGCATATGGCACACTTGCCTTCATCAGTCATGGCACAGCATATAAAAATGGGCAAGTCATGTTGCAGCTGTATACAACTTTAGTTAGGCCACATTTGGGATATTGCACATCGTTCTGGTCACCACACAACCAGAAGGATGGGGAGTGTTTGGAAAGGACACAGGAGAAGTTTAACAGGATGTTGCTTGGTTTGAAGGGTTTTAATGATGAGAGAGATTGAACAAACTTGGTTTGTTTTCACTTGAACATTGGCAGCTGAGAGGCAACCTGATAGCAGTTTATAAAATCATGAGGGGCACGGACAGTCAGAGTCTTTCTCCCACAGTATAAATGTCAATTACTAGGGGGCGTTGGTTAACAGTATAAAGAGGTAAAGTTTAAAGGAGATGTGACAGGCAGTTTTTTTTTGTAAAACACAGATGGTGACAACTGCCTTGAACGAGTTGCCAGAGGTTGTGGTAGAAGCAGGTACAACAGCAAACTTTAAAAGGCATCTTGACAGATACATGAACAAGCAGGGAACAGAGGGATATGGACCGCATAGAAGCCAAAGTATTTTAGTTTAGAAAAGGCTTGGTGGGCCTGTTCCTGTGCTGTTCTTTGTTCATTAAAGGTTATTGTGTCACAATAGGAGCTCTGTGTAGACGTAACATATTAATAGAATAGAAGATTGACTGGCTAGCACGGTAAAAAGAACATGTATAAATGGATCTTTCTCTGATTAGTAGGATGTGATAAATGGAGACCCACTGTGGTCTGTGTTATGGCCTCAACTGTAAAGAATTTATATCTTTGGTTTACATAAGGCACACAAAAATATAGATGGTAAATTAGCAGGTGATACAAAGAGGGTAGGAAAGTATACTCTGAAGAGGACACAAGAAGAATGCAGGCTGATATGTTTAGTGAGTGTCAAAAATATACAGATAGAGCACCACGTGTAAAAATATAAAGTTGTTCACTTTGGCAGGAAGGCTTATTAAACAGAAAACACCTGCAGAATTCCAAGGTGCAGAGGAATTGCAGCATGATAGTGCATGAGTCACAAAAGGTCAGTTCGAGAATAGAGCTATAGAGTCATACAGCACAGCAAAAGGCCTTTGGCCCACCATTTCTGGGCTGACCAACAAATACTAAACTATATTAAATCATTGACGTGCACTGTAAGCAATTAAAATTAAGATAACTAATGAAATGTTGGCCTTTACTCAAAAAGAACTGAACATACAAGTAAACACTTCAGTTTTACAGGGCATTGGTGAGGCCACATCACAAATATTATTTTAGTTTGGTATCCTTATTTAAAGAAGGATGTAAATGGATTGGAAGTGGTTCAGGGGCGGTCTTACTAGAATGATACCTCAAATGACTGGTCTGCCTTAATGAGGAAAGTTTGGCTTGATTGGACTCACTGCAGTTTTGAAAACAAAAAAAATCATAAAATCCACCTTGACAATATGAAGATAGAAAGTTTCCTCTTGCAGGCCACTCCAGATTTAGCAGGTGCCGTTTCAGTGTTCGGGTCAAAAATGAGGGAAAAAAATTCTCTCATGGTGGGGAGACATTGGAACACTCTCAGAAAATGGCTAAGGCAGAGCTAAGAACTAAGAGCAGCAGAGACAATTCAGCCCCTCGAACCTGTTCTGCCATTTAAAACAATTTATTACCAGAGATGATACCGGAGTTAAATAGTCAGAATGGAATGGCTCTGGGGTATTTCAACATTGACTCAGACCTCGAAGTATTATGGAATCAGAAAAGAAGGTTTCTAGGAATTATCACCTTGTGCAATCCTTCATCTGATGAATCTGTACTTCTCTACATTAAACACTGCTTGGAAAATAAGAGTGGCAAGGGTGTAGTGTGTATTCCAGATGGGGGACTTCAATGCCCATTGTCACTGTGGCTTAATAACAACACTGCTGAAGAGCTGGCCAAGTCTTGAAGAGTGATCTTCCAGATTTGATCTGCAGCAAGTGGTGAAAGAATGAACAAGAAATGTCAAAAAAAAAAACAACTTGATCTCATCCTCACTAATCTATTTATTACAGGCACAACTGTCTATGGCAGTATTGATAGAAATGAGCACCGACAGCTCTCGCAGAGACTGAATGCTTGTCATCACTCCGAGGACATCCTCAATCTTGTTGCTTAGCAGTATCACCTGGCAAAATGAGACTGACATACAAGCTCAAAATTGTGTCGTTGAGAAGTTATTGCCCCTCATGATCTGGTATATCCTTTACTGCACCACTACCATAGTGATCCAACCTGATCCAATGAGAAGGGCAGCATGCCAGGAGCTGCACCAGGCATACCAAAAAAAGTGCCAACCTAGTGAAGTTACAATAGAGCTAAAGCTACAATAAGCATACTAAAGAATGGAAGCAGAATACTATAGACAGAACTAAGTAATTTCAATGAACAGATCAGATTAAAGCTCTTGTAGATCTGCCATTTCCAGCAGTGAAGGGTGATGGACAACTCAATAACTAACTGGAGGAGAAAGTTCTAACACACCCTGATTCTCAATGATGCGTCCCAAATTTCAGGAGATTTGACAAAGAAATTTGACAGAAAAGGCCTGTATCTACACAGAAGCAAACAACAAATATCTCAATAAACACAGGATTAAATATTAGCACATCAAGTACTTCAAAAATGCAGATGTAATTGCATACTTGCTGAATTTTAAGAGCAAATTAATAAATCATACTTGGGTCAGAACACAACTTTTCTCCATAAACATGTAAAAGTGATAGCGGATAAAACTTCAGCTCCAGCCAACTACTAAATTTTCTTTATGCTCTCCTCCAAATTACTCTTGTTCTTCAGTAATTCTGCCATCATTTATAAATTCAATTATAATGCTCATATTATGACATTAATTCTCCTCAGGAATAAATTCAAAAATTAGATAAATTAGGCTTAATCCAAAATCTCTAATGCAAATCCAATCTGGTGTGAAAAAAGTTTAAAATGTGCAAGAAAAGGCTTACCTGAAACCCTTCTGTTTAATCTGTTAATAATTGGTTCTGCAAGGAAAAAAAAAAATCAATTTTCTTTAAATAGTTTTAGCATTCTTGTAGAAGTCACACAACAAGATAAGCTATTAACAATGTGCAACAGTCTTGTACATGTTACTGCACCTTAGAGTTGGGCGATGTAGCAGATCAGTAAGCACTGGAGGCTACAGACTATTATCGTAAATAGCTCACAGACTACATGGAAGATTTAAATTATCTTAAAGCTCTGGGTTCATACAGCCAAAACCAAATGGCCAATGCTTAATTGCTCAAGTCCAAAAGCATATAGAGAGAAACCACAGTTTGATATCAGAATTTGAAAGTGTTTGCTTCATGTCAAGGACAGTATACCA
>JAHRHZ010000064.1:6682819-6704830 GCA_024137785.1 Ginglymostoma cirratum
TTCATCAGAAACATTTCTGATGAAGGGTCTAGGCCCGAAACGTCAAGCTTTCCTGCTCCTATGATGCTGCTTGGCCTGCTGTGTTCATCCAGCTCCATACCTTGTTATCTCGGATTCTCCAGCATCTGCAGTTCCTATTATCACAGAAACTCAGTGGGTCTGGCAGCATCTATGGAGAGAAGGCAGAGTTAACATTTTGGGCGCGGAGTTAACATTTTGGGCCCAGAGACCCTCCTCCTGAAGCTTACCAGATGCTGCCAGACCTGGTGAGTTTCTCCAGCAATTTCTGTTGTTGAACCAAATATTTATCTCCTCCAATGTTCGGCTTCAAGGATAGTAACTGCAAGGCAGTTATTTTCCCAAATAGTAATTACTATAAATATATACCTAAGGGAACAAACATATTTTTACATATTTAAAAAAAAACAAACTGTAGATGCTGTAAATCAGAAACAAAAAGATATTGCTGGAAAAGCTCAGCAGGTCTGGCAGCATCTGTGAAGAGAAATCAGCGTTAACACTTTGGGTCCAGTGAGCCTTCCACAGAACTGATGATAGCTAGGAAAATGTCAGTTTTATGCAGAAGATTGAGTGGGGAGAGGGGGTAAGGAGTAAACAATAGGGGAGGAGAGAACCCAAAAGAGATAGAATCATAGAACACCTACAGTGCGGAAACAGGCCCTTCGGCCCAACAAGCCCACACCAACCCACAGAGCATCCCACCCAGACCCATCCCCCAAAGAACTGTTGGACAGACAAAGGAGTGGATAACAATCTGATTAGGACAGTGAATAGGCATTAATGAAGACTTTTAGTGGCTAACCATAGATTGTGTCTAACAGCAGACCATGTGATAACAAGGCCTGGTGTTTGGGGTTGGGGCTGGGGCTAGGACAGAGTTCAAACCCTAAAGTTATTGAACTCCAAATCAAGAGCAGAAGTCTGCAGGTCCCCAACTGAAAACGAGGTGCTGTTCTTCCAGCTTACACTGAACTTCACTAGAGCACTGTAGCAAACCTGAGGCAAAGAAATTAGGCAGGGAACAGGGTGGTATGTTGAAGTGGCAGGCAACTGGAAGATTAGGGTCATTTCTGCGGGCAGAACATTGGTGTTCTGCAAAGTGGTCACCCAGTCTAGGTTTCATATCCCCAATGTAGAGGAGACCACATTGTGAACAGCAAATGTCGGGGAACACTTCAGCCGTCAAGAATATTCAGTCTCTAATCTTCGGTTAAGTGTCCTCCAAGGCAGCCTTCGAGATACACAGTAACGCAGAATCGATAAGCAGAAACTGATAGTCAAGCTCCATACCCATGAAGATGGTCTCAACTGTGATCTTGGGTTCATGCCGCATTACATGTGACCCCCACCACACTGTTCCGTATCTGTAAAATCTTCCTGTTTTGTCATCATCACCTGGATAAATTGTTATGATCTGTCTACCTGAAGTAGTTTGTACAGTTTGGTGACTTAGGTTAGGGCCTTTGCATGTGACTCATACCTATCATGTTGTTCCAGTCATTTCATTTGTCTCCAGCACCACCTCATTTTCACTTTTTTGTAATTATCTCTCTGCCTCATTCAATCAGATTATATGTCATCCACTCACTTGTTATTCAGCTGTTGACACTTCACTCACGCCATCTAACACCCTGGATCACCTACAGGAACTTATTATTCGGCATTCCAGTCACCTTTTGTACGGTCTGTTGATCTCTCTGCCCATATATTCTGTGTGCTTCTTTCTCACTTCACCTGACGAAGGGGCTATGCTCTGAAAACTTGTGATTTCAAATAAACCTGTTGGACTATAACATGGTGCCACGTGACTTCTGACTCTGTAAATACCAGAATTCGTAAAGGCAAGCAAAGCTTTTGTCATCTCCCAGAAGAGCTAAAATGTAATGCTGACATGGAGATGAAAGTGAAGAGCAAACAGACTACAAAGTATCCCAAAGGATTCATTACCAGTTGTCAATCAAGCCTCAAGCTTCACATCACTCCTGCTCTATTTAAAGAGGGGATTATTAGTATTAAAGCAGGTATACACACATTTAGTTTGGCTGTGTCTAACAGGGTTTCATGTTTCAATTTTAAAAGCTTCTGGAACGACCAAATTGGTCCCATATTCAACAATACTGTAACAAAAAGCCCCAGGTTTTCAAACTGCACATGCTGAACATTTGTAATAAAAATACAAAATTTGTGAAACACTACAGAAGATTCAGACACGAGGATAGATTAAGTTTTTATTTCAATAACCTTTCACTGGATGCCTAAAATTTCAATATTTCCACATACTTGTATTTCTTAATTATACCTTCTCTAAAGCCTTAATTTGATTCTCAATGTTCGCAGGCCAACACTTTGCATACAAGTTTTATACCTCTTCCAGTAAAATCTAGAAGACCTTTAGTCTTTTACATGGACTTATCAGTATTTAATGGCAAGACACTGATTCAGATATCCTTCACCGCACGAAGACTACTCTTGTTTAAAAACGAATTCCTGTTCTCTTTATTCAAATACATTACTGGAAACACTGACATTGAATGCTCTTCAATACTTTTTAGCTTACATGCTTGCAAATATGCCAAGAGTAAAACCTGCCCTCAGCTAGGAGAAACCATTAGTTCAGATCACTTCACATCTCTTGTGACATCAGGTTACTTTTGCCACTGGTGATAGGGAAGAAAGGAAAGCCCTGATATGTGTCTTCCAGTTATTTCCACTTGCATTCAACAAAATTCAGAAAAAAAGTCTCTCAATAAATATTCAGTCATTATCTTGAAATGCAAAAACTGTGCATGAACAGTTTCCTTCCCAATAGCATTTAATGTTATCTGTAAAACCACCTCCACATCCTCTCCTCCTGTTCCAAATGCTCCATAATTTTTAAGCTAAATAGGATTGCTGGTCAAGGAAACACACACCAACCTAAATCAGATATTGGCACTGAGTTCACAATGTACAAACACAGTAAAAAGTCTTGATTTACCACGATACTAGCATCCACAAAGCCTGTTTTCCATTGCCATCACACCGCCGCCCCTCTCCCCTCTACTTCCACTTTCTGGTGTACTTGTTCTTGCTCATCAAGATCAATTCTGTCACTACTAACATAACGCTCATTTAGATTATAGGTACATTAGTTTTGCAGTTACGTTTCTAAACTAATAACCAGAAAACACAAGTTACCATCTCACCATGTTTGTTTGTGAATTTGAATTCAGTTCAAATAGAAATCTGTGAAAGTGATCATTAAGCAGCTGGATAATTAGGAATAACTGTTAGCAAAGGAAACCTGCTATGCATACTTAATTAGACCTGAGAAATTCCAGTTCCACTGTAATGTGTTTGATTCTGGATTTCCCTTTAAAATGGACCGACGAGGGACCGAGTTGTCAGGACACCGAAGGATCAGCAAGGAGCTAAATGGATAAAGTGCCATGTCCTGACAATAAATATTGAAGATGGTAAATTTTGAATGACAGCACAGGAATCCTGTCCAAAATCTAGCACATAAGTAATAAGTGCAGTAATATTTTGCTGCAATTTTACAAGTGTATTCTTGTATGATCTCAGCTGATGGTACACTGGACATTTTCAGTTGCAGAGCGAAATCTGTCTTGATAGTCAAGTGTTATATTTGCAATTTAATTACCTGCCAGTCAATGAACATACCTTCAAGAGGCTAACAATGTATTTTAATGCAAGAACAAAAATAGCTTGCACACAAAAGGATTAAAAGACTCTATATTACACTATATGAGAACTAATTGATACAGTCGTATTAGAACTACCAAAATAAAGATTCAGTCATTTCACCATCATTAAAAACGCTGCAGAAAGTAATCACGACAAAACGCTCGCATCCAGAAACCAACATAAAAGGCAACATCCTCTCAGCACCTATCTCAGAATATCAGATATTTCAATATCAACACTCATCTAAACTTCGAGTACTGATCCAACCTGCTCCTTCTGTACTTGACAACCCCTTCATCCAGGAAATCAACCTGGTGAACTAGCTCTGAACTGACTTCCATCCAATTTCATTTCTTCATTTAAGGAGAAATACTGCGCACACTACTTTCGATACAACTTCACCACTGCCTGAGACAGGAATAGCAAGTTCTCTCTACTTTCTTTTCAAACCCCTTTTCATTCACTAAATAAATTTGAAAGAATCAGATTTTAGACTCATGGAATCATACGGCATGCAAACAAATCCTTCAGTCCAACTCGTCCGATCCGATCAAGTTTCTTAAACTAAACTAGACCCACCTGCCTGCGTTTGGTTCACATCCCTCTAAACCTTCCCTGTTCACGTCCCTATCCAAAGATCTTTTAAATGTTGTAACTGTGTCCGCATCCGCCACTTCCTCTGGCGATTCATTTCACATACAAACCTGAAAAAGTCTGAAAAAGTTGTCCCTCAGCTCCCTTTCTAATGTTTCACCTCTCACCTTAAAAATACATCCCCTAGTTGTTTTACTTTAGTACAAACAGAATTCAAACATCCAATCATGTTGCACAGTTATAAAACTTTGAACATGAATTTAAAATCAGGAAAACAGTGCTGAGTTTATTCTGCTAATACAGATCACAGTCAGAATTCAATAGGAAAGTAAATATACAGATGTTAACTCGATTTTAGCAGATTTTCATGTATTTACTCCTACCTTGATCATCCCACATGAAGCTACTATTTTCTTCTCAAATGCTACTTGAATAAACTCTGCCTGGGATGAGACAAGTTCAGGCAGTCTCAATTCCTTGATGGAATCATAGCCTGCAGTTACTCCAACATTTAAATCGATGCAGATCAACATATTCCTGTCAAGATACTCCAACTACAACATCATTGAGAGGCATTTTAACACTACTTAAAAAGAAAACAAAGGTCCTTATCATAACAGCCTGTGAGCTGCTACCTTGCCATTATCACAGCATCAGGTAACGCAGCAGCTTGGTGGCAATAGATAACAAGGTGTAGAGCTGGATGAACACAGCAGGCCAGGCAGCATCAGAGATGCAGGAAAGCTGACATTTTGGGTCTGGACCTTTCTTCAGAAATGGGGGAGGGGAAGGGGACTGGGACTCTGAAATAAATAGGGAGAGAGGGGGAGGTGGTGATGGAAGGTGGACAGAGGAGCAGATAGGTGGGAGGGAAGACAGACAGGTCAAGAGGCGGGGATGAAGCTGGTAGGTAGGAAATGGGGGTGGGGATTCACTGACCAACCCCCATCCCAACTCCCTACCTATAGTCACCTTTACTGGCTCCATCCCCGCCTCCTTGACCTGTCCGTCTTTTCTCCACCTATCTGCTCCTCTCTCCACCTCCTATCACTGCCTCACCCCCTCTTCCTATTTATTTCAGAGTCCCCTTCCCCTCCCCCATTTCTGAAGAAGGGTCCAGACCCGAAACGTCAGCTTTCCCACTCCTCTGATGTTGCCTGGCCTGCTGTATTCATCCAGCCCTACACCTTGTTGTCTCAGATTCTCCAGCATCGGCAGTTCCTACTAACTCTGAGCTTGGTGGCAATGTTGCATTGCACAAGTTGTATCAAAACCCAACACCCCCTGAAAAAAAACCAGCTTACCAACACGAACAAGGAAAGAGAACCTTGTAAATTTGGCAACTCCTACTTTAACAATTCTGGAATGCTGGGAGTGCAACAACAAAAAGTTGCTTGCAAAGAACATATTGAAGCATTAGCAAACTAGTAATAAAAATACCTTGGAAAGCAGAAACAAGCTTAACAAACAGTCAATGAAGTTCATTGCCTATTAATAAAGACAAGTTTCAATCACATCTGTTGGACTGGAACCTCAAGAATTTTCTACAGCAGGAAGTTATCATGACGATTGGAATCATTCTTCTTGTAACCATTTATTACACAAGAACCCTCAGAGGGTGGAAACAGGACATTCGGCCTAACAAATCCACAGTGACTCTCTGAAGAGCATCTCATCCAGACACATCCTCCTACTCTATCGGTATAACCCTGCATTCCCTATGGCTAATGAATCTAACTTAGACACTCCTGAATACTAGGAGATAGCAGGAACTGCAGACGCTGGAGTCAGAGACAATTCAGTGTGGAGCTGGAAGAACAGAGCAGCCCAGGCAGCATCAAAGAAGCAGGACAGTTGACATTTCGGGTCAGGACCCTTCTTCAGAAATGGGTAGGAGGAAGGGAGCTGGTAAATCAACAGAAAGGGGACTGGTGGGGGCTGGGGAAGGTAGCTAGGATGGTGATAGGTGAATGCAGGTCGGGAGTTGTGGTGATTGGTCAGTGGAACAGGTGGAGCAGATAGGTGGAAGAGAAGACAGACAGGTTGTGTCAGGTCAAGGAAGTGGGGATGAGCGGGAGGGTTGAATATAGGATGAGGCTGAGAGTGTGGGGAGATTTGTGGGTGGTATCATTGTGGCACTGGAGGAGGCCCAGGATGGACACTCCCAGGGAGTGGGAGGGGGGAGTGAAATTTGATTGGCAACCATAAGTTGTTGTCTTTGTCGCATGCAGAGCGCAGATGGTCTACAAAACAGTCTCCGAGCCTACGCTTAGTCTCACCGATGTAGAGGAGGCCACATCGGGAGCAACGGATACAGTAGACCAAGTTGGCAGATGTAAAGGTGGGCCCCTGTCTGATGTGGAAGGGTTGTTCCATGCCTTGAATGGAAGTGAGGGGCAAGGTGTGGGGGCAGGTGTTGCACCTCCTGCGGTTGCAAGGAAAGGTGCTGAGTGTGGTGTGGTTAGTGGGGAGTGTGGAGCAGACAAGGAAGTCGTAGAATGAGCAGTCCCTACGAAAGGCACATGGGGTGGGGAGGGAAATATCTCTTCGGCCGTAGGATCGGATTGTAGGTGGCAGAAGTGGTGAAGATTGATATGCTGGATGCAGAAGTTGGAGTGGTGGTAGTGGAGGACCGGGGGATCTGTCTTTATTTTTGTTGGGGTGGGGTGGGGTTTCAGGGCAGAAGTGCGGTAAATGCAACAGATGCGGTTGAGGGGGGTGGTGGTGAGAGAGAGGTGGAGTTGCGGTCCTTGAAATAGAAAGACAGCTGAAATGTCCAGGAATGGAACACTCCATTTTGGGAGCAGATGTGGTGCAGGCAGAGAAATTGAGAGTAGGGGATCACATTCTTGCAGGAGGGTGGGCGAGAGGAGATGTAATCCAGGTAACTATGGGAGTCAGTGGGCTTGAAATAGATGTTGTTGTTGAGGCAGTTACCAGAGATGGAGACAGAGAGGTCCAGGAAGGGGAGATAGGTGTCAGAGATGATCCAGGTGAACTTGAGGTTGGAGTGAAAGGTGTTAGGAAAGTTGATGAACTGTTCAAACTCCTCGTGGGAGCCCGAGGCAGCACCAATACAGTCATCAATGTAGCGGAGGAAGAGGTGGGGTATAGTGCCAGTGTACCAGTGGAAAAAGGACTGTACCACATATCCTACGAAGAGGCAGGCATAGCTTGGGCCCATCTGGGTGCCCATAGCCACCCCTTAGTCTGTAGGAAGTGGGAGAAGTTAATGGAAAAGTTGTTCAGGGTAAGGACAAGTTCTGTTAAGCAGATGAGTGTGTTGGTGGAGGGGGATTGGTTGGGCCTGCAGGAGAGGAAGATGCAGAGGGCTTTTAGGCCATCTGTGTGGAGGATACAAGTGTATAGGGATTGGATGTCCACATTCAAGATGAGGTGTTGGAAGCCAGGGAGTTGGAAGTCTTGGAGGGTGTGGTTGGTGTCCTGGATGTGGGTGGGGAGTTGCTGGACCGGCGGGGGGAACAGACAGGGTCAGGTTAAGCAGAAAAGAGTCCAGTTGGGCAGGAGCAGGCAGAGACAATGGGCTGGCCAGGGCAGTCAGGTTTGTGGATTTTGGGAAAGGGAAAGGAGATAGAAATGGGCGGTGCAGGGTTGGGGAACAATGAGATTGGAGGCTGTGGGTGGGAAGTCACCTGAGGTGATGAGGTCACGAACAGTCTGAGAGATGATGGTTTGGTGATCAGGTGGGGTCATAAATCGAGGGGGTGGTAGGAGGAGGTGTCAGAGTTGGCGCCTGGCCTCAGCGATGTAAAAGGTCAGCGTGCCATACCACGAACGCGCCCCCCAACACCCCGCTTATCTGTGGGTTTGTTTGTTAGTGAGGTCAGAGTTGGAGTGGAGGGAATGGAGGGCTGTGCGTTCCATGGGGGAAGAGGCTGGAGTGAGTGAGGGGGGTAGAGAGATTGAGGCGATCGATGTCACAACAGCAATTAGAAAGGAGGAGGTTGAGGGAGGGTAGGAGGCCATGGGGTGGTGTCCAGGAGGAGGTGGTTGATTGGAGGCAGGAAAAGGGGTCTGTAGAGGGCAGGTGGACTCTGTCAAAGAAATAGGCACAGAGGCAGAGGCAGTGGAAGAAGAGTTATTCCTAAACAGTATGGATAATTTAGCATGGCCAATCCACCTAACTTGTACATCCTTGGACTGTGGGAGGAAACCAGAGCACCCAGCAGGAACCCACGCAGACAGGGGGAGAACGTGCAAACTCCACACAGACAGTCGCCCGAGGGTGGAATCCAACCAGAGTCCTTGGTACTGAGAGGCAGCAGTGCTAACCGCTGAGCCACTGTGCCACCCGTTCTTTTCTAAATGATCCCTTCTCTTATTATCAGCACAGCTCTATAGGGCATCAATTTTTTTTTGAAACTTCGCCTTCTGAAAATTGTCATGATAACCACAAAAGAAGTCCTGCACTTCAAAACAAAGTGGGTTCTCTACATTAAAACAAAGCTCTCAGGACCATTCCGCATAACCCTTCTATCAATTGTACTCAACAGTCTCCGGAAGAGTTTAAACACACAACATAATAAGAAAAGTTGCTCTCTAGAGATATAGCAAAGTTTTAAAATGATGGAAGTAGGAAATAGTTGCTCCAAATAAGATGATGGCCTAAAAATTGATGTATAGTATATGGACAGAACAGAATACAACAACAAAAGATTCATGACTACAGCTTGTGAACTAGACAATGTTCCTCTGTTGGAAGCGCAAAGCATCTTAATGCATTCACTCATTACAGATTCCACTTTCTTCTGCTTGGTCAACTGGCCTGCACACATTCTCCTATTCCCCACAAATCACTCAACTCTTCCTACCCCCAGTAATTTGTACTTTTTAGAACAATCCTATTATTTTCAAGCTACCTTTCGAAGATCCTGACAAAGGACATGGCCTGCCTTCAACCAACCCACCCAACTTGTTCTATGTTTCTAAGAAGTGCTATTCAAACAAGTTAAATGTTATTCAGTGACATTTCCTGGACTCAACTGCTATTAGTTTGCTGAAATATTAACTCAATTATTGTTGCACAAATTTGGTCAAACAAACCAATAATGTAGACTAATTGGTCTTGATTTTCTTTCATCTAGTTTATCATCTTTCAAATATGGCCACGACATCTACTTGCAATCTATCACAAATAATTACTATGTAAAGCCATTGCATAAATTTACGGCACATGATGTTACGTTTATATGAAAATTACAACTAAGGTATATGAAATAGCCATCATTAAACTCTACTAATGTCATTTACACATTGATGGAAACTGGAAACCACTTTATACCCTTGAATGGTCAAACATAAGAGTATCTGAGGTTTGAGTAAACATTATGACAATATTTCTGAATATCCAACAAGTTGTAATATAAATGTTTCACAATGATTATTAGTCACTAAACAACTCATAAATAACAAGAGGCTATTTATCTCAATATCCATTGAGGTCAACTTTAAATTTTGCTCAACATTGACACTTCAAGTCATTAACTGTCAATGTAACACAAATTTAAAACATCTCATGTACGGTTTACTAGATGAGGACCAGGGACATACAGGATTGTCTTATGAGGGTTGACAGGCTAGGCTGATGATCAAGGAGAGTAAGAGGCAATTTGATTGGAACACATGATCTTGAGAGGTCCTGACAGGTGGTATGCGAGCAAGAGGTTCCTTCATGTGGGATAATGTGGTGGTCACTTTCAAAATTAAAGGCTATTTGAAGATAGAAAGATTTTTTTTTCTCCATCATGCTTTGTACAGCTCGAAAGGCTGTTCCATAATTACCGCAATATGGATAGTCTACAAAAAGGACCATCAGGAATACGGCCTCCAAGGATCTCAGATCAGCACCCTTCATGTAAAATCTCCTGGCAACCAGGGAATAATTAATTAATGTAGGTTTATTGTTTACAAGCATGAATTTGAAACAAGTCGAAAAGTTGGCAATGACCATGTTTTGCCTCCAACGATGTTCTTTAAACAAAGCTCACCATATAAGTAAAAACAGAAAGAACTGCGAATGTCGTAAACCAGAAACAAAAACAGAAGTCGCTGGAAAAACTCAGCAGGTCTGGCAGCATCTGCGAAGAGAAACCAAAGTTAACGTTTCGGCTCGTGTTCGGAGGAAGGGTCACCAGACCCGAAACGTTAACTTTGATTTCTTGAACAGATGCTGCCAGACCTGCTGAGCTTTTCCAGCGACTTCTGTTTGTGTTTCTCATCTTATAAGTGATTACTTTATAAACAATATCTATAACATTCCTTTCTAAAAACAAAAATAAACTTACACGTGATCATTTGATTTGTTTTCTTGTTAGGTACAATATGAGCACAAAATTTACTATTTAAAACAAGCCATGAACACCTAGGTTCAAGTCTCAACTGCTCCAGAAATGTACAATAACATCTCTGAACAGGTTGATTAGGAATTATCTTTAAACCAAGCTTGGGTTCACATTTTTTCCACTTATGACATTGGCACACTGACTATGGCATGTCTAGTCTTCTTAATACACTAGCTGAAAGAGAGTGAAAAATTGACAATTTCAATTTATACTGCATAAACTAAAGCTTCAGTTAGCAGCATGCCAAGAAATTCCTATGCAAATTTTATCTGGATCATCTTTTCCCTAAATCAAGTACTTTCCACACTGGATTCATTCTGTACTGTTCAACATCAATATATTAAAGAAACATTGAAAGACCAATTCTGAACATAATCCTAAACCAGATTTTTGAATTTCTTGACCTTGTTTTCACAGAATGAAAATAACAAAAGTTCATTTGTTTTAAAATCAACGTTTCATTTTAAATCCACATCAGAAGGTACTTCTCCCAGGGACAAAATACGTGGTTTATTTTAGTATTCAGAAGGCACTTTTAACTATGTTGTAAAATTTTTCAATCTCAGCTGATCTGTGCAAAGGAACAGCTTTTACACAAAGGAGAGGCTTTAAAAAATTATAAGACGACATCAGAAATCAGTGAATTTCCTGCTTGAAGATTAATAAAGACAAGAGACAGCAGCCAGAGGGGCTTAGACTGGAGGACAGGAAGTAAAAGTATTAACCTGTTGTAAATAGCTAAAACAATCTACTGAAGTGATTCAGAGATCGTAAGAACTGCCGATGCTGGAGTCAGAGATAACAGTGTGGAACTGGAGGAGCACAGTGGGCCAGGCAACACCAGAGGGGCAGGAAAGTTGACGTTTTGGGTCGGGACCCCTCTTCAGAAGGGTCCCGACCTGAAACGGCAACTTTCCTGCTCCTCTGATGCTGCCTGGCCCGCTGTGCTCCTCCGGCTCCACACTATGTTATCTACTGAAGTGATTGTTATGCTACAATACCTCACTTTATACCATGGTTCCCAATTGAACAAAGTAATGCTGATTACAAACACTGCTCCATATGTTTCATGTTACATGGGAACATAGTAATTCAAACCAAACTTTGTCTCAAATAATGTCAACTTGGTTTACTTTTGCAGAAACTAAAAAAGCATAGCTATCGAGCTCAGATCACAAGGGGATTCCCTACTATTGTTTTCACAATAGGCTATTGTCTAAAAGGGCAGTGCAAGGCAACTCCGATAAAGCAAGATGCAAAATGTTCATGGGAAAAAAACTTGTGTCACTGTACCAGGTCAGGTATCCACAGCAGACAGATTCTTCATGTGGAAACAAATTCTTAATTCTTAAAGAGCTCCTACTGAACAGTCAAAGTAAAAGTTAATTAGAAATTCTGCTGTTTACAAAAATGTACCACCAGGAATGTTGCAACCACTTGATCTACTCGTTTTATGTTTCAAACCAAAAACTTCGACATATCGTTTCCCAAACTGTTCTCTCATCTGACATTTCAACGGCCTGTAGTTTGCCATGTTGTTAAAAGCAAACCGTTTGTGTTCATTATTTGCACCCCTTTGACTTTGATCATAAGTCGTTGTGGTATGAGTGTCCATTAACAAATAAAGCCTGAAGTGAACATCTGCCATTTACTCGTCTACAGACACCATATCTACCTCTTCCAACTTCCTTGATGCCTCAAGCTGGAGATCAAATGACTGGTCAGAACTCCACCATTTCCACCTCAATGTTGTTCAGAATTTGAGCCAAACTCAATGGCAATCTTGAGTAATGACCACTGTTGAACAATGAATTTGTATTGAACAACATGTAAAACATTTTTAAATGTGACCACTAAGATTGATTACTTGTTTTTTCAACCAGATTTATAAAAATAAAAAAATCGAGTTCATTCATGATATTTTTGCTTCCTCATCATTTCTTTGCCCTTAAATCAACAATAGTCTTGTTCTTTCGGATTTGTTGCCTGAATTGTTTTGAAACGTGATTGATCATGAAACATCTCAACATCATCATTGTAATTCAATGCTGGCAATCCCCGTGAAACAACAAATCAATTGCACATTGAGAGAAGTTTTTAAAAGGCAGGCAGCAAGATCTCTCAGCACAGGTTTCTTCAAGGTCATCAGCAATTAGTTACTTCTCCATTGGACAGCAACTTACAGGGTCAATCTTACTTTCATGGACACTACTGACAGATGGGTGCGAGTGCCAAAATTGGGAGAGCGGTCTTACAGACTGGTCAAGCAACAGCCTGACATATTTATACTCATGGAATCGCACCCTACAGACAATGTCCCAGACACCCCCATCACCATCACTAGATACATCCTGTCAGACCAGCAGGGTAGACCCAAGAGAGGTGGTGGCACAGTGGTATTCATTCGGGAGGAAGTCGCCCTGGGAGCCCTCAACATTGACTCCGGACCCCACGAAGTCTCATGGCTTCAGGTAAAACATTGGCAAGGAAATCTGCTGATTACCACGTTCTGTTCTCCCTCGGCTGATGAATCGATACTCCTCCATGTTGAACACCACTTACAGGAAGCACTGAGGATGGCAAGGACACAAAATGCACTCTGGTTGAGGGATTTCAATGTCCACCACCAAGAGTGGCTCAACAGTACTACAGACATACTAGTTGGATCCTAATGGACATAACTGCTAGACTGGGTCTGCAGCTGGCGATGAGGGAACCAACAAGCCAGAAAAACATACTTGACCTCATCCTTACCTATCTGCCAGTTGCATCTGTCCATGACAGTATCGGTAAGCGCGACTACCGCACAGTCCTTGTAGAGATGAAATTCCAACTTCACACGGAGAATAACCTCCCTTGTATTCTGTGGCACTATCACCGTACTAAATAGGACAGACTTCAAGACTGGGCATCCATGAGGCACTGTAGGCCATTACCAACAGCAGAATTGTACTCCAGCACAATCTGCATTTCCATGGCCCACTGTGTCACCCACTCAACCATTACCATCAAGCCAGGGGATCAACCCTGGTTCAATGGAGAGTGCAGGAGGGCATGCCAGCAGCAGCACCAGGCATACCTGAAGATGAGCTGTCAACCTGGTGACACCACCAAACAGTACTACCTGCATAACAAAAACAAAGTTGCTGGAAAAGCTCAGCAGGTCTGGCAGCATCTGTGAAGGAGAAAACAGAGTTAACGTTTCAGGTCTGGTGACCCTTCCTCAGAACGTTTTGTGGAACACCTACGCTCGGTTCGCGACAAACGACTGCACCTCCCAGTCGCAAACCACTTCAACTCCCCCTCCCACTCCTTGGACGACATGTCCATCCTGGGCCTCCTCCAGTGCCACAACGATGCCACCTGAAGGTTGCAAGAACAGCACCTCATATTTCACTTGGGAACCCTGCAGCCCAAATGGTATCAATGTGGACTTCACAAGCTTCAAAATCTCCCCTCTCCCAACCGCATCCCAAAACCAGCCCAGCTCGTACCCGCCTCCCTAACCTGTCCGTCCTTTCTCCCACCTATCCACTCTTTCCACCTCAAGCCCCACCTCCACCTCCTACCTACCAACCTCATGCCTGCCCCCTTGACCCCCTGGACTGACCAACCCCCACCCTAACTCCCCACCTACACTCACCTTTACTGGCTCCATCCCCGCCTCTTTGACCTGTCCATCTCCTCTCCACCTATTTGCTCCTTTAACCACCTTCCATCCACCTCCCCTTCTCTCTCTATTCATTTCAGAATCCCCTTCCCCTCCCCCATTTCTGAAGAAGGTTCTAGGTCCGAAACGTCAGCCTTCCCGCTCCTCTGATGCTGCTTGGCCTGCTGTGTTCATCCAGCTCTATACCTTGTTATCTCAGATTCTCCAGCATCGGCAGTTCCTACTATCTCTGAATTAATCAAAAGTTTTCTAAAATCGTGCAAGTTACAAAAATGCACAAGGAAACAATCAATTTACCTGATAAGCAAAACTGACTTGGTCCTCATTTTTCTTAACGCATATTATTCTGAATTTCCGAATCATTTTGTTATCGTTCTACATCTACTAGGACCAACTGATAAAACTGCTAAATGCATCCAACTGTACTGGTGAGACAGGAAAACAAGCTTGTCACTGAACCACAAGCTGTCCAGGAAATAAGGTCAAATCATGTATTTGGAACTCCCACAATCAACATCATGGTATTTAGCTCCCATCATAATTAATGTAACCACAATCACACAATATGAACTGTTAACTGTAGGTAGTGGTTACTTGCCTGGATGTTGAGTGCTTTTCAGAGTCCTTATCAACCTCTAGAGCAGAATAGCACAAATTTAAGTAGTTAAATTCTGGATTCTGACTTTGAACAATGTTGCAAAGTCTCTCAGAAGACAAATGCAATCAACTTGTGTGCCACTTGCTAAAGTTATTTCAATTATGCATCTTATGAGAAATATCAAACTAATTTCATTCCCTACATTAACTTCTCTCCAAAAAAAACACTCAGTTCTTCTCATAGCACCTTTCATACAAGCTTAGGAAACATCCAAGTTCCCAAACACTCCTTTCATGTGAAGGAGTGATTTACCCATTTATCTGTGATTCTTCCACTTCAGCATATTGCATTCATTTTTCACATGGCAGTTTTCTCTACACTGGGTGACCGTGTTCAGAACACCCACATTCTGTCTTCAACAGTCTCCACGCTTCTCCCGTTGTCACCTCTGTCTCTGACCTCTCACACTGTTCGAACACAGTTCAGCAAGTTAGAAGAACAGAACCTCATTTTTCAGTTAGGCAATTGCAAACGTAACAGTGAGTTATGAATTTCAGATTATAACTTCTGCTCTGTCTTATTTTTCAGAGAACATTTGTTGTTGATTAACCTGAAATTCCCATTTATATATCCTCCAGACCCACCTTGTGACATTACCAGCTTCTTTGGCCTTGAGGTGGTTGAAAGGCTTAATTAGTATGTTCGTTCATATACTTTGACAGTTACCTTCTACGTGATCACAGACTTTCACTTTTGTGTTATGCCCTCCTCTCCACATCCCTAATCACCCACTACTGCCTTCAAACTGGTTTCATCTGCGCTTTTCCAGTTCTGAAGGAGGGTCATTTAACTCAAACACTAACTTTGTTTCTCTTTCCAGAAATGCTACCTTAAATGCTCAGCACTTTCAACATTTTCTACCTTAGTTTCAGACTCAAGATACAAATACAATCATAATGCATCATCATAATGACATCCTAAAATCTGCTTTATTATTGGCTTAGGAAATGGAACCTTGATTACAAGCTCAAACCTCTACCAGCCCAGGAATTACATCAGTGCCTAGCTATTTAAATGTCAAATAACCAACACTAGTTCAACCAATACTGCTATTCACTGAGGATTTAATCTACAATGGCAGGAATCCTAAATCAATTTGAATAGATCATTAAATATTTCACATTAGTTTCGTGCCACTAAATAAAAGCAGCCAAAAAAACAAAAAAAATCAGAAATACGGCAGCACAGTGGTTAGCACTGCTGCCTCACAGCGCCAGGGACACGGGTTTGATTCCAGCCTCAGGTGACGGTCTGTGTAGAGTTTGCACATTCTCCCCCTGTCTGCGTGGGTTTCCTCCGGGTGTTCCGGTTTCCTCCCACAGTCCAAAGATGTGCAGGTTAGGTGGATTGGCCATGCTAAATTGCCTGTAGTGTTCAGGGAGGTGTAGATTAGGTGGGTTGTAGGGGGATGGGTCTGGGTGGGATGCTCTGAGGTCCGGTGTGGATTTGTTGGACCAAAGGGCCTGTTTCCACACTGTAGGGATTCTATGAAATTGCTGGAAAAACTCAGGAGATCTGGCAGCATCTGGAGTGAAAGCAGAAGTAACGTTTTGGCTCCAATGACCCTTCTTCAGAACAAAAAAAAATGTTGGATTCATGATGGAATAATCCTTTGATGGCTTTGGGCTATCGTGACATATTGATTTTGGTACTCAACTAGTAGTCCAGAAACCTAAACTAAATCATCTGGGGAATTATGGAAACTTTAAATTCGGATCATTTTTATTCCAGATTTTTATTTATTAGTAAAGGTGACCATGAAACTATTAGATTATCTTTGAAACCAATCTGGTTCACCAATGTTCTTTAAGGAAGGAAATCTGCCATCTACTGGCTCTAAACAAGATTGCAGACACAGTAATGATGGTTGACTTTTAATTGCTATACTCAAACCTCTACCGTTACAAGTTAATTGAAATGTACAATTAATGTCAGAAACACATCTGATTAATGAACTTGAAAGCAGCTGCACTCCAAGCCCAGGAGTCACTTACTAATATGCCAAATATGCTGACAGGTTAAGATGATTAAGATAATCTAAATAACTATTAAAAGGAAACGGAACCAAGTTACTTAAAAGCGGAGCTCAGAGAAATAGGAATACACAATGAAAAACAGGAAAAGACCATGCAGCCCATGAAGTTTATCCCAAATTCAATGTGGCTAGATCACATTTAGGCACTACTTTCTTGTAGCCATGTAATAGCCTGGGGAGGAGCATAAAGAAAAGGCTAGAACCAATAGAGGAAAACTTCTGAAAAATTTCTTTCTGAGCTTCTCGGGCAATTGAATCAATCACAGAAAACGTCTACACAGGTACTGCAGGTAATAAGACAAACAAATAGATTTTGACATTTACTATGAAAGGAATAGAGTATAAAAGTAAGGAAGTGTTGCTGCAACTGTACAAGGCATTAGTGAGACTGCACCTGGAGTACAATTTTGGTCTTTACTCAAGAAGAGATGCAGTTGTATTGGAGTCAGCTCAGAGAAGTTCACCAGATCGATTTCCAGGGTTTATCTTATGAAGGAGATTGAGCAGTTCAGGCCTATATTCTCTGGAGTTCAGAAGAATGGGAGGGGTTCAAATGGAGGTATCTAAAGTACATGTAGAAAGGAGGAATCTGGAACAACAGGTCATAGTTTTAGGATAAGGGCTAGAAGATTCAATTTATAGATGAGAGAAATTACTTTTCTCAAAAGGGTCGTCAATGTGTGGAACTCACTAGCCCAGTGTGCAGTAGATGCTGGAATATTGAGTAAATTTGAGGAGATAGACTGATTTTAAATTGTAATGGGTTGAAGCATTACAGAAAGTGGGTAGCAAACTGGAGTTGAGACTGGAGTTGAGATCAGTTATGACCATCTTAAATTGCGAAGCAGGCTCAAGGCTAAACTGCGTATGCTTGCTCCTAGTTATAGAGTCATACAGCACAGAAACAGACTCTTCAATCCAACTTGTCCATGCCAACCATAATCCCAAACTAAACTAGTCCCACGTGCATGTGTTTGGCCCTCCAAACATTTCTTATTCATGTACATACCTAAACGCCTCTTATATGTTGTAATTGTACCCACATCCACCACTTGCTCTGGAAGTTCATTCCACAGACAAACCACTCTGTGTAAAAAAGTTGCCCCTCGTGTCTTTTTTAAATCTCTCTCCTATCACCGTAATATACATCCCCTGGGTTTGAAATCCCCCATCCTAGAGAAAAGACACTCATCATTCACCTTCTCTATACCACTCATGATTTTATAAACCTTAGTAAGGTCACCGCTCAACCTCCTACCCTCCAGTGAACAAAGTCCCAGCCTACTCAGCCTTTGCTTATAACTCAAACCCTCCATTCCCGGCAATATTCTGGCAAATCTCTTCTGAACCCTCTCCAGCTGAATAATAACCTTCCCACAACAGGAACCAACCGTAGCTCTTCTGCTGAGATCAGGCTGACGCTAAATATTCTTTAAATTCACTTCCCTTCTATATAATGAAATCTCTGTTCCAGCCAAGAACCTGTCCAGTTCCATCCTTGATGCATTCAGTGTCTCAGCACTAACCGCACCAGCTGACAATCTATTTTGTAAATCACAGTATCATTCTATTTTCAGTATGTTTGATTGTGACCAAATTCTATAAAGAATTGGTTTTGTAGCCATGCCCTGAGAAAGGAACTGTCGAAAAAACACATTACCAGAAGTTATGCACGAGTTGTTTACATTGCTGCTTTGTTCAAACAATGGAGAATGATGGAGACAGAGAACTGGGATCTGCATACAGAGTAAGATTTGGCCAGTAATATGTTGCTGATTGGTCTATGGAATTCTAACCTGTTGTGAATGCCAAAGGCCATCAGCCTGATAACTACACGGGTCATGGGTAGACGATAAGCTCGTGGGTGTAAAAGACCTGGCCAAAGCCTTTCATCTGCTGAAAGAGCAGATGGGTATGGATCTCTCTCCAGTAAAATAACAAAGACTTGAAGAATGTTAGTTTAGTTTCTCCCACCACTTGTTGTAAGTTGTTGCTTTTAGCCAATAAGTCAGAGACTTTATAATTCATGAACCAGTTGCTCTGGATCTCCTCTGAAGAAATGTGAGAACCTGAAAAAGATAGCAGAATTGAAGGTATTGAGAGACAATTGCAATGCTCCATGCAATGCTGAAGTCTGGTGCTATTGAAAAGTTTCCCAGCACTTTTTCTGTCCTCTGCCTGTAATACCATTATTTTGTTTGTGAATGCAGCCCCTCCATTTTCATTGCGACATTTACAGTTTCTACTTTCTCAACTTGCTATCACTGTGTCATCTAAGCGAAATTGTTTCTGTATCAAATTCTCAACGGTGGACCATATTATTAACAACTAGGTCGAAACTGCCACCAATAAATTGTTCACCAAATACCTCAAGAGACTTGGATTATCACAGAGACAATATTGAAAACAGCAGTGGAATTCATTGTCCTGGAAACTATTTTCTTCAAGTCACTGATCGAAAAAGATTAGTTAAAAAAGTTTGGAGTAAAAGCACCACTAAACCTTTCTTTCTAATAATTGCAGTTTACTCCAAAGCAATTTCATTCACTACACTGCCCAACCAACAGAAATTTAGCATTAAAATCTTCCAATAACTACATTCCTTTATGCAAGTTTAAACTAGGAGAATTACTACCTAAATGTATCTAAAGGAATTACCAAGAATGGAACGAGGTAACCAACCAACAATTAACAATTAGGTTTACTACAGTGAAATATGTATTTTGGACGACAGAAAGACTTTTCATGCTTGCGCTCCAATACTTGACAAACTATTTGCTGCCAAAGTAAGTAAAAAAATGCTCACTCACTGCAAATTGTACCAAATAGTTAGAGAAAATTACCTATTATGGCAGAAATAGAGTGTATCAATATTAGACCTTTCTTACAGGCACAAAAAATAAACAAATAAAAACAACACAATCTGGCAATACAAAGCAGCTCCGGCAGCATCTCGAGAAAAATCCTCAGATTTTCAGCAGCTACAATATTTTACTTTGTATTATTGATTAAAAATAAACCCACCATTTCCCAGTCAGGTAGATGTTACAAGCCACAACCCTCAAGTCATCCTCTGAAAGAGTCTGCATTATTTACAAAATCAAACAAAGATTCAAGATACCGAAATCAAATCATGTACCACTGCTGTGACTTAAAGCAACAACAGACCTATTTATCTCAGGATGTCTAGGAGATAAAACTAAACAAGACTCAGAAATAACACAGTGCGGAGCTGGAGGAACACAGCAGGCCAGACAGCATCAGACGAGCAGGAAAGTTGACATTTTGGGTCGGGACTCAAATCATTTTCTAATGCACAAGCCATGTGGCTGAAATATTCAAAATGCCATACCAAATGGGTGAAAAGAAAAATAATTTTCAGGAACAAATTTAATCAAATTGGCAGAAAAATATTTTTGTTCCACATGCAAATACCTGATATTAAATTTGCTTTAACTATTTTTGTGTATTTTTTCAAAGTAATTACCTCTAAAATTGTGATTATGTTGTAATCCAGCCTAAGTAATAACCGCTCAAACATAAATGGCAGAAAAACCATTCATTTTCTCAATCACTAATGAACCACATTAATTTATCAAGAGGTCGATTTCTAATTAAGTACCCCAATTTTACAAAAATAAACTCCTCTCCTTCTCCTACCATAGAAGGAGATAAAATTTGACAAACACGGATTTTTTTTCACATTACACAAAACAAATTTATAAAAAGGGAAGCAAATTAATAGATGAAAATTATTCTTACTGGTCAGCACAAATTGAAGATTTTGAGTGGTTTGAATTGGGCAGAAGTAAAAATAGTGAGATTTACTGAAATGAGGTCCATCAAATCCAGATGTATCTTTCTTTGAAGAGACTCAACAAGAATTTATGGCAGAAAATTTTGACTCAGATTTCACGGTTTGAAATATAAGATTACAAACCTATTTTATTTGCGTTTATTCCCAGGAAAGTTGCAACTAAAATAAAAACAAAAAAATGTACTGTTTTGTTTTCACAAAAAACTAGAACTAAAATTCAATGGCTGCCTTCTATGAAGGTTTGCTTTTTTCAAAGCCAGTTGCAACCACCTGCTTTCCCTTTCAAATGAGAAAGATACACCCTAGTTTGAATGAGTTATTTGATTTTATTCAACAGTTCCTTCGCGAGACTTGCAGAATTGCCAGAGTCTGCACATGGACCAGGGAGCGCAGTCAGCGTCAAATTTTACTTCAAACCTCGCTGCAGTACACTGGTCTAACATGTGATGCAGCTAGTTGAACTGTCTGCAAGCATTATAATGCTTGGTTGTGTTTTAAACTTGAATGGTGTCCTCATAATGGAGGTCCTTTTGTTTCTGTGCAGTAGCCTGAAGACAGCCGATACATTTTCTAACCATGGGTATTACAGGGAGGTACAAGAACTAACATAAATAATCTTGACAGAAGATGATGGTTCAACAATACCCTATGATGGTTCCCACAAAGCACTTTCATGCATTTCACTTTCTTTTTTCCTGTTTGTGCAACAGAACACTATTTCCAGTGCTAAAAAGTTGATTTTGCAGGTTAAATCAACATTATAGGCTAGAAATTGTTGATGATAGCATAAATAGATAAAATACTTTGCACAAACTGCAGGGGCAGGGGAATGCCATTTCTCCATTCTTCACTTTTATTAAAGTCATCCAGTTTCTTTTAAATTGTTCAGTTGAGCCCAACCAATGTTTAAAATATCAATAACCCTTCTGCAAAAAATGCTGACTTTAAAAAATTCCAAAATGACAGAAAAGACAACAAAAGCACTGTCAAATGCACAACATTTTCTAGGGGCAAATTTTGGACTCTCACCTTAAAAAAAAATCTCTTCTGCAGTGATCTCTAAATCCACCATGGTTGTAAACTTGACTATCATGTATCATGAACACAGCAGGCCAAGCAGCAGAGGAGCAGGAAGGCTGACGTTTCGGGCCTAGACCCTTCTCCATG